>CM022947.1:39332694-39902128 GCA_012931725.1 Litsea cubeba | reverse complement strand
CATCTTTCTCATCTTTACTCATCGTGTACTGCGCAGGAGGCATGCATGCCTTGTTAGACTCTCTCAACTGCAAGTGCAGCGGTTTCTCAAGCCCATTTCTTCGAAGTCACGGCGTGCATCGACACATCCTTCGACTTCCCTTGAACACCGAGAATGGTCCACAGTATATTATCACAGACATTCTTCTCGATGTGCATGACATCTAAGTTGTGCCTCAGTAAGTTATCTTTCCAGTATGGTAGATCGTAGAAAATACTTTTTTCTTCCAATTATGACTTCGCCTTCTATTTGCACCGAGGATAGAAGGGAGCGGGGGGGGCAGTAAATCTTGAAATCATACATCAGTACGTATTTTCTCTTGCTCGAGTTGTGACAACAATTCAACTCACGTCATTGTTTGAGTTGCTGAACCATATTCCCAAGTGCCATCAAATGACACTTTGTCCCTCCTGAACCTATGCAATGGAGGTAGAAACATCTATGACATGTGTATGCCCATTTTCTGCCGTGCTTCAACCAAGTTGACTTCTTCTCCTGATTGCAGCAAGGACATGCAAACTCTCCCTTTGTGCTCCAACCCGACAAGTTAGCGTACGCTTTCACTAATGCATGCAAATGAATAAAAGTTTCCCATTTCATTGCTACCATCATAAAAGAAGAAGAAGAAATAAGCATGGTGTAGACCACGGATATATGTAAACTAACACAATATTTGTCCAGGAAAAAAGACAGTATATCAAATTCTCTTTGGAAAGAAAATAAGTAAAACAACCAAGCATTTCTTTCACACAAGACACAGACTAAATTACCATTGCAGCAAAGAAAAAAAAAGCATGCATCAACAGAGTCATCCATGACCTATCGACCATGAAAATGAATCAATCTATTGGCTTTAATCACACCAGAAAATCCTTTTTCAGCATCTTTATTTTACTACTTGTTGTAGTTTCTGTTGGCATTTGTTGTTGATTGTTGTTGTTGGTTGTAGTGCAGATGTGGGTTGGTGTAGCTGCCTTTCCCCACCTCTCTCTAAACACCCCCCTTATAATCAAGTAGATATCTCATGCAGGTCCACAAAAAGAAAAAAATTAAAAAAAAAATGAACCCATTACAGTGTACAAGGGAATTTCTTTCTTTCCAATAGGTATGCTTTCTCTTTTCATGTTTTGCTCTATTTGGTCGCTTTCTTTCTTGTTGTCTGTTATGTTAATGAAAGGTAGTGAATAGAGATGAAAGATTGGGTTTTTATTGGATTTTTTAACGGGGGATTGATTTATGTGGTTGTGTCCATGAAAGGTAGTGAGTAAGAGATGAAAGATTGTATCTTTTTTGGGGGGTAATATTTGTGGAGAACGTATTCATTTGTGATGATGAGTTGTATGTCCTTTTCCTTTTTTTGGGTTGGTTTCCACCTTCTTCTTTGTTATTGTAGGAGAAGAAAGATTTGATTTTTATTTATTTTTTTGGGTCAATGTATGTGAGAAATAGGGTCATTTCTGAAGATGGGCTCTCTTTCCCTTTTCTTGCTCTTTACTCATTCTTTACTGTTTGGGTCACTTATTTGCATGATGATTTTGATTTCTTCATCTTTTCTTTTGGGTCGATGGGTAGGGATTTGACTGAAATGAATGGATTTATTTAATTTGCTTGTTTCCAACATCAGTGTCTATTTGTGTTGTGGGTGATTAATATAATTTATGAGTTGTCTCTTCTCAATCTTCTTCATTCTCTTGTAAGTGATTTATCCTAAATGTGATTTGTTTTTTTCTTCTCATTTTATTGGATGTGGGTCATGACATTTGTACAATTTTTTATAGTGGTGGACCTTGAAGTTAGGTGTCTTAGGAATTTGTGAGGAGAAATGATAGAAAGTTAGGCCTTTTTCACTGAGATGGGTTGAAGTCTTCCACGGATAAGGAAAAGAGCATCATAGCCAAAGCATTTTTTTCTTCTCCATGTGTCTTTCTGCTGATATTTCGGTAGTGGATGGAACATTATAGTTCTTGGGTTGGTTTGAATCATCTTTCCCACGTCAAGGAACACTACAAAAGCTGCTTGCTTTGGTGTGCAGGAGAGAGAGAGAGTGAGAGAGAGAGCGAGCAGTACTCCCTTTTGAATCTTCTTACGACAGAGGGGTGCAAAGTCTTTTATCTTTTGTTTGATATTATCCATATATACATAACTCACACCCAGAATTTCATGGAAGAGTCAAGTTTAGCAGCTTGGTCACACCCAGAATTTCATGGGAGAGTCAAGTTTAGCAGCTTGGTCACAGAGAGAGAGAGAGAGAGAGAGAGAGAGAGAGAGAGAGAGAGAGAGAGAGAGAGAGAGATTTTAGCTGCTTTCAATGGGTTTTATATCTTGATCTAAGCCACTCATATGACTGGCCATGAATCATCACTTGCCCAAATTTAACTCTGATCTGACTAATGTTTACTAAATTTAACACTTATGGCCCATTGTTGCATAGCATAAATAGGAATCCATGTTTCAAGTAGTTAGAAATGAAAATCCAAGGTGAATATACAAAATTAACCATCAAATAACCTCCTCTCTACTGTAAACTGAATCAATGAAAAATGAGGAATGAATACCCAATCATAACCCTAGTAATTCAAATTCTATGAAAGTCAAGGTATCATCTATATTGCTACCTTATATTCTTCACCCCTTACTAGCATTGTTCACACCTTCTCCATTGAAATCCTATAAATGTTAAGGCTTCATATTTTTGTAAGTGGTTTAAAATGAAGAATCAAAAGTGAAATATCAAAAACTGACCATGAAGTCATCCCCTTTATGGAAATCGAATCAGGCAAAAATGAGAAATGGCCACCCAGCCATCAAGCTAATAATTCAATACCTAATAAAATCAAGCTCTCATTTACATCCCTACCCTTTTCCTTCACCATCACCCACCTCTCAGAGAGAGCTCATCTGATAATGAGTTCCTTCCTATTCTATTCAAACAAACAATTGATGAGACTTTTTTTTTTTTTGTCAGAGAAAGGAAACCAGGAATTTTCAACAATAAAAATGACACCAAATATAATCTTTTTGGGTGTATTTCTTAACCACATCTTGATCACAAATTGTTCAATCTTCAACGATAATAACAAGAACAAGGGAAACAAGAGGCGAATATACAAGTGCTTTGGGTTTAGGGTATTTTTATGATTATAAAGGTCTTTCTAAGGGCTTAAGAAAGAAAAACCTATATATTATGTATGTCACTCGTAAAACCCTAAGCATGATAATGAGATTGAGAGTTTCCTCTGCCATGGATGTAGAAACAATTCTGAAGCATGTAAATCCCTTACATGGCTTCCCCTTTGTGAGGTTGATTGTCAGTTAGAGACTTCCACTTCTGAATGCACACAACACAAATAATCATAGATAAATATTTTGGTAAATTCAAATAGTTCATCAAAATTTTGTTCTTTAGAGGTGAACTTGAAAAGCTATATGAACGTCACTCCCTATAGGCATGAGCTGACCCCAACATGGTTGGAAAAAGGCTTTGACGATGATGATCTTGGAACCTTGTACTAAAAAATGATCATGGAAGGAAAATGAATCACTTTCTACTCTGCTTCATCTAGAAGAAGAAGATTGAGAAGGAACCCATATGGTAAATATTCAATACCCAATAACGTCTCAACTTTGAACAAGAGAACCCACCCACATATAGTCTATTGGTGAGATTAATAAATCCTAATATATTTAGATAGTCTATGAATATAAACACCAGTTACAATTACTGTAAGCAGCACAGTTAGCAGAATTATAAACCAATTAACATGTAACTCTTGTGACTCTTAGAACATTCAATAGAAAAATATGAAATTCAAGGAGGTTGAATAAGAATAAAAAATATGAAAATTTTAAACCTGTTCTTCTCAGAACTAAAACATTGGGAACAACCTGCCCTCCTTGTTAGTCCTCCAGAGGTCGTGATATGGAGTTGGTACTATCAAAAATAGGAATTTATTGTTTTAATAAGCTTTATTTTCATACTCTTCCTATTTGGAGCATATAAGAAGCTCTCTGATTTTCACCACCCACCCAGAGATCAAACAAGATGCGAGCAAATAATTACTATAAAATTTCAATTGCAAACTGCAATTCCCCCATCTCAAGCTGCCAATTTCACTTGTTTATGAGGCTTACCATTCAGTTTCGGTTTGGCCCAACTCAAGCTGCACCCATAGGAGGTGTTCAGATGTCAAGAGGCAGGTTTTATTTTGCTTGATCTTTCTTTCACAGCTGTGCTGTGGCACGGTAAATGTGCTAGCTATATTTCCTACTAGAAAGCCTTGCAATCTCACAAATGATATAAGAGAAGGTAACATCTTTATTTTTTATGGTTGTTTTTTGGTATAACTATTTTTGATGAGTTACACGTGAATTCTGAAGAAGAATCAATCAAAATAGTGCTATGTTCAATTGGCAAATAGTGCTTTTTGTTAGTTTTATGGACTCAATCCAGTAGATGATATAAGAAATTGACTAATTTCTTTATTTATCAGTATATTCATGCTTTCCTTTCATGAGATGAATGGTGATTTATTATACACTTGCACATAACCAATACAAATGACATGATGGTTCATGAGATGAACCGGGGTCCACAAGTATATTAGACGTAATACATGTGTATGGATGAGATTCACATCCGGGAGACATGTATGACAAATCTTATACTTAAAATATTATCACAACCAGTGATGAGACTGGACATCTCATACTGACAAGGTTGCAGTACTTTGATCACTATGAGATAGTGTGATTTGTCTCGATCATCAGAATGGAAGATTTTGGATCATAGTGCTGGTACATTGGATGTATTGAAGGACCATGAGAAGCATCTTATAAACACTGTCTTTATTTTAAGGTATGCTCTCATAATTCCCTAGCAATAGGCTCTCAATCCTGAGACATTAATGAACTCAAGTTTCTATCTATTCATTTACTTTGAGTCACCAATGAGTGAGGCCAACTGTAGGTCAACACCTCGGTGATTTGGGTACATGGTAGTAGAGCTGTGGGAACATTCAATGGTCAAGATGGAATCTATCTCTAATATCCCCTTCTGCCAATTAATGGGTTTATCATTGGTAAGTGCGCACCCATTCTGATTAAGAGTTAATTGGAAAGGTACCTATGATCATTATAATTAATTGGGGCTCAAGGATAATAAGATATGGATCTAGTTTGGAAGACAGGTCCAATTGATCCATGGATATTGATAGAGGGGTCTACTTGTGGTAATGTGGAAGTTTAGGGTCTTCTATGTAATATTCCTAAGACTAGAGTTCAATTGCATTTATATAGTGGAGTTATTTGTAATTAACTGTGGGCCTGGATTACACATGAGATGTGGGGTCACGTGTCCCAGCTGGAGCCAGCTTTCTAAGGAATCCCTAGTGGTCCCCAGGCTAGCCCAATTATTAGAAAGTATCTAATTCTAGTTGAACTCTAAAAGGAAAGTTACTATTTCTATTTGAAGTGAGACTTCTAATAGTGGTAATAGTAGACTTAATAATTTTAGTAGAAGTGAGACTTCTATTTTAATTAGAAAGGAATTAGAAATTTACTAATCATATTTGAAGTGAGACTTCTAATTATGATATAGTAAGTTACTAATTATTGTGGAAGTAAGACTTCTATCTTAACTAGTAATATAAGAGAGTTACTAATTGTTAGGGAAGTAAGACTTCTATTTCAATTAGAAAGAGGAGGCGGCTTGCAAAATCTATAAATAAGAGGAGGGCAAGGCTTGGACGTCCATGCACTCTCCATACATTGGGATTCACGCCTAAGCCTCCCTAGTGCAAGTGTTGCACGAGTTCTCCCTCCTCTCCCTCTTCTAGTTCTCTTTCTTGTTCCTCCCTAGAGTTCCTAGTAGTTTTCTCTTGGAGATCCCACCATCTTCTTGAGAAAAAAGAGAATCTAATACGGGTCATAGCGTGGAAGATCAAGAGGTCTTGGAGATTCATATTTGATTAGTGAAAGCATTTCATCATCAAAGAAAGACGCAACTTCTCCATTAGAGCACAACCGAGCTCCAAAGGTATAATCTACTTCCTTGCATGTTGTAGATTTATTGTTGTTGTTTCTATCTTATAAATAGATTGTATTTACTGACCATGATGGCTGAGATTGAGGACATAGATCTTGGATTGGGTTTTAATAGCCTTCTGGATAGTTGATCCCTGCATCAAGTGGGTCAAAAGTTTTTGAAACCTATCCTAGAGGCCCACCCTATTTCCAACACTTTTGCCCAAAAAATCAAAAATAAAATAAAATGCCAGCCATCATTTTTGGCTAGACTCATTTCCAGCGCTTGGTAAGGTGTCCAACATGTCCCAACAACAATAAATTCAAAGGAAGGCCTATTATCATTCCCTTGCTGATGATCCTCAACAATCCATGGCTTATCAATAGAAAAAATTCAATTAGTGCATAGCGTCAAAGTGCTATGTACATTGAAACATTGTTAGTTTCAAATTTTCTAAGGTTGAAAATAGATTTATTTCTAGAGTACGATAAGCACACAAAAAAGACTCTCAACTGCCCCATATAGACATGTTAAAGGGTTGTATACTGAAGAAAGTAGGAAAAAGAAAACCCAGAATAAAAGACCTGATAAATCACACAATTACTACATGGTTGTTGATAGGGTTAGGTGAAAAAGTAGGACTCACAAAGCTGCAAACCAAACAGAGGGAAAAGGCTTAAATGACGATGAATTATATCATTTATTACGTCTGTCCAATTCAATTATACATTTCATACTTTGATTTGTTTTAATACTTAATTTACATTAAATTGGTTCATGAATGGAATGAATAAATATCTACACATTCAGTGGCTTATGATTCTCTACTATACATGAAATGCCATTGACGACTACAAGGTCTGTTACATCATATATATTAGTTGAGTATGAATACAAAGTATATACCCCACAATCAAAGTCAACATTTGTTATAGTGGTTATCTTTCTTTGGATACTCATCCATCGTCTACAGGGTTAAAAAAATAAAATAAAATAATCATGCTTATGATTCTACCGAGGCCAATGTAGCAGCGCGCACCAACATTGGACCTTGAACAGAGCCCAGACTTTTGGTGAATCAGATTGATCTTGTCGGCCCCATAACCATCTATTCGTAGTAGACCAATAGGAATTTGGCTCAAGATAAACTGCCTGGAAGAGAAGCCACAATTACATTCAAAATGGCACATGTAAAATCTATAATCTCTTTTTTAGAGACAAGATTCCTCTGCCAAACAACAGTTCGATCATCACCTACTTGAGAAATCATAAGCACCCAGCTTAAGTATCTCAGCATTCAGCACCACCCATCTTCATACCTTAACAAATCAGACCCTTAAAACTTGAAGAAATAGTATACCCCATAACTAATGGTACAAAGAAGAGTGACATATCAATAGAATGCTGTAATAGTCACACACCTGAACTAACAACACAAAACAACAACTGGGTTTTTTCATATATGAAAATTGGAAGCAACAAGTAACAACCCTTAAATCAAACCCCAACATTACAAAAGACTTTTTGATAAAAAAAAAATAAAAAATGTTCCCACCACAAAAAGAAGCAAAGAAACATGCATCAAAACCCACATCAGGAAAAAAAAAAGAGTTTAAAAACAACTCACCAAGGTTAGGCTCTGCAGTCTAGAGAGAGAGATAGGCTTCGTGAACGTGGGTCTTTTCTTCCTTGGTGCCACACCGGGAGAGAGAGACGAGAGGAGATGGGAGTCGCAGTGAAGAGGTCGCACAGCCCGTTATCGGAGAGGTCACGCAGAAGAGATAGAGAGACAAGATGACAACCGGGAGAGACGTCAGATAGTTCGCACGAATTGGGCTACCTTCGTCGGAGAGATCGAGCGCCGAGATGACAACAAGGAGAGCTTCACGCAAACTAGGGAGAGACCGAGAGAGAGACTAGTGTGGGGGAAAATGAGAAGTGAAACTGGGAGAGGGAAAGGAAGAGGGCAGAGCGCGGGAGCAGCGCGGGAGTAGGGGGAAAAAAGGGGGAATGGAAAAGTGAAGGAAAAATGGGTTTCGGGCGGGGTTATAAAAAGGCCTTTAGAGGTGGTCACTAATGAGACCTTTGGCGGTCGCTAATGAGACTATTTGCACCCGCCAGAAGCGGCCCCCCGCTTTTTGGTGCGGCAAAGGGATACTTTCTAGTAGTGCCCGCTGAATAGAAAAAGCATTGTTGCATGGAGGGATTTGCACAAAAGTTATGTGCTATGTTCTATTTCTTATATCTTGAAGAGAAAGGAAAATGTCCTCATATTTATCAAACTTGTCACAACCATGTAGAAATATTACATATATTTCGATTTGTGCCTCAATTTCATTTCAAGGGTATATGTACCCCCACCCCACCATTTCTTGTATGTGTTTGACTTTATGCTTGAATGAATTGGTTTTACAATTTCTTTCATATATAAAAGAAGGTATCATTTTGGAGAAGATGGGTTGAAGTTGTTGTGTGGGCTATCCGTGTGTAGTTCTGAAATGAGGATTTTGAAGATTGCTAGGTCAAAGTTGAAGAGCCCGCACACAACGGGCAAGAAGGGACAGGCCAGAGTGGCTGCAGAGTTGGTAAGATTTGTGCACATATATTCTTTTTGCAATTATACTATATCCTTTTATAGATGGTTGATTACAAGACACATAAAAAGAATTAGACTGAAGGGAAAACGTACTTTATGGTAAGTTGAGCAGTATTGAGATTGAGGATTTAATAATACATTATTATTGATTACAAGACTCATTACTTGCTGTATTTATTCTCTATGTTAGATGCACGTCTATCGATCCTGTCGATCCTGGAATATTGATGAGCTTTGATCAGACACATAGATCACACAATAAGGCTGATTTTCCTGGTAAGTAGTTGGTGATAATATTTTGGTAAGGTGAGCTTTGCGAATATTACCTATAATTCTTTCTATGCCATGCCCATTTGCACATACACATGGCTATCTCCAAGTCACGCGTTAGGTTCTACCAAAAAAACAAAAAAGGTCATGCATCAGGTGGGACCAACTTTGTTGATCACCTAGAACAAAAATAGATCAAACATGACCTAGAACATAAAAAGGTCATGTTCTAACAAAGACATTGTGGACTAGAAATTCTCATTCACAACTTTCTAGAATCTTAGGGTTAGTTAAGGGGAACTTGATATGAGAATTTTACATGGGGAAGTTGTGAGTTCTAAAACCTTACACATGCCAACAATAACATTATGTGTTCCTAGACAATTTTTGTTTACCTTCGAAATCAACTCGCCAATTTTTTGTTGACGTGGTGTGATAATGTTACGAGTCTCCTATATATCCTCTTCCCTTCTAGCTTAACTGCAGCTCTAGATTTCAATGCTCTAGTGCAAAGGGTTTTTCCTCTGTCCTAAAAATTGGCCACATTTTATATCTCGTTTGGTTGTATTAAAACCTTTTTTTTTCCAATCTCTTACATTGGTTGTACATTAGAAGAAAGTTTCTGATGATGTTAAGGTGCATGCTGGTGTAATTCATTTGGTTATCCTAATCCTTACCTATTGAGACCATAGCTGTAAGTGGGGAGTTTGACCAGTTGAACTTTTTGTATTCGGCAATCTATAAATTATTATAACCAGTTCAATAATCTTAAATTATTATACTACATAGTTTTGTTTTGTGTATTTGTTTGAATATATCTATTTTTAATAAGTTATACACGTGTTTTTTTTACGTAATATTAGCATTATATGGCAATGACTTTCTAATTATTGCTTGTCTCTAGCATTTTATTGGGCTATACATAAATGGACAAGTCTTGGATGTCATTGAATCAGAGATCTATTGCATACAGGGAAGGGGTTGAAAGTTTTTTTATGTTTGTCAAAAAGAAGTTTGGTGAAATTAATCCCATGCCATGTCCATGCAAAACATGTGGGAATCTCAATAAATTTGTAGCTAAGGATGTTGAGTACCATCTGTTTTTCCATGGTATCGATCGAAGTTATACTAGGTGGATATGGCATGGAGAAGCATCTCCTGGTGAAGCTCCCTCAAGTGTGCCTTTAAATAAGTCCACCCAACACCATTTTGGGAGTGATGTCCCAGATGATACTACACCCCAGATGATGCTGCAAGCACATTAAAATTGGCTCAGACTGCTTGTGATCAGTATTCATCTAATCCTGAAAAGTTTCAAAAAATTCTTGCTGAGGCTGAGGAACCTTTATACAAAGGTTGTCTAAAGTTTACCAAATTATTTGCAGTAGTTACATTATTTAATGAGAAAGCGAGGAGTGGGTGGTCTGACATAAGCTTTTCATGGTTGTTGAAAATCATTGGAGACATGCTACCCGACGATAATAATTTACTACCCCGAAGTATGAGAGAGGTTAAAAAGACATTGTCTGTGTATGGGATGAGCTATGAGAAGATAGACGCATGTCCGAATGATTGCGTGCTTTATAGAAAGGGATCTGATAATGAGAATAAAACTAGTTACCCTACTTATGGTGAGTTAAGATACAAAGTGAATAAGAACCTGATTGAGTAACGTAAAGGGGTGCCGGCAAAAGTTCTATGGTATTTTCCACCTATCCCTAGGTTTAATAAATTATTTCAGTCAGTACAGACATCGAAACAGATGACTTGGCATGCTGATGAGAGAATGGTTGATGATAAGTTACGCCCCAGCTGACTCCCCCGCATGGAAGTTGGTAGATGATAAACAGTCGGAGTTTGCACAAGAGCCAAGAAATTTGCGCTTAGCACTTTCAGCAGATGGGGTCAATCCGCATGGTTCGATGAGTAGCAAGTATAGTTGTTGGCCAGTAATGTTAGTCACTTACAATCTCCCACCTTGGTTGTACATGAATAGAAAGTTAGTGATGTTAACGATGTTGATATCAGGTTCACAACAACCTGGAAAGGACATCGATGCTTACCTAGAACCATTAATCGATGACTTGAAAACACTATGGGATACAGGGGTTAAAGCTCATGATGCTTACCGACGAGAGGCTTTTACATTGAAAGTTGTGTTGTTGTGGACCATTAATGATTTCCCTGCATATGGTAATTTGTCTGGTTGTGTTGTAAAAGGCTATCATGGTTGCCCCATATGTGGCGAAGAGACACAATCATGCAGATTAAAACATTCGAGGAAGAATGTATACATGGCCTGTAAGACCCCGACCCGAAAGACCTCGATTAGTGTTAATTAAGTTGTGTCTTAGCTATAAGTGTGTTTAGTGGATTTTGATTTAGTTTTGGGTTAGAATAGCCTTTATAATAGCTTTGGGGAATTTTGAGAGCCTTCTTGATTTGTGGGACCCTTTGGGGGTTCTTGTTACGGATTTGCGTGAGCTTGGGGGTTTAATCATGATTTCTTAAAATTATGTTTTTAATCCCGTTTGACTTATCTTATTATTCTTTACAACTTTCGTGTTGACCTCTTTCTCATTCGAGGGCCCGAAACCAAACTTTTCTCAATTTGAGGGTAAAATAGTCTTTTTACCCAAAATCTGGATACTATTTTCAATGTCACAAAAACTTGCAAAATATATACTTTTTAGAAACCAGATATTTCGTCGAACCACTTTGTCTTCTTCGTCGAAGTCAGTTGAGGTTCCAAAATCGATGTTATGAGTCCGAGAAGTATTTTAAGTTATAGGACCCACTTCACTCTTTGTATATAAGAAAAACCCTTTCTTCCTCTTCCCATTTCCTGACCTAACTACTGTTCTAAGAGAAGAGCTCCAGCAGCCACCGGTTCCCTCTTCTTTTCCTTATTTTCTCCTTCACAAACCACCACAAGCACATGAAACACAAGCCAAATTGCAAGAGCAAATGGAAAAGAAGGACGAAGATCATGCAAGGGAGATGGCTCGAGTGCATGCACAATTATTGGGTGTGTTAGAGAGGAGACCAGAACAGATTCCAGTTGCACCACCGGGTATGGTCAACAATAGGGCAAATGTTCCCAATGTACTATACGAACGCTTCAGGAAAAGAGGCCCGAAAGAGTTTGTTAGGACAGAAGATCCAATGACTGCAGATGATTGGCTCGAACACACAGAAAACATCTTCGAGATCTTCACATGTACAGGCAAGGAGCAAGTGCAACTTGCTGCATCCATGTTCACGGGCTTGGCAGATATATGGTGGAAAACCATTAAGGCAGGATACAGAACAACAGCAGATGCACAGCAATGGACTAACTTCAAGAAACAGTTTGGAGACAAATATGTACCAACACATGTGAAGAAGCAAAAGGCAACCGAGTTTCAGCAACTCGTGCAAGGAAATATGATAGTCCTCGAATACCTCACCAAGTTCGAGAGATTGTCCCGATATGCTCCAGAGTTGGTAGATACAGCAGAGAAAAGATAGCAAAGTTCCTTGAGGGACTTCATCCTATCATTGAAAGGGATGCCACCGAGGTAGTGTCACCCACCACATTTGAGGAAGCTGTCAAGAGAGCCTATAAGTTTAAGAACTTCCACAATAAGATTCTCAGAGTTCAAGGAAAGGGTCAAGGCCACAGGTAGCAGAACAATCAGCAAAGGAACAATCAGAATAAGAGGCCAAGACAAGAACAGAATGTACAGAACCCAGGGGTTTGCATCCACTGTGGGAAATATCATGGGAATGCCCAATGCCGTTCTATCACGGGGGCATGTTTTAGATGTGGTTCGATGGACCACCAGATGAGGGAATGCCTGAGGCCAGAAAGACAGACCACAGTAAAGAGCACAGCGTCAAGCACAACCTCAGAATGCACTAGTTGTGTAGAATCAGGCTAGGCCACTGCAGCAACAGGCACCACAACAACAATACAGACCACAACAACAGTAGCAACAGGCCCGTCAGCAAGGGCAGAATCAGAATCAGCGTCCTCAGAATCAGAACAGGAATGCACAGCTGGGCAGACAGCAGCAAGGATAAAATAGGCCGCCACAGCGGGCACAACTGTATGCTGTCAATAGAGCTGATGCAGAGGCAGCAGGCAATGTAGTGGAAGGTACACTTCTCGTATGTGGTTTTGATGCTAGGGTTTTGTTTGACCCTGGTTCTACTCACTCATTCTTGTCTCCAAAATTTGCTAAGTTGATAGATATGCATGCTAGAGAGTTGAGTTTCATTTTGACTGTGGCTACCCCTTTAGGTAAAGAAGTTGTTTGTAGAACTTTTTACCCTAGTTGTTCAGTCATGATAGGAGAAGTAGTATTACCGGTAGATCTCATTTTATTGGAGATGTTTGATTTTGATGTCATCCTAGGGATGGATTAATTGGTTAGCAGGATACCATGCTACTATGGATTGTTTCCATAAGACCCTAACTTTTAAGTTAGAGGAGACCCAAGCAGGGGTGTCGTTTCAGGGAGAGAGGAGTAATCCTAGTGCAGGGTTTATTTCGGCATTAAAGGCTGATAGACTTTTGAAAAGTGGATGTGAGGCCTATTTAGCGTTTATCACGGAGGATAAACGGTCCCAACGGGTGGAGGAGATCCCTATTGTTTGGGAATTCCTGGATGTTTTTCCGGAGGAGATACCGGGATTACCACCGATCAGAGAGATAGACTTCACTATCAAGTTGTTACCGGGGACCGCCCCGATATCTATTGCTCCTTACAGAATGGCTCCGGCAGAATTAGGAGAATTGAAAATACAGTTGCAAGAATTCTTGGACAAAGGTTTTGTGAGATCGAGTATTTCACTGTGGGGAGCACCGGTGTTGTTTGTGAAGAAGAAAGATGGTTCTATGAGAATGTGTATTGACTACCAAAGATTGAACCAAGTGATCGTCAAGAACAAGTATCCATTGCCAAGGATAGATGAGTTGTTTGATCAGTTGCAAGGAGCTACTTACTTTTCGAAGATTGACTTGAGATCCGGCTACCATCAGTTGAGAGTCAGAGATTCAGATGTACCGAAAACAGCCTTCCGGACAAGATATGGACATTATGAGTTTCTAGTGATTCCATTCGGTTTGACTAATGCACCAACAGTATTCATGGCGTTGATGGACAAAATATTTGCAGAGTATCTGGATCAGTTCACAGTGGTGTTCATCGATGATATCTTAGTGTATTTCAAGACCAAAGAAGAACATGAGGAACATTTGAGGATAGCACTTCAACTTTTGAGGGAGAATCAGTTGTTTGCAAAACTCAGTAAGTGTGAATTTGGTTGGGCCAAGTCACATTTTTTGGTCATATTATCTCAAATGAAGGATTATCAGTGGACCCGTCCAAGATTGAAGCAGTTATGAATTGGGAAAGACCGAAGAATGCATCAGAGATCAGGAGTTTTCTTGGATTAGTAGGGTATTTGTTGGAAATAGGGTGGGCCTCTAGGATAGGTTTCAAAAACTTTTGACCTACTTGACACAGGGATCAACTATCCAGAAGGTTATAAAACCCAGTCCAAGATCTATGTCCTCAATCTCAGCTATCATGATCAGTAAATACAATCTATCTAGAAGATAGAACCAGCAACATATAAGCTACAAATAAATCTTCAACATGCAAGGAAGTAGATTATACCTTTGGAGCTCGGTTGTGCTCTAATGGAGAAGTTGCGTCTTTCTTTGATGATGAAATGCTTTCACTAATCAAATAGGGATCTCCAAGACCTCTTGATCTTCCACCCTATGACCCGTATTAGATTCTCCTTTTTCTGAAGAAGATGGTGGGATCTCCAAGAGAAAACTACTAGGAACTCTAGGGAGGAACTAGAAAGAGAACTAGAAGAGGGAGAGGAGAAAGAACTCGTGCAACACTTGCACTAGGGAGGCTTGGGCGTGAATCCCAATGTATGGAAAGTGCGTGGACGTCCAAGGCCTCTTCTCCTCTTATTTATAGCTTTTGCAAGTTGCCTCCTCTTTACTAATTACAACAGAAGTCTTACTTCCATTAATTAGTAACTTACCATATCATAATTAGAAGTCTCACTTTAAATATGATTAGTAAATTTCTAATTCCTTTCTAATTAAAATAGAAGTCTCACTTCTACTAAAATTAGTAAGTCTACTATTACCACTATTAGAAGTCTCACTTCAAATAGAAATAGTAACTTTCCTTTTAGAGTTCAACTAGAATTAGATACTTTCTAATAATTGGGCTAGCGTGGGGACCACTAGGGATTCCTTAGAAAGCTGGCTCCAACTGGGACACGCAACCCCACATCTCATGTGTAATCCGGGCCCACATTTAATTGCAAATAACTCCACTATATAAATGCAATTGAACTCCAGTCTTAGGAATATTACATAGAAGACCCTAAACTTCCACATTACCACAAGTAGACCCCTCTATCAATATCCATGGATCAATTGGACCTGTCTTCCAAACTAGATCCATATCTTATTATCCTTGAGCCCCAATTAATTATAATGATCATAGGTACCTTTCCAATTAACTCTTAATAGGAATGGGTGTGCACTTACCATTGATAAATCCATTAATTGGCACAAGGGGATATTAGAGATAGATTCCATCTTGACCATTGAATGTTCCCACAGCTCTACTACCATGTACCCAAATCACCGAGGTGTTGACCTACAGTTGGCCTCACTCATTGGTGACTCAAAGCAAATGAATAGATAGAAACTTGAGTTCATTAATGTCTCAGGATTGAGAGCCTATTGCTAGGGAATTATGAGAGCAGACCTTAAAATAAAGACAGTGTTTATAAGGTGCTTCTCATGGTCTTTCAATACATCCAATGTACCAGCACTATGATCTAGAATCTTCCATTCTGATGATCGAGACAAGTCACACTATCTCATAGTGATCAAAGTGCTGCAACCTTATCAGTATGAGATGTCCAGTCTCATCACTAGTTGTGAATATATTTTAAGTATAAGATTTGTCATACATGTCTCCCGTATGTGGATCTCATCCATACACATGTATTACATCTAATATACTTGTGGACCCCGGTTCATCTCATGAACCATCATGTCATTCGTATTGGTTATGTGCAAGTATATAATAAATTACCATTCATCTCATGAAAGGAAAGCATGAATATATGAATAAATAAAGAATTTAATCAATTTATTATATCATCTACTGGATTGAGTCCATAAAACTAACAGTATAACCGGAGGTTTGTGTAAGGATTTTCGTCAATTGCTTCACCTTTGACGAAGTTGACTAGGAAAAATGCACCATATATATGGACAGACAAGTGTGAGGCTAGTTTCCAAGAACTGAAGAAGAGATTGACCACAGCTCCAGTCCTTACTTTGCCATCCGGAAGCGGCGGTTTCACCATTTTTACCGATGCTTCGAACATTGGACTTGGATGTGTTTTGATGCAAGATGGGAAAGTGGTTGCATATGGATCCCGGCAGTTGAAAGATCATGAGAAGAACTATGCAACACATGATCTTGAGTTAGCAGCGGTTGTTTTAGTATTGAAGATGTGGAGACACTATCTATATGGAGAGAAGTTTGAGGTTCACTCCGACCACCGTAGTCTACAGTACTTGTTTTCCCAGAAGGAGTTGAACATGAGGCAGAGGGATGGATGGAATATATCAAGGACTATGATTTTCTAATCAAGTATCACCCGGGGAAAGCAAATGTAGTTGCAGATGCCTTGAGCGGGAAGTCAGTTAGCATGGCAAATCTTCGGGGAAGTTATGTTTTTCAGTAGTTCGAGGAGTTGGGAGTAAATTTTCAGCCTCTAAGGAAGGGTGTTATGTTAGCAAACATGTCAGTGTCAGAGCCTTCCTTTATTCAGAAGATCAAAGAGAATCAGTTGCAAGACCTAGAGTTGGAGTGTCGGAGCATATAGCAGATCGTCCAGATTTTCGTATTGTGGATGGAGTTTTGTACTACCGAAACTGTCTATGTGTGCCTAACATAGAGGGCTTGAGGAATGATATGATGACAGAGGCTCACAATACCAAGTATTCCATACATCCGGGCAGTACGAAGATGTACCAGAATTTGAAGGGCAGATTTTGGTGGAATAACATGAAGAGAGAAATCGCAGCATTTGTCTCTAGATGCATGACGTGTCAGTTAATCAAGGCAGAACATCAGAAGCCTCCAGAGTCGCTACGACTATTAGAGATTCCGGAATGAAAATGGGAGCACATTACCATGGATTTCATCTCGGGATTACCAAAGACTAGTAGGGGCAATGATGTTATTTGGGTCATAGTGGACCGTCTCACCAAGTCAGCTCATTTCCTACCGATGAAGACTGGAAAGAAGATACATATGTTGCCTTTGGCACAGTTGTTTATCACAGAGATTGTCAGTAGACATGGACAATCGGTTTCCATCACGTCCGATAGAGACACCAGATTGGTCTCGAGATTTTGGAAGACATTGCATGAGTCTATGGGTACGAAGTTACAGTTTAGCATAGCCTATCACCCACAGACCGATGGTCAGTCAGAGAGGACAATTCAGACACTTGAGGACATGCTCCGAGCTTGTGTGTTAGATTCAAAACTCAGTGGGATGAAGCCTTACCGTTGTGTGAGTTTGCTTACAACAACAGTTTCCACTCGAGTATCGGGATGGTGCCTTTTGAGGCTTTGTATGGCAAAAGGTGTAGGGCACCTGTTTGTTAGAAAGAAGTTGGCACTCACAGTTTTCATGAACCGACTATTGTTAGTGAGACAAGTGACAAGGTCAAATTAATCCAAGAACGTCTGAAAGTGGCTCAGAGTAGGCAGAAGAGCTATGCAGATTCTCACAGAAGGGACTTACAGTCCAAAGAAGGAGATAAGGTTTTCTTGAAAGTGTCACCTACTCATGGAACATTGAGGTTTGGGCAGAAAGGTAAGTTATCTCGGAGATAGATTGGACCGTATGACATTGTGAGTAAGATTGGTGACGTGGCTTACAGGTTAGCCTTACCACCGGAACTCTCCGGCGTACATAATGTTTTTCATGTATCCATATTGAAGAAGTACGTCCCCGATAGATTGCATATACTCTGTTATGAGCCGTTGGAAATCCGAGAAGATGCTACGTATGTTAAGAAGCCTAAGCAGATTATTGACACCAAGGAACAAGAGTTGAGGACACACACTATTCAGTGGGTCAAAGTGCTTTGGGAGAATCATGGACCGGAAGAAGCAACTTGGGAAGTACGGGATCAAGTTCAGAAGAATTCCCGCACCTACTACCGGAGGTGAGTTTTATTTCATTTGGAGGACCAAATGTCCTAAGGGGTGGAGGATGTAAGACCCCGACCCGAGAGACCTTGATTAGTGTTAATTAAGTTGTATCTTAGGTATAAGTGTGTTTAGTGGATTTTGACTTAGTTTTGGGTTAGAATAGCCTTTATCATAGCTTTGGGTAATTTTGAGAGCCTTCTTGATTTGTGGGACCCTTTGGGGGTTCTTGTTACGGATTTGCGTGAGCTTGGGGGTTTAATAATGATTTCTTAAAATTATGTTTTTAATCCCGTTTGACTTATCTTATTATTCTCTACAACTTTCGTGTTGACCTCTTTCTCATTTGAGGGCCTGAAACCAGACTTTTCTTAATTTGAGGGCAAAACAGTCTTTTTACCCAAAATCTGGACACTATTTTCAATGTCACCAAAACTTCCAAAGCATGTGCTTTTTAAAAACTAGATATTTCGTCGAACAACTTTGTCTTCTTCGTCGAAGTCATTTGAGGTTCTGAAATCGATGTTTTAAGCCCGAGAAGTATTTTAAGTTGTGGGACCCACTTCACTCTTTGTATATAAGGAAAACCCTTTCTTCCTCTTCCCATTTCTTGACCTAAGTATTGTTCCAAGAGAACAGCTCCAGCAGCCACCGGTTCCCTCTTCTTTTCCTTGTTTTCTCCTTCACAAACCACCACAAAACTTGCTCAAATCATGAAGGAAGCTTCACAAATCTTTCTCCCCTCGTCAAGAGCTTTCGTTTGGTACCATTTTTAGAAGGATTCATCAACTTCGAATTTCTCATTGAGCTAACCTTGCTTATTTGAAGACTTTCTAGGTAAGAGATCTCTTCCATCTCCTAGATTCTTATTTATTGGGCCTTGGAGGAGCTTCATCTCAATTATTAGAGGCTCTCTCTTTGTATTTCATGGTTTTGACATTTTAGGGCTTGTATTTGGGGGTTTTTGTATAGGTTTTTTATTTTGAGCTTAAGAGATGATTAGAGCTTGTTTTACATTAGCTTAGACACAAGGCAAATGGATGAAATGATTTATTTTCATTAATCATGTGTTTATCCAAATGCTTAGTTTTTATTAATGATTTTCATTACTTAAGCTTGGTTTCATGTCATGCTTTTATTAGACTTTGAATGCACTCATTAGTGTGTTACTCTCTTGAAAATGACATCTTGATTGTATTAGTTTTGATCTATTACATGTGATGGATTTCCTTTGGTTGAATGTGATTGGGATGAAGAGGTTGAATTCCTTTTATGGATGTTTTGGGAGGTTTGGATGAAGGGTTTCATGGAGATTTATTGAGGTTTTGAGGCCTCCAAAGTTGTGTAAATGAATGCTCAATTATATAGAAAGATGTGCATGGAAGAAGGGAAGGAAAAATGTAAAATCTAACTAGAAACGGAACTGACTGTGCAGCGTCGGTTCATCGTCGGTCAGCTGTCGGCTGACCGACATCCCCATGTCGGTCGAGCAACAGCCAACCGACAACCCGTCGGCTCCATTTCCAAAGAGTTGCAAACTTCGAAAACTTTCTGATACAGAGGTGTCGTCTAACCGACAGGTGACCGACACCAGTTCGGACCCAATTCCAGAAAGCAGCAATCAGCCAGAATTTCTGTGGGTCGGCTGTCGGCTGACCAAGATCCCAATGTCGGTCGACCGACAGCCAACTGACAGATTTTCGGTTTCATTTCCAGAGAATTTTTTGAATATTTCTGATACTATAGTGTCGGCTGACCGACTGCAGCCGAGGAGCTAACCGACAGCCATTTTCTTCCTGGTTTCTTTTCGAGAAATATATAGAACTATACTGAAGATTTAACCCCATCATCCTGATCTTGTTGTGGTCTTTTAGACTTGTCAATGTACGTAAGGACCCGAAATGTCTTTAACTCTTACGGAGTACCAAATATATATTAAAATCGACAAACGGGACCCTATTTACATTGATTCAAATCTTGGAC
Organism: Litsea cubeba; assembly: GCA_012931725.1. Lineage (NCBI taxonomy): Eukaryota > Viridiplantae > Streptophyta > Magnoliopsida > Laurales > Lauraceae > Litsea > Litsea cubeba. The sequence continues at coordinate 39,881,953 of CM022947.1, read as the reverse complement.
CTCCAACACTTAGCCAAGAGAAGGTTAGGATTCCATTCATGTTTATCTCGATTCGAATTTTATTTGTGCTTTTCAAATATCATATCTTATGATTTGGACTTGTCCCGAAAGTATTGGAAAATGTGTTTTAGCTTTTGCTAACCTGTATATGCTCGACCCAATATGAATGTGTATTTATGCCTATGGGCACCCCGTTCCGTTATTACGTATTTGATTTGATTTCCCGCATTTGACCTATGAGTTGGCACCACTAAGCTTGGACAACCTTGTCGGTTTGATCCACCGACTTGGAGATCCCTCCCCTCCTGTTTAGTCAGCTGCAGGCTGGAATCCGTAGAGTTTTTACCCTGTTCGCTACCGTGGTCCTACAGAGTATATATATACGTATATTATAATATCTTATCATTGTCCTTCCTCACCTTGTGTGACCGAGATCAATGATCCTGTAGGGTATGTGCTCTCATCACTTTTGTGAGAGAGAATTTAGCTTTGTGTGGTTGCCATCTTGACAGTTCCTTATTCTTGGTACCTTTATTGCTTTATATTGTTCATGCGTTCATCTAATAAATGATGCATTGTCTTTTACGAAATTCATTATTTATACAGGTTTTCAATATGTTTCCAAAGGTATCATTATTTCAAATGTATTGTCTTATCTTTCACCCACCTGCCAGACCGTCATGTCTGATTTATTTATTTTGATACTCAGGTCCCAAACATATTGCCATATCCGATCCAGCTTTGAGATGCGTCATGTTTTTGGGAGTTGTTGTCATCATCTTTTGGGTTTATTCTTTTGTTATGTATTGGTCTTTGTTGACCATTATTTGGGGTAACTAATTAACTGATCTTTTGTATAAACATCTAACTTTACTCTTGGGAAGTATGCTAATGATCATTACTCATTCTGATATCTTGTCATATCAATTATAAATCAGTCTTGTTTATGGAATGGAATAGCACTAATATGATTTACTACATGCTTCCGCAAATCTCAAATGTATATTTGATATGTTTATATGTAAATGAATGGGATGTGTAATCCTCACCGCGGAACCCTGTGGGAAATCACGTGCACGGATAAATGTTTTTCTTAATTCCGTGCGCGGATTAGCCAATTAAGAGATGCACGTGGCGCGGCATCATCAGTCGGATCCCGGATTGGGATCATAACCTAGTCCGGGGTCGCGACATGGCCCGTCGAATTCTCCTACCAGAAGATCATCCCTTTCGGAAACAGAAAAAAGCATTTAATGGTGAGCAAGAGTTTCGATCAGCACCAATTCCTTTGACTGGTGAAGAAGTGGCAGAAAAGGTTAATGGAATCAAAACCTTGTGGGGGAAACCAGTACCTAAAGCGAAACCCAAGAAAAAGAATAAAAGATCAAAACGATCGACTTCATTAAAGAGGAAGCGAGTGGAAGATGTTAGTGATGATGGTGCTAGAATTTGTTGGAAGAAGAAGTCAATTTTCTTTAACCTCGGCTACTGGGAATACTTGCTTCTTCGACAATGCACAGAGAGAAAAATGTTTGTGAGAGTCTTATTAGAACCTTGCTGAATATTCCAGTTAAAACAAAGGATGGACTGAATAGTCGCCTTGATTTGCAGGATATGGGTTTAAGGGATGAACTGGCACCTGATGTAAGTCAAAATAGAGCGTACTTACCACCAGCTTGTTTCTCATTATCCAAATAAGAGAAATTCAGTGTGTGTGAAACATTGCATAAGTTAAAAGTTCCAGATGGATACTCATCAAATTTCAGAGCATTGGTTTCTATGCAAGACTAAAAGTTGGGGGGGTATGAAATCTCATGATTGCCATGTGTTAATGCAGCAATTACTTCCTGTTGCTATACAATTCGTGCTACCAAAACATGTGAGAGTTGTACTTATCAAATTTTGCTCATTTTTTTAATGAATTATGTGCGAAGGTAGTAGATGTACCTCGATTGCTTAAAGTTCAGAAGAATCTGGTGGTCACCTTGTGTTTGCTAGAAAAATATTTCCCACCATCATTCTTTGATATTATGGTTCATTTAACCGTCCATCTCGTTCGAGAAGTCCAGATTGGGGGCCCTATTTGTTTGCGATGGATGTATGGATTTGAGAGGTATTAATAATTTTAAATATTCTTGAAGTACAATTTACTAATTTAAATTATTTAAAGTAATCAATGGTTTACTTTGTTTTAGGTATATGTCAATTTTAAAAGGTCAAGTAAGAAATCGTTACCGTCCAGAAGGTTGCATGGCAGAGTGTTATATTGCAGAGGAAGCGGTTGAATTTTGTAGTGAGCACTTCTCTGGATTGGATGCAGTTGGAATTCCACCATTTGAAGATAAAACTTACCCTGAAATTATGACTGGAAAGAATCCTCCAGGAGGTGATTTTATTAAAGTTGATGCTAAGTCCTTGGAGCAAGCACATTGTTATGTATTGCACAACACAAGTGTTGTTCAACCCTACATTGAGTAATTATATTTTAACTTCTTGACTTACAAAATTAAAGCGTTACATTAGTTTTAGAGCTAACATGCAGTTCGTATGGAAAACTATACAGGAGACACATGAACCACCTAAAGAAAACATTTCCTCAGCAGTCCAAAATTCAGAAATGGTTACAAGATGAACATAACCATTCTTTTAGTTCTTGGCTCAAGAACGAGGGTAACAATTGTCAGCCGTAAGACTTGTGTTGTGTCTATTTACTAAATGTGACTAATTTTCTTAGGAACACAGGTTTTTGAAGATCGGCGTGTCACCGGTAACAACATCTTAGAAATCTTGAGATGGGTATCACAAGGTCCTCGTATACATGTTATGAAATATCATAGTTATACCATTAATGGTTGTCATTTTACCACAAAGGATCATGTTGCTTCACATGTCACTCAGAATAGTGGTGTAAGTCTAGTGGCCACGGTGATGAACGTGTCTAGTGCAAAGGATAATAATCTTGTTTTGTGCGAATCAGGGTACTATGGTGTTATTGTGGAAATATGGTTGATTGATTATAGTCATTTCAAAATCCCATTGTTCAAGTGTGATTGGGTTGACAACAAGAATGGCTTTAAGATAGATGAGCTGGGATTCACCATAGTTGATCTTGCTATAATTGGTTATAAACACGATTCTTTCATTTTAGCCTCTCAAGCAAAGAAAGTCTTCTATGTACCGGATCCAGTCAATCATAAATGGTCCATTGCTCTAGCAACTCCTAAAAGAACCTATAATGTTGATGACAATGAAGAAGTCCTCTTTGATGCTGGCATTGAAGATCAAACTCGTCTTGAAGTAATGCAATATGATGAACCATTTGATGCTATAAATGAATCTGAGGCAATGTACATGCGTGAAGATGTTGAGGGGACTTGGACTGACATTGATAGTTGAAAATGTATTATAATTGTTTTTTTTTTTTGTAAGTGTTTCTTATTGCTAAATATTCCCTTATGTACTTGTTTATAAGAAGCATATATAGGCTATTTGAACTGATGTCACACTTAGTAGTAGTGTTAGTATGCTATGCATTGCATCGTTGTATGTATTACCATATATAGGCTATTTAAACTGATGTCACACTTAGTAGTAGTGTTAGTATGCTATGCATTGCATCGTTGTATGTATTACCTATTCCATGACATACACAATATATTTATTGATATGTATGTTTTTTTTTTTTTCACAGCTAGTGATGGATCCAGAAAGGAATGGTGAATCACAAGACAACATAAGTAATGTTGGTCAACCCCGCATTCAAAGAAAAAGGAAAGTTGGGGGACAACTTTAATACTTGAGTTGACCGAGAATTGGGATGGAAATGTAATTATTGTTGAGTATGATCAAAAGGGTAGGCCTACACCACAAGAAGTACACAGGAAAATAGTTGGTTACGAAGGGGCTTTGGCAAGAGTGATGGTCTCACTTAATGCATTTAGTGATTGGCGTAGATTGAAAGATCTTAGGGAAAGGCAGTTGGAAAGACATTTATGGGCTACAATGAAGGTAAATAAATATGTGCTTTCCTGTTACTTTTGGAAGACCTTAGAATAATATGTGCCTTACTAAGCTATTTGTCGGTTTTACTATTAAACACAACATTTTTTTTTCTATATGATATCTCCATGTTTATTTGATATTGTCCCCGTCATCTGCCTTAATATTTAGCTTTATGAAGCATTCTAAACAGAACTTCATGTAATAGGAGAAGTGTCAATACTATGATTGACTGATTTGTTGTACTTACTGGATTTAAGTTTGTGGTACTTACTGGATTTGTTGTGATGGGTTTGTTGGTCTTTTTCGAAATTTATACATTTTTCGTGTTTTACGATTATTTGTTGTACTTACTGGATTCTTTCAAGTTTCACTTTAGACTACATACCTTAACCTTCTTATCAATGGACAAGCTTTTAGTAGTGATGTTACTTTTAGTGTCGAAGATCGTCTAGCTAGTTCATGCAGACAAGTGCATTTTAGCGGCTAGGAGTCTTTTCTCTAGGAAATAAATTTGTGGACCTAGCCAACCAGTTGGTCTTAATCCTTCTCGATCACCAAACTCATCGTCATCGCCAAGGGCAGTTGTTCCTGTGAATTCTGTTGGTTATGAAGTTTTTCTGTTTATGTTTCAGTTTTTATATAGTGGTTAAGTTTCATTTTTGCCTCAGAAGCATGAACCAAGGCCTAATTGTGGTGAGAGCTGCATAACTGTGTCTTTGTGTGTGTGTGTGGTATTGTGTTTGATTTCCATTTTATTTTTGTTCCATTTTTTTTTTTTTTTGCTTGAGGTGGTGTCTTGTTTGGTAGTTTTTCTTATTGGTCAGTGGAAAATTCATCTGTTTTGAGGAAGTACAAGATAGAATTAGTACTACATATACTGCATTTTCTAGGTTATTAATTCCTTCGGTACTTTTAGGTTATGAGAAAGAAGTGAATGAAGGATCAAAGCAACCTTTGGAGTGAGTTACCAAAATCAGCTATTAGATAGATTCGATTTTCTCTGTCTAAAGGGTTCTATATATTGCAGCTTTATCTGTGTCCCTGTTGATGATCTCTCACTATACTGAATAGCTCTTATGAAAAGTGTCTGTTAAGGCTAGGTCTGACGCCCTTGACTGTTAAGGCTAGGTCTGACGCCCTTGAGTACCATATGAATAGCGCGCTCGATTAGCTTATTAGGCGTCCGTCAGTCGCCTATCTGTAGCCTTACCGGTCACTAAATAGTGGAGTGGCGCACGAGCAGCGTGAATATTCTTACTAGCTACCTAGTGGTATTAGTTGGATGGTCTTTATTACCGAAATGCTTACTTTACTAAACTACCGGCAGGCGCTAGCACGCACGAGTAGGCTATTCACTTCCAAGCGCCAGCACATTAGAGTGAGGTTTTTTGGTCTACAAAGATGTGAACCTTTTCTATGAACCACTTTATTTCATTTAAGCTGTGTTTGATTGCATATGGTGGCTGTTTTTACCAGGAAATCTCATTTTACTGTATAGCTCTTCATGCATGAGATAGGAAGCATATATATATTAGCTAGGCTTCTCTTCAAAGTATCGATCGATGAAGTGATTTATGCCTTGTAGGTCCATTTTTCATTGGAGAACTAATCGGGGAAGCAGCGGTACACAGAGGCATCATATGCTACATAGTACATATACATACTTTTGGTTTTTTTTTTTTATATATGGTTCAACTTTTTGTACATCCCATGGAAGACCATGTAGATACTATATATATATACATTATTTCCATAAAGATTTGTCTAGTCAAGCTTTATGTTAATTATTAGTCATGATCACTTTGTATATATAGTGCAAAGTTTTATTGGTGTACAATGTACTGCAGGTTTATTTTATGGTACTGCAGCAATGCAAATTCTTTTGATAAAAAAATAAATATATTATATCAGTTACAGAACAAACGATATAATACAATTTCCCAAAGCCCTTTATAACCGATATTATAAATAATTTTTATATCGGTTTCACTCTCTTTTATATCGGTTTTACAGTAATGTATGCTATAATTTTAGGTTCAAAACACATAAGTTCTCCAAAAACCGATATTATACATAATTTTTATATCGGTTTCACTCTTTTTTATATCGGTTTTACAGTAATGTATGCTATAATTTTAGGTTCAAAACACATCAGTTCTCCAAAAACCGATATTATAAATATTTTTTATATCGGTTTCACTTTTTTTTTATTTCGGTTTTACAGTAATATGTGTTATAATTTCAGGTTCAAAAGACCATAGATCTCCAAAAACCGGTATGAAATAATACACATATTATATCGATTATAGTTGTTTATTATATCGGGGGTACTTATATCAGTTTGAAGTTTATTGAAAAACTGATATAATAGGTCTTTTATATCGGTTTTTAGCCGATATAAAAACCTTTTTTTTAGTAGTGTAAGGAAGTAGTATGGTTCAAAAGATTCCTTCTGGACCTTGGAGTGGTACCTTTGGCGCGACAGCCGCTCACAGTTTACTGTGACAGCAGCGGGGCAGTCGCATAATCCAAGGAACCCAGGAGCCATAAGAGCCAAAAGCATGTACAAAGGAAGTATCACTTGGTCAGAGAGATTGTGCAGAGAGGTGATATTACAATCACCAAGATAGTCTCTGCAGACAATCTGGCAGATCCCTTTACTAAGCCTTTGACCACCAAAGTCTTTGAGCAGCATGTAGACGGGATGGGCATGAGATGAACTGTGACTGGCATTGAGTCCAAGTGGGAGATTGTTAGTTTATATGGTCTCAATCCATTAGATGATGTAATAAATTGATTTATTTATTTATTTATCAATCTAATTATGCTTTCCTTTCATGAGATGAATGGTGTTTTATTATTTGCTTGCACATAACCAATACGAATGACATAATGGTTCATGAGATGAATCAGAGTCCACAAGTTTATTAGATGTAATACATGTGCATGGATGAGATCCATATATAGGAGATATGTATAACAAATCTTATACTTAAATATCTTCACAACCAGTGATGAGATTGGACATCTCATCTGACAAGGTTGCAGCACTTTGACCACTATAAGATAGTGTGATTTGTCTCGATCATCAAAATGAAAGATTTTGGATCATTGTGCTGGTACATTGGATGTATTGAAGGACCATGAGAAACACCTTATGAATATTCTCTTTAATTTAGGGTCTACTCTCATAATTCCCTAGCAATAGGCTCTCAATCCTGAGACATTAATGAACTCAAGTTTCTATCTATTTATTTACTTCGAGTCACCAATGAGTAAGGCCAATTGTAGACGAACACCTTGGTGGTTTGGGTACATGGTAGTAGAGCTGTGGGAACATTCAATGGTCAAGATGGAATATATCATAATTATCCCCTTGTGCCAATTAATGGATTTATCATTGGTAAGTGCGTACTCATTCCAATCAAGAGTTAATTGTTGACACCAAAAATGTCACTTTGCCTCTTCAAGATCCAAAGAGCTACTGAAGTCACAACCTGCCATAAATAGGCAATGCTACTTCCAAAAATCAAATCTTGTCAGAATCAAACAAAAACTACAAGATCCTTCAAGACAGCCAAAAGAGGAGTACACAAGAAGTTTCGGGCCATTTCAAAATCATTTGGCCTAACTTCGCTTCTCCGACAGCCGAAAAGGAGCTCTCGGCGGCAAAAGCATCGGAGACACCAAATCTTCGATCAGAGCCGATGGATGGTCTCAAAATACTTCCAAAAGGCTCCACGTCAAGTTCCGAGTCAAACCGACAACGTTTGACACTACATCAACCCTCGAACAGCTAAATCAAGCCTCTCGGCGGCGAGAACCACCGAGGCCATTACTCATCAGATAGAGCACATGGACGGCTTCAAAATGCTTATAAAGGGCTACACGTCAAATTTCAGGTCATTTCAACAACATTTGACCATAGTTTGACGCTCGGAAGTCAAATCAAGCCTCTCGGCGGCAAAGCTCTCCGGGACCATGATTTCCAAGATAGAGCCTATGGATCATCTTAAAATGACTCCAATAGGTTCCCTGTCAAATTTCAAGTCAATCGGACATCGGTTGACCGCACATCAAACCGCGACATCTTCATCGCGACAAAAGCAAGTCTACTGGTGATAGGACCCCAAACGGCTTCAAAACTCAAACAAAAGCCTATGGTTGGTCTTATTTATTACTCAGGAGGCTTCACACCAAATTTCAGGTCATTCTGACATCGTTTGGCCCAGTTTCAACTTCCGACGGAAAATCGGCAGCTCTGCGCGACAAAGTCTTCGGCTTTCTCAGGAAATTGGAAACTTTGCAAAATAAAATGCAAGGATTCTCATCAGGTTTCCTACAAATAAATCACGCCAATAAATGGTCAAAATGTCAAAGAAAAATACAGAAGAAAAAAGAATCGAAAAAACAGCAAAAACGGACACAAAACAGGACACAAAGGGGGGAAAACACCCCCAGGGTCGCAGACCCCTGCGACCCTGGCTGGGCCCATGCGACCCTGGGCAAGGGTCGCCGGCGACCTTGGAGCCCGGGGTCGCCGAGAAGGCCCCGCAAACCCCGGTTTTCACCGTTTTTTTCGCGATTCGAGCGCCCAGCCTCTGGTACTTTCCAAAATTCATGTTTTTGAGACACCAAATCCTCTGATATCCGTCCAAAACACGGGTCAATCATCAAGAGTATCGAAAACAATATTGATCGCCACCCGGTCAACCAAAAAAAGTGTGCTTTCTACCCGACCAATCGAGAAATCGACAGGACAGATGGCACCGACCCGCTGTTGGCAACAAACACCTGAAATTACATGATCATCTGATGTCGATCTACATGAAGATCCATCGATGATCATCGACAGAAGAATCCCAAAAGACGCGGCACGGCTCGCGACTCTTCAACTGCTCGGCGACCACTTAATGCGATTAATTGACTAGCTTTATTACAGTCATTAATCCATTTCTTTGGACGGCCCAATCAGAAGCAAGCATTCGGGAGTTACAAGTCAAGAGATTCATGGCATTTAACCCATGAAACTCCTCCCATCATGGTGATTAAAGGCGATTAAATGCCCTCAATCTCCTCCGGCCAATCAGAAGCCAAGAAAAAGGAGTTACAAAATAAAGAATTCAATCTTGTAACTCCTCCCTTTATGTAGCTTTATGACAATTAAAGCTCATAAACCCTCCTAAAATGGCCACCTAAAACCCTATAAATAGGAGAGCTCTCCAAGAAGAAAGGATCATCAGAAAAAAGCACAAACACACAGACAGACAAAGCACAGAGATCCAGAGAAAGAAAAAAGAGAGAAAACTCTGCGGAAGTTCTACACCGACCACCGCAACAAGGTGACAAAAGTCCCTTGGGGGGTACCCCCCCCCAAGGTCCTTGCCTTCTCCTCCTGCCTCCAATGGCTTAGATGTGGCTTTTCAGCCCGTCTACTCGGCTTTTTATTGGACATAGGACCTCCTTTTGGTCTTTGTCCTCTAAAAACCTGAGGTTATAGCCAAGCCAAGCGAATCAATAGCATCCTCTGTTCTCATCTGCATGGATGATGGCGAAGCCCACATATGGCTTGCGACCGTCAATCTAAACGAGTCCCCCACAATCTCCTGAGAAGTTAGATCCTCCTTTTCTTGCTTTTCATTGTAGTTTGTATGTTTTAAAAGAGACAAAAATCATAACTCTTGTCTTTCATTATTGATAAGGATTGTAAATCGGCTATAAACGTCAAAATCGGCTATAAACGCCAAAAATCGGCTATAAATGCCAAAAAAAAATCGCCTTTCACGGCAAACCAAGAAAATGTCTCTTTTCTTAAATATATGTGCAATGGAAAACTTGAAAGAAGTTGATTTCTTTTTTTACTTGCGAAGGTTGATCTCCGGATCACCACTTGCAATTCCGAGTAAAATAGAAAATCTGGCACACCCACAAAAAAAAAAAAAAAGAAATGTTGATGCACGCCCCTGCCCCCTGGTTACGAAAGGGTCGGAACCAAACGGACTCCCACATCCGCCGACCTCGGTAGGAATCGAGCAGAAGCGCTGTCCATCAAGCTGGCCCACCCGGTGGGACACGTTTATTTGAGAACACGATGCTAGAAATGAAATATTTGCATATCATATATTTTGCTCTATGCTTATATTTGTTTTCTCGATTCCTTGGCTACTTTATAATTGGTGGCCTATGTTGGATTCCGCATCTTAAAAAAAAATTGAGATGAGATTTTTTGTTTGGAAATTTCTAATTCTTTGAATTTATTTCCACTCTTTCTCTTTTCAAAAAACAAACAAAAAAAAATCAGATTTTTCAGTTTGGATTCAAAATCGAGAAACTTTGATCCTCTCCCTTCTGGGCACTGGCGCTCACGGAAATCGCTGAGACCGTGTTCGGATCGGGGATTGGGCCATTGTTTCTCTTCGATGAGTTCATTAAAGATCTAAAAAATATATATATAAAAATATATATAAAAAAAAATTTAGATTTCTCAATTTGGATTCAAAATTGAGAAACCTTGATCCGTTCCTATCGTTCATCGCGCTTGCAGAAATGTTGAGCCTGTTCGACTAAGGTTTTGGGCCATCGTTTCTCTTCGATGAGTTCATTAAAAATCAATAAAATATATATATATATAAAAAAAGACATAGACCACTAAGGTTAAACCAACTGTGTCCTTTGATCATGGTTGATTCAAAGAAAAGCCTTGTCCAGAGTGTGGAGACAGCTTGACTGTTCTAGGCAAGGGTCCTTCAAACGGGTTCATTAAGTAATCCTACCCTTACCTGGGGGCAATTCTATCAATCAAGATTTCATAAGACCGGGTTAGGAGGCCTATGTGTACTCTCTCGTCTTTTAAATAATTTTTTTTTAAAAAAATAAATTTTTAAAAAAAATTAAAATTTTAAAATAAAAAATAAAAAATAAAAAAAATTTCAAAAAAAAATCTTAAAAAAAATATATATATATATAAAAAATAAATAAAAAATAAAAAAAGTTTTTTTTTTAAAAAAAAATCTTCAAAATCTTCAAAAAAAAAAAACTTCCGTCATTTTGGGTTAAGATTGGAGAAATCTTGGTCTTCTCCTTTCTGAGCACTGGCGCTCGCGGAAATCGCTGAGCCCGTGTTCAGATTGGAGTGCCTTTTGCTCTCTTTGATGAACCCGATATTGGCCTTTCAAAAAAAAAAAACTCGTCATTTTTAGATTCAGATTCGAGAAATTATGGTTCATTTCTTTCTGAGCACTGGCGCTCGCGGAAATCGCTGAGCCCGTGTTTAGATTGGAATACCATCTGCTCTCTTTGATGAATCCAATTTTGACCTTTCAAAACAGAGAATCTCATCTCATAGATGCGGTCTCAAAACATTTGTGTCTAGCGGTACTAGTACGCCCTTTTAGGGTCTACTGTATTGCGACCGGCACATCTGTAACTCCAACTTTATATTCTTCTTACCTCGAGCAAGCTCTGCTTCTCGATAAGTCGAATTTAAGTTCACAATTGCTTCTAGCAGTCACTGGGACGCTCATTCTGGGCTTACCATACCTGCGATCAGAACAATTGTACCCTCTATGGCGTTTTGCCTTCTTCATGTTGCTTGGGTCATTTTCCTCTAGCAATTTGAAAAGACGAAACCATAGAACTTCCCATTTATGATCATTATATTCTTGTGATTACTAATGGATGTGGTCTTGTTTCAGAAATTTTCGAAAAACTAACAATGGCAGCTTCACTAACCATTACTTTCGATGAAAACAAGCACCAACTCATGCTTCAACAGAAGCAAACCTCGCGCACTTACAAGCACCCCATCAGCTACCGAAGCGTCAACTCCCTCGGCAACTCTCTGAACTCCGGGTCGACCTCGACTCCCCGGACTATCGTCTTTGGGACGCTGGGACCATTCCCACTTCCTGAGGAACAAACTGCTCCCTCCAAGAAGTAGAAACTCGCCTCTCAACGTGTCACTACCGTGCCACCAAAGGCGAGCACCAGAAGGCCTGAAGCCCGTGGCAGCCCCACGAAGCCTCGACCTGCAAACGATCAGGTCTATCCCAAGACTTGGTCCCCAAGACCTTCACCAAAACAAAGAAGGTCCCAAACATCTACCAAGCCAGCATTCCTGGCCCCACTCAAGGAGAACCAGTTCTACCCTCTTGCTTACATGAAAGAGGAGAGCCCATCTCCAACCTGACTCTCAAGTCAACCCAGCATGAGCCGACTTGTTCCTACAAGCGCAAAATCAGATCATGCATCACAAGGCCTCTACAAGCACCTGCTAAGGCCTACAAACCTGCAGTTCGACCCTTCATCTCTACAGGGGCCGAACTCCAAAAATTCAAAGCTTCGCTGCAACAGGCGAAGGACAGGGTTCGCATCCTGTCCTTGCCCAGCTACAAAGAAGACAGGCTCGGCTGCTGCGCCCGAAGGAGCACATCCTTCATCGTCAAAGCCCAGCCAGAGCTGACCGAAGCTCAAATTGCCCGTCGCATATGCCGCCGCGCGTCATACCGGCAAAAGAGACTAGAGAAGCAAAGGACCCAGCCTCCTACACTTCAAGTCTCTCCCAAATGGGTCGAAAAAGAAAGACCCAACCAAGTTGTTGCCGTCCATATGGTTGGAAAAACCAGAAGGCGCCAAAAATCAGCAACAAAAATCCATGTCCGACGTCCAATGACCCGCAGCGTCTCAAGGATAAGAAAACATTCAGAAGAATCCCCTGCTCCTTCAAACAAAGGATAGCAGAGTGATCCTTCCTCAAGCTCTTCTTCAAAAAGAATGAGCCCCAGCTCAGTCACCAGGACAGTTTCTTCGTTCGAATCACGAAGGATGAATGTCTTGGCTACAAATTCTGAGCCACCACCCCGCAATCCACCTCCAGAAGATGCGATCACCCGCATCCAGCAGTTGGAACAGGGCCAGCAGAGGATTGAAACTCTGATGGAAAACCTTCTCCTCGCCTTCCAAAATCAGGCGAACAATGAACCTCCTCCGAATCATCAAGACGACGAGGTAAATAGAGAAGAAAATGAGTCACGCGCCCTTACCAAAAAGGACGTAGACAGTATCCTCGCCAAAGCAAAAGAAGAGGATATACTCAAGGAGCATGGGATCAAGCCACCATATCCCTTATGGAAGGACTCAGTCCCGTTCCCCACCAAATTCAAGCATCCTACTCTCCAAACATATACGGGGAAAGGATCAGCCAGACAGCACGTCATCCACTTCAAGATCCTGACGGGAGCTATCGTGGATCAAGATGCACTCAAGATCCGCCTCTTTGCAAGTACCCGAAAAGGTACGGCCTTCGATTGGTACTCCACTCTGCCGGAGGACTCAATCTAAAACTGGGCCATGCTAGAGACACGCTTCCTGACTCACTTCAAAGGTGAGGATCATCCCGCTACTATGGCTCAGCTGTGCAGCCTAAAACAGGGGGAGAATGAATCAACATATGACTTCATTCACAAGTGGAAAGCAATGGCATACAAATGCTCTGATGTATTACCACAAGCGTCGCTAGTCGACATTTGCCGAAACAACATGAGAGCCAAAATCCGCTCCATGATCATCGGCAACAAATCAAAAAACCTGGGAGAACTCCTAGAAGCTTCCATGGAAGCTGAAATGGTGATTAAAGACCTCAACAGTCAGAAATCATCAAGAAAAGAGCCAACCGCCATTGCAACCTCTAAACCAAAGAAAAAAGAGGTCCTCAATGTGCAGACCAAGTCAGCTCCTCAGCCACCAAAGAAAGCTGAAAATAAAGTTGCTGGTAAGAGACCTGAACTCTCAGATGCCTTCAAAGAACGAGTAGAGAAGAAATATCCGTTTGATGAAGATATTGATGAAATCTTCGGGGCTCTTGTGGCAAACGGCAAGCTCACCTTGCCTGAACCAAAAAGACCGGGTGATGTTGGCAAAACCAACGATCCTCGGTACTGTCCATACCACCAGATGATCTCGCATCCTCTCAATCAATGCTTCGTTGTGAGAGAGAAAATAAATGAGATGTGGAAAAACGGAGTCATCACCTTTGACAAAAACTATGGGCCTGCCTCCGTCAACATGGTGACATGTGGACAATAATCAAAATCACCGAAGAAGAAGATCACTACTTCCTTCAAGGTGATAAACTCAATCCAAGCATCCGAGGAACTGGTTCCTTACCCGACACCAGACGGACAACCGATATGGGTACATCCCGATCTCCTGGAAGATGAAAATTGGGAGGTCGTGAAAACAAAGCCTACAGCTCAACAGTGAAGGCAGGCTAGGAAACATCTCCTCAAGCTCAAACGGCAAGAGAAGACCCAGCCAAAACTAGAGGTCAAAGAAAAGGCAGAGGCTTCCTCTACCGTTTCACAGGAGGTAACAAAAACATCCCTTCCAGAGACTTCAAAAGGGGTAAGGAAATTCACTCTCAGTGATTTCATGCCACCTCAATTCAAAGAAGCCATGCAGGAGGCATCATACTCTTGCAATTCGGTAGTTGGATTCTCCATTGATGGATACGAGTCCAGCGACACCGATGATGGATTCGAATCCAACTACACAGATGAGTGGGAGGAGTCCCTTGAAACTGGAGAATATCTCTCCGATGAGGAATGGGTTCCTGAGTCTCATCTTATGCCAGTAATCTGGTATAACCCCCTACAGCCACAAGGATCCTGGTCTGATGATGAAGAAGACCAAGAGGTTGTACAAGAAAATGCTGCTGACTCAGCACCTCTCATTACTCCAGTGGAAATCAACCATGTTGAGCCACAAAGAGTTGATGAAGAAGAAGATCCGGCTCCCATGCCTGATCTTGAAGAATATGCAAGGATCTTGCAGCGACTCGCTCTAGAACAAGAGCAAGATCGCGTCAACGAGCCTCCTCGCAACCCAGAGCCTGAAGTCCCTGAAGACCACCAGGTACATCCTCCCTTAACTCCTGAAAATGGAGAAAAATTGCTGGATAGATGATCCTCTTACATCCAAGGATGAGTCTGACTCCGATCAGGCAACGTCTCCCGTCAGAGCTTCCTGTAATGTGATAATTCGGGATTATAGCTCTTCCGAAGCATCGTCTGATGAGAGCACTTACACTCCGGCGACGCCTAGCAATATATCTTCTGGAGCCACCTCGTCTCACGTGACTTTCACTGAGATGACACCCTCTCAGGTTTCTTCTCCTGAGACTGTGACTTCAAAGTTCACACCCTTCCTAACTGAAGAATTCCCAGCCATTGATGCTTGGGATGATGAATTAGTCAACAAAGAAGAAAGGTTGCTGGATGCTGTTCAGGACTTGTTCCCAGAAAATGCTCCGTGCAACACGATCACTGAGGATGGCAACTCTGCTGCTGATTCATCCTCAGCAAATGAAAAACGACAGCCTCTTGATCCTGAAGACAATCTTCCAAACGAAGACCCTTCTCAAGAAGCTCTCGAAGTTAGTAGAGGCACTCGCTCTGGCCAGGACTACCACAAAAATTATAACCAATCTTCCTTTACATATGTAAATCCTTCGGGAAAAGATGTTGTAAGCGCCCCTAGTGGCAACAATGATGAACATGCAGGCCCCAAGGAGGCTTTCAAGTATGACTTGATTGAACACTTCAAGCACATACCTGCACGTCTGCACATCCTAGACTTGTTGCGAATGTCTCCGCACACTCGTGATAATCTCATCTCAGAATTACAAAAGCTGAATGAGGATGTCGACAAATATGCCCCGCAAGTCCTCCAAATTGAAATGGATTACCGGGTCAAAAACTCAGAAGCCTCCTCAAAGGGAGAAAAGAAGAAAACTGAGGGATCATGCATTGAATGCCTCTCGGTTAAAAAAGCAGCTAGTGCAACCATCGCCTTCACAAAGGACGACCTCCTACTTGGAGAAACCAGGCATAACCGACCCCTGTACTTCACAGGGTATATCAAGGAAATGCCTATGCACAGAGTTCAGATCGACCCAGGTTCTGCACTCAACCTCATCTCCACATCGGCTCTTGAAGAGTTGGGCATCCCACCCAGCAAGCTGAGCCACACATCTGTATCTATCTTTGGATACGATGGGAGTACTCAAAGGCCTATCGGCAAAATCAGGTTCAAGTTGCAGATCGGTGATCTTATCTCTGAGGTCACAGTGTATGCAATAAAAACCCCTTCATGCTACAACATCCTTCTCGGATGCCCTTGGATCCACGAGAATGGTGTTGTCCCTTCAACTCTACATCAATGCATCAAGTTTGTTGGCGACGACGGCATGATACATCGAGTCTTTGCGGACAGAAAACCCTTCAAAGGTAAAGAAGTCCACTTCGCAGACTCACAGATGTATGAAGGTGAAAAAGAAGAAGAGGAGAAGCACACAGCATCCTTTGCCGAAAATCTCCAGAAAGATAAAGGTAAAGCTCCTCAACAATCACTGGAAGAAAACAAATCATCCGGTAAATCCGAAGAGAGCATTCAAACTCCCTTCATCATCTCCCTCAAACCTTCAAAACCTTTGGTCATCATAACTAAAGTGAAGAAGGCAAAGCAAAAGCCTGGGGGCAAATTTGTTGTCTCTTTCGTGTCTATCATGCAAGACACGGACTCGGATTCAGAGCCAGAAGACGACACATCGTCAAGCCAAGCTGACACTCAGCAAGTTCAGCCTGCTCTCACTCCGATGGAGATAACTTCTGACATAGAAGATCCTATGTCAGCTTCCTTCGTTATTCCAGCAACTTCAGCAAAGGAAAAGCTGATCTTTTTCCATAGATCGGATGCTTCTTCATCAAACTCCATGCTTGAACCTTTCCAAAATAAAGGCATGCCTCAACTATCCTTATATAGTTCTGTGGCACAAGCTATTATGAAGAAAATGGGCTATGACGCTCAAAACCCAGTCGGTTTGGGAGAAGGACGCGGTATTCTCACGCCATTGGGGCCCGTCTTGACCAAAAGCCAGCTGGAAGATTAGAGACTCTACGGCTATGTAGAATGTATGATCCCGACACTCCCTTGAGACAGTTGACACAAAGGCTCAAAAGTCAATATACTGACCAAGCCTCAACTTCTCAAGTCCATGAAGACATCGATCTCCCTGGATATCTCTTTAATGAGTCACCTGACAAAGATCCAGGAAGCTCATCCAATTGGCACGATTTCTCCGAAAATGAAGAGAAGTTGTCCGATGGCACAGACGTGTGGACTTCTGACCCAGAAGAACCCTCATCTCCAAAAGAAGTAGCCTACTTCGACCCGGTTTCAACAGGCGATTGGGATCATCTCATAGCAAGCCTTGGGAAAATTACCGATCAAGAAGACCCATGGAAAGGAACAAAACCTTGGTCTGGAAATGCCCTTGAAACCCCAGAAGGTTTCGTAGAGCTGGAAGCCTCCGAAAATATTGTGGAGGAACCACCTTCGAACCTTCCAACAAAAGATCCTGTTTAAAAGATAGACTTGGGAACACCAGATAACCCACGTCCTGTATTCATAAGCAAGAATATAAAGGATGATGAGTTACCCGAGTATATCGCCTTTCTTCGTGAGTTCGTTGATTGCTTTGCATGGTCTTACGCTGAAATGCCTGGTTTAGACCCCAAAATAGCGCTTCACAAACTCAATCTCCAAGAAGACATCAAGCCTGTCAAGCAAGGCCAAAGAAGATTCCATCCAGATGTGATGGATAAAATTGAATAAGAAGTTCAAAAACTCAAAAGCGTCGGCTTCATCCGTGAGGAACAACATCCTGAATGGTTAGCCAACATTGTCCCCATGACAAAGAAGAACGGGCAGATCAGGGTCTGTATTGACTATAGAGACCTGAATGGCGCATGCCCTAAAGATGAATTTCCGTTCCCCATACCAGAGGTAATGATTGATAATACCTGTGGATTCGAGCAAATGACATTCATGGATGGTTTCTCTGGCTACAATCAGATAAAGATGCATCCTGAAGATGAAAAACATACATCCTTTCGGACCCCATTTGGCGTGTATTGTTACACTGTCATGCCATTTGGTCTGAAAAAATGCTGGTGCCACATATCAGAGGGCTATGATGAAAATATTCCAAGATATGCAGCACAAGACGGTTGAATGTTACGTTGATGACCTCGCCGTCAAAAGCAAAAGAAAAGAAGATCATCTCGAAGACCTTCGAGAAGTCTTCCTCCGGCTTCGCAAACACAAACTGCGAATGAATCCTTTGAAATGCTTCTTCGACGTCTCGTCAGGTAAGTTCCTCGGATTCTTAGTTTGGAAAGCTGGAATAGAGCTTGACCCCATAAAAGTCAAAGCCATTCTTGAAATGCCCTCTCCAAGAACCTTGAGAGAACTCAAAGGGCTTCAAGGGAGATTAGCCTACATCAGACGGTTCATCTCCAATCTTTCGGGGAAATGCCGCCCATTCTCTCGGTTGATGAAGAAAGGTGTAAACTTTGTCTGGGATGCTGACTGTGAAGCTGCTTTCCAAGACATCAAGTCATACCAGACAAAGCCTCCAGTGTTAGCTGCTCCTACCACTGGAAAACCATTCATCTTGTACACAAGAGCCCTTGATCACTCTTTGGGAGCTCTGCTTGCGCGAGAAAATGATCAAAGAAAAGAAGCTGCTCTATATTACCTCAGCCGCATGCTAGTAGGTGCAGAGCATCGCTACTCTCCAGTCGAAAAAGAATGTCTTGCAGTGATGTTCGCCGTACAAAAGCTGCGTCACTACTTGCTTTCCAACACAGTATACCTGGTCTCAAGGGTCAACCTTTTGAAGGTCCTTGTCACAAAGGCAGGTTCTCTCAATGCTCGACTGGCAAAATGGTCCATCCTTCTGTCACAATTTGATATTAGGTATGTACCACAAAAAGCAATCAAAGGGCAAGCTCTAGCGGACTTCCTCGCAGAGCATCCATTGCCTAAAGATTCTTCACTCATAGATGATCTCCTAGACGAACCAGTCTACAATGTGGAGACTTTCTCACAAAGTGCCTCCTGGGACATGTACTTTGACGGTGCAACCAGGACGAATGAAAAAAGACAGCTGATCTCGGGAGTTGGCATCCTCTTTGTTAGCCCCGACAAATACATGATTCCACATGCTTTCTCGCTACTGGAACCATGCACAAACAATGCAGCTGAATATCAAGCTCTGATCTTAGGATTGGAACTCGCCATCGAATCCGGTATCACCATGCTGGAAGTCTTTGGAGACTCTCAACTGATCGTCAACCAGATGAATCAGAAATTTGAAGTAAGGAAGCCAGATTTGTTGCCTTACTACAACAAGGCACAATCACTTCTGCAAAAGTTTGACATCTGTCACATCACCCACATTCGTAGAGGTGAAAACATTCGTGCAGATGCCCTAGCCGGACTTGCCGCATCCATGGCAATCCAGGAAGGGGAAAACATGCAAATCACAGTGTGCGAAAGAAGAATACATCCTCCTCTTAACACACACCAAGCAGTTGCTGAATGCCACCAAGTGGTCGGAAGTCGGATTTCAATCCTTCAAACTTCAATCGGCGACTGGAGGGATCCGTTCATTGATTACATTATGTTCGGAATCCTACCTAAAGATCCAAAAGAACGCGTAAGCATCCAAAGGCGAACCCCAAGCTTTCATTTGGATATTCCTTCAAAAATCCTTTACAGGAAATCCTTCAACGGAGTACTTCTACGCTGCTTGTCACAACAAGAGGCTGAAGAAACACTCAAAGAAGTTCATGCTGGTCTTTGCGGAAGCTCATCAAGCTGGACCTAAGCTCTATGATCAGATAAAAAGGTTAGGATATTACTGGCCTACCATGGTAGCTGACGCAATGCAATTTGCTAAGCGCTGCCAACAATGCCAAGTTCATGGAGATTACATTCACATGCATCCAGAATGGCTGCATCCTACAGCAATCTCATGGCCTTTCGAAGCCTGGGGTATGGACATCATAGGTCCTATTTCTCCCCCTTCGAGCAAAGGTCATCGCTTCATCTTCGCCGCTACGGATTATTTCTCCAAGTGGTCAGAAGCATTTGCGTTTAACGAAATGAAGACCTCATCAGTCCTTCAGTTCCTGCGCACCAACATCATTTGTCGTTTCGGCATACCCAAAAGATTCGTCCATGATAACGGACCACAATTCCGGGATCATCGATTCTACAGGTTCTGCGACAAATACAAAATCCAAAGCTGTCCTTCGACTCCACACAATCCGGCAGCAAACGGGTTAGCAGAAGCTTTCAACAAGACACTCTGCAAAATCCTCAAAAAAATGGTCTCTAGTCACAAAAGAGACTGGAGCGACAAAATGTCTGAAGCTTTGTGGGCCTATCGAACCACCGTTCGAGGACCAACCCATAGCACACCATTCTCCTTGGTCTATGGATGCGAAGCTGTCGTACCCTTGGAAGTACAAATTCCTTCCTCGAGGGTATCCTTGCAAAATGACATGACTCAAGAAAGCAATGTCAAATTGCGACTCCATGAGCTGGACAATCTCGATGAGAGACGGCTCGAAGCTCAACAAAGCATTGAACTTTACCAAGCGCGCATGGCAGGATCTTTCGATAAAAAGGTCAGGCAACGCGCCTACAAAAAGAGTGACTTGGTTCTTGCGGTAAAAAGACCAATGGTCTTCGCTCACAAGTCCAAAGGCAAATTTGAGCCAAAATGGCAGGGACCCTACGTCATCGACAAGGTTTTCTCCAACGGCGCATACGCACTCCTAAACATGGAAGGTGACAGATGTATGCTGCCCATCAACGGTAAGTTCTTAAAGCGGTACTACCCTTGAAGACTTACCCAACTGGGTAAGAGCAATGCCTGTACGGCCAAAATCGGTTTCCAGGTACACGCTCGCTAAACCCACCCTTTTTAGAATTTTCATATCAAATGTTGAAATTTCTAGAAATTTAAAACAATGCTTACTTTCATCGTTTCATTGTTCAAAAAAAAATATATCCAAGTTTAGGAACCTTTCCCTAACTTGACCAAAATTTTCAACCCTTGAACCCAAAATTCATGGTTTGAAACAAAATCCGGATTCAGGGATTTCCACCCTAGTCCACCCTGCCTTTTACCGCCAAAATGGTTTTAGGTCAAAACTTATGACCCTCGTGTCTTTAAACAAAAAAAAATGGTTTTTCAAAAACCGCGGGGAAGCGACGCTTAGTCGATACTCACACAAATCGGAAGCAAGCGAACCACGTTCGACACTTCCAAAATTGCAGGGAAGCGACATTTCATCGATACTTGCAAAATCCAAAACTGTGGAGACGCAACATTTCAGTTGATATCCACAACCCAAATTTCAAAGGTTCGAAAAAACCTAAAAACTGTGGAGACGCAACATTTCAGTTGATATCCACAACCCAAATTTCAAAGGTTCGAAAAAACCTAAAAAAAAAAAAACCATGGAGACGCAACATTTCAGTTGATATCCATAACCCAAAGGTTCGAGAAAACCACAAATTTCAAAAATCGTGGGGAAACGACATCAAGTCAGTACCCGCAAAACCAAAATTTTTGAAAAAAGCAAGGATGCGACATTCCATCGATACTTGCACCCAAATCCGCGAGGATGCGACATTCCATCGATACTCGCAACCGAATGAGCAAGGATGCGACATTCCATCGATACTTGCAAGAACATTCAGCAGGGAGGCGACTTTTAGTCGATACTTGCATTTTTGAAAACCAAACCGGCTATCAATGCCACCAAAACAAAAACAGGCTATAAATGCCACAAACCGGCTATCAATGCCACCAAAACAAAACCGGCTATCAATGCCACAAACAAAAAAACTTGGATTTAAAAAAACCCGGCTATCAATGCCACCAAAAACTGGCTATCAATGCCACCAAAACTGGCTATAGATGCCACAAAAAAACTCGGCTATCAATGCCACAAGAAAAAGCTGGCTCTCATGCCAAAATTGGCTTCCATGCCACAAACAAAACCTGGCTTTCATGCCAAAACAATCATTTGACAAAAGATTTTCACAAAATGACAACCTTTTGATCAAATCCCATTAGCAATTACTTTTATCACAAAAAGATTCAAGTGAGCGTAGGGATAACAAAAAAAGAAAACTTCCCATTTAGCAATTACTTTATCACAAAAAGATTCAAGTGAGCGTAGGGATAACAAAAAAAAGAAAGCATCCCATTTAGCAATTACTTTTATCACAAAAAGATTCAAGTGAGCGTAGGGATAACAAAAAAGAAAGCATCCCATTTAGCAATTACTTTTATCACAAAAAGATTCAAGTGAGCGTAGGGATAACAAAAAAAAAGAGAAAGTGTTCACAAGCACTAAAAAAAAGTACCAAAAAAATACATGTGGTACCAAAAAAAAAAAAAGTGTTCACAAGCACTACAAAAAAATAAGTACCAAAAAAAAATAATACAAGTGGTACCAAAAAAAGAGAAAAGGGGATAGTTTCTGTTATAAAAAAAAAAAACAGAAGCTCAATCAAAAATGGTCTCCAGCCAAGAGTTCAGCTCCTTAAGCAAGCTTTTGGCCTCATCCGTCAAGGATTCCAAGGCACGCTTCTTCAGGAACCTGCCATGAGATGCTGGGGTGGGCTGTGACCCTTCTTTCGCACCAGGAAGCTTCCCCCGAGCGGTTTTTCCATTGTTTGTTCTCATCAGACTTCCTTTTGAGAACTCGATTGGCATCCGTAACCCGGTGAATCAGAGCAGTCTCCCTTTCACGAGCCTCTGTTATTTCAGTCCACTTGGCAGCGACTTGTGCCTGCAATTGCTCAAGACGTTTCCTGGCCTCATCGACCTCCCTATCAAGGATGTTAAGGTCATGTGTCAGCCCAATGATGGTTAGCTCTTCTAAGTTCTTCTCTCGGACTGCCTGCTTCCTGCTTTCTGTAGCCTCATCCAGGTTAGATTGAGCCTTATCCGCAGGGTCCAAGAACATCTCCTTGAAGAACTGATCGTCAGGAAAACCCATGGTCTCAAACCACTTGTCACCCAGCTCAATGATCCTATCAACGATCGCCCTGGCACTTGTGACATCCAGACCAGCTTCTTCGGCATCACCGAGAATCTCACGCACATGCTAGATCATCCCAAATCCGGCATCTAAGTGCCCAGAAAGCAGAGTCTCAATCCAAGAGCTCAGAACTCGCACCACCACCTTCTTCGCAAAAAGAAGAGATGGCCCAGCTGAAGATTCGCCCAACTCCGTTGGTCGGCCGCTCATATCATCATCTGTTGGAAGAATAACAAAAGAACTCTTTCCAGTTGAAGCTGCTCCTGCTCGGGAAGGAATCTCAGCACAAGGTTTCTCCTCAACATTGTCAGAACTGGTCCCAGGAGTCTCTACCTCTGGATCAACCTCTGGCATCCCTTGCTCTGGAAGCGACGGATCCTCCTCTATCACTTCAAAACCTGCCAAAGAAACACAAAAGGTATGAATATAATCCTGTTTGAAAATCATTATCAGGGTTATTACTACAAAATACCTTCTTCGACGACTGGCGGAACACTCTCTTCCTCCATGAACTCATTGGAAGCATCATCAACATTTGCGTCCATCGAGGGTTCAAAGTCATCGGAATCCTGTGGCAAGTCAGCTGGCAAGAAAAATGTTAGCAAACCAAGTCACAAACACAAAAAAAAAGAGCAAAAGAAGTCGTACCAATTGGAGATTCTGGATTCACTCCAGAGTCCCTCAGTTCTCCTTCAGGTGCCTCGACAGGATCCGTCACCACCTCATCGACCGGAACCTCAGGCATCATCAAGCCTTCCTCTGCTAAAAAAAAAAGAGAAAAGCAGAAACAAGAAGCAAATCATAACATGGAAAAAAATCCCATGAAAAGAAATGGAAAGAGAAAAAGGAAGAATCATACCTTCACCGACGGTCTCTTCTTCTCGGCTTCTCTTCTCTGGAGGCTCGTCAGCATCCACTAGCACATCCTCATTAATAGTAAGAGGAACTTCCAACTCAGGAGAGTCCTCATGCTGCCCCTTGCTGCGATGATGACTCCTCCCCCTCTTACCCCGGCGGGCTCGCTTCTTCGAGGAACCTGCCCAGCTGTCAGAGTCAGGTTTCCCACTTGACTCCTCACTGGATGGTCTACTCTTGCCAGTAGACTCCACGGAAGCTTGCCTCTGTGCCGCTTGCATCCAAGCGCCAAGTTCGGCTTCCTCCTGTTCTAGCTGCACTAAAGCCTCATCAGGTATTTCTCGAACAGCTTCAGAACCAATGACGCCCTGGTCACCGAGAAAGCCTATCTTGTGCTTCTCTCCAGAAAGGAAGGCCCAAACTTCCTCTCACCGGACGCCATCCGACTTTCCAAGGCCCTTTCCAGATGCCAGCTTCACATCAAGCTCCTTCTTGGAAAGCCCCCGATATGCCGAAAAGCTCTCCGCGAACCACTTCGCAAAGACGGCAGTCCGGGAAGTCAGCAACACAGGATAAGAAATCATGGCTGTAGTGTCTTCAGCACTTTAGAAAGCCCATGCATTTCTCCCGTCCTGTAAGCCTCCAAAGCGCTTCACCATGCTTGAAGGCGCTCCAACAACGCCTTGAGAAAAGCCCAGCTGCAAAGCAAAGCGAGAGGGTACATACGGCTGGATGTCGACGAAAAGATGTCTACAGTACACCATCGTGCCGACACGTATGCTGAAAAGCCACTCTCTCTCTGCATTGGTCAAGGAATAATGCCTTCCCGACCCCGCCCTGGTAGAGTCTCGGGAGGCACCAAAATCAAAAGCCTTCTTCCGCAACTCCGGAGAAAGCTTCACTGAAGACTGCCCCATCTCGACGTCCCTGAACCGTCGGATCCTCATGCGGGCAAACAAAAGTGATTCGGACACGGCTTTGCCCTTAGCCAGTCGAATCATCAGAGGATCATCATCCTGTGCAGCACCCAGCCGGTGGAAGCCAGGACAGTGGTATACATACCACGAATAAAAGATATGGGCTGAAAATACCCTATTCATGGGAAGCCCAAGCCGAACCAAAAAAGCAGCAGCCCGCAGTTCGGTACACAGGTAGGAGTAAAGAGCTGGCACCAAAGCAAGCTGCTCTCCAAACGCCATCTGACAAGCCGGAAAAATACAATGCGGCCTGATGTGCGTTCCATCTCCTCCAGCAAAAACAGCCTCACCAAGCCAATAGGTGAGGTAAACATCGAGATCTCTCCGCAGTGCAATGTCAGGACATATGGCATTTGTACTTGCATAGAAATCTCTCAACTCTTCTTGCATGGCCAAGATCTTCTTTGAACTTGGATCCTGAGCTCCGGCTTCCTGGGTCACGCTATCAGAAGACTCCCTGCTATCAAAAAGGTTGGGGAATGAAGAGCTAAAACTCTTCCAACTGCTGGATCTAACTTTCAAACCCTCCTTCTCCTTCAAAAAATCATAGAAGGCGACGAGCTGAAAGTACAGAAGCCTGAACTCCTCAGACTGTCCCTTAAGGACGCTGTCAATCGGCATAAACTCCTCATAGAGTTTCCCGAGGATGGGCAATCCAGTAATAGCGCTCAGCTCCTTCAAAGAAAAACCAATCTCACCATTCGTCACAACGAAGGTATTGGTTTGTGGGAGGAATGATTCCAGCATAGCCATGAAGGCCTCGTCGGAAAAGATCACGGTCTCCCTAAAGGCGCGGACCGTATCAAAAATCCCGGCTTCCTTCAAAACGGCACAACCAATCAGCAGGACATAATCAGTCCACGACTTCCACCTGGAGTCAGCATTGAAGCGGCCACGAAGTCGGAAAGGCTTGATCCAATTGCTGCCGTCACCGCTGAAAATACCAAGGCCCACTGGTCTCAAATCGACCGACGGATAATCAGAGCCCTGGTAGCCGATGGATGGCATCAACAGATCCATGTCAATAGGCGACCTCTCCGTATATCCAGGAGAACCGCCAACAAAAACCCCGGTCTTGATTACATTTGTCCTTCTCACCCAGCTTGGAGGATCTTCCCTCTTAGAGCACGTGGGGGCAAGGCTCATGATCGAGACGGTGCGATCAAACGTCGACCGGGTAGCAACAGTCTTCTTTTCACCATCTGCTGTGAAAGAAAACTGAAAACATCTCCTCTGGTATGTCATGTCATCAGGGACTGCATCACCAAAGAAGAAGGTAGGCTTGAGCAAAACGCTCTAATCTTCCATCACCCATGGACGACTGCTTACCATGATCTTATAGAATTCCTCTCCCTTGAGAGTGATCAGTCGCTGCCTCATCTCATCTCTGTTGAGGGAGTCGCACTCTTCCAGATTTCTCTCAACATACTGGACCTTCTCAAAAGCCTGCTGAACGGCCGGATTAGAAGATCTAGAAGATCGACGAGTACGCTTGTAGCAGGCTCTTTACCCTTGTTCGTTCTGGAGGAACCACCTGAAAAGGATGGAAAAGAAAAAGATCAAAC
The DNA here is from genome assembly GCA_012931725.1 of Litsea cubeba. Taxonomy (NCBI): domain Eukaryota; kingdom Viridiplantae; phylum Streptophyta; class Magnoliopsida; order Laurales; family Lauraceae; genus Litsea; species Litsea cubeba. The sequence goes on along the minus strand of CM022947.1, from coordinate 39,855,586 downwards.
ATCAAGATGACAGAATCTCGCTAAAAAAAATCTGGCGAAATTTTGACATGATGACGGGACAATTTCGAAGAAAAGGAACTATCCCGAAAGAAATAGAAAGCTTGAAGATGGGCTCAACATCGCTGCGAGCTCCGAAACTCCAAACTTTCGAAACCTCAAAGTCTCCGCAAAATCAGGAAGGGCTCAACATCGCTGAGGGCTCCAAATTCCCAAAATTGCGAAAACTTTCAGGTATGCTATCACATCATGCTACAAATTTAATCTACAATTGAATGCATGCATGAACATCTAGGTTTGCCAAAAAAAAGGGGCATTATCTTGATGAGCAAAAAAAAAAAAGAAAATAAACTTTCTCAAAAACAAAAGAGGGGAAATAAAAAAAAAATAAAAATAAAAAAAAAGGGGCTGGCCCACTGGCCACGTGGCCGTACGGATCTGTCCGTACGGCCCACAAAAAAAAACATGAAAAAAAAAAGAAAGAAGAAAAGAAAAGAAAAAACGTGTGAAAAAAAAAAGTGAAAACACGTGGAAAAAAAAAGAAAATAAAAGAAAGAAACAAAAAAAAGAAATAACTTTTTTTTTCCTACAATGGAGTTTTCTTAAAAAAAGGGAACTTACTTGAAGCCATTGATGGAGAAGAAGAAGAAAAGTCTTGAAGATCTTGAAGAAGAAGAACTCTTGGTCTTGAAGCCTTCTTGAGATTATTGCAAAAGAAAGTAATAAGAGCAAGAGATCCAACCTCCTCCTTGCTTTTATAGAAGAGAGCAAACCAAAGAAGGAAAGAAGAAAGAGGTAAGTATTACAAATTAGTAACCTTACCAAAAGAAAGAGATTAGAAAGATTCTTTCCCAAAAGAAAGATATCTTGAGGGATTCTCTCCCAAAAAGAAATCAATGAGAGATTTTCTCCTAAAAGATAGGATCGATGAAGGATTCTTTCCCAAAAGAAAGATATCTTGAGATATCTTATCCCAAAATAAAGGGAATATGAGAGATTCTCTCCAAGTAAAGATATTCTTAGATATTCTCTATCCAAATGAGATATTTTTGGATATTCTTTACAAAAATGACACCATATGAGATCTAAGCCGTTTTAAAAGCTTAAGGTCCCATGGGTTAGCCCATATGAGCCAGGTTTGACCACCTAGGCACTAAAAAAAAAAAAATTTGGGCTTTTATTCAAAGAGAAATCCCTCTTACCAAGAGCATACAAAAATGGTTACATGCCTCTTTTGAGTTGATTGGACCATACAAAGAAAATTCCAAGCCCCATGAGCTTCCAAAAAACAAACCATCCAGCCTCATCTACCAAATTGAGCCAAAATCTTGAAATTGACATTCCACAAAAATCAAACCAAATCCTGGTCCCCTAACTTGCCACATACAGCCTGTTAGGTCACAAGACCGAAACCAAAGCCCAAAACCTGATCCCCTAACTTGCCACATACAGCCTGTTAGGTCACAAGATCAAAACAAAAATTGATCCCCCAACATTCCACATACAGCTTGTTGGGTCACACGATCAAAACCAAACCCGACCCCCTAACCTGCCACATATAGCCTGTTAGGTCACAAGGTCAAAACCCAAATCCACATCCCGGAAGTCATCTTCAAAACTTTGCCTCGAGATGGTACGTGATCCCTTTCACTACCATAAAATTCCCCTGGAAGCTCAAAAGGCTACAAATACCAAAAAGAAAGACTGCTCAAAGACTCTTGGTCAAGTCACAGGCTCTCCTTCAAAAATCTCTTCGAGGCACATCGACTACAAAAGTTAAGCAACTCGTCGCTGTACCTCGAGGAGGCATTTGTTGACACCAAAAATGTCACTTTGCCTCTTCAATATCCAAAGAACTACATGAAGTCGCAACCTGCCATAAATAGGCAATGCTACTTCCAAAAATCAAATCTTGTCAGAATCAAACAAAAACTACAAGATCCTTCAAGACAGCCAAAAGAGGAGTACACAAGAAGTTTCGGGCCATTTCAAAATCATTTGGCCTAACTTCGCTTCTCCGACAGCCGAAAAGGAGCTCTCGGCGGCAAAAGCATCGGAGACACCAAATCTTCGATCAGAGCCGATGGATGGTCTCAAAATACTTCCAAAAGGCTCCACGTCAAGTTCCGAGTCAAACCGACAACGTTTGACCCTACATCAACCCTCGAACAGCTAAATCAAGCCTCTCGGCGGCGAGAACCACCGAGGCCATTACTCATCAGATAGAGCACATGGACGGCTTCAAAATGCGTATAAAGGGCTACACGTCAAATTTCAGGTCATTTCAATAACATTTGACCATAGTTTGACGCTCGGAAGTCAAATCAAGCCTCTCGGCGGCAAAGCTCTCCGGGACCATGATTTCCAAGACAGAGCCTATGGATCATCTTAAAATGACTCCAATAGGTTCCCTATCAAATTTCAAGTCAATCGGACATCGGTTGACCGCACATCAAACCGCGACATCTTCATCGCGACAAAAGCAAGTCTACTGGTGATAGGACCCCAAACGTCTTCAAAACTCAAACAAAAGCCTATGGTTGGTCTTATTTATTGCTCAGGAGGCTTCACACCAAATTTTAGGTCATTCCGACATCGTTTGACCCAGTTTCAGCTTCCGACGGAAAATCGGCAGCTCTGCGCGACAAAGTCTTCGGCTTTCTCAGGAAATTGGAAACTTTGCAAAATAAAATGCAAGGATTCTCATCAGGTTTCCTATAAAGAAATCAGGCCAATAAATGGTCAAAATGTCAAAGAAAAATACAGAAGAAAAAAGAATCCAAAAACAGCAAAAACGAACACAAAACAGGACACAAAGGGGGGAAAAAACCCCCAGGGTCGCAGACCCCTGTGACCCTGGGCCAGGGTCGCCGGCGACCTTGGAGCCCAGGGTCGCCGGGAAGGCCCCGGAAACCCCGGTTTTCGCCGTTTTTTCACGATTCGAAGCGCCCAGCCTCTGGTACTTTCCAAAGTTCATGCTTTTGAGACACCAAATCCTCTGACATCCGTCTAAAACACGGGTCAACCATCAAGAGTATCGAAAACAATATTGATCGCCACCCGGTCAACCAAAAAAAGTATGCTTTCTACCCGACCGATCGAGAAATCGACAGGACAGATGGCACCGACCCGCTGTTGGCAACAAACACCTGAAATTACATGATCATCCGATGTCGATCTACATGAAGATCCATCAATGATCATCGACAGAAGATTCCCAAAAGACGCGGCACGGCCCGCGACTCTTCAACTGCTCGGCGACCACTTAATGCGATTAATTGACTAGCTTTATTACAGTCATTAATCCATTTCTTTGGACGGCCCAATCAGAAGCAAGCATTCGGGAGTTACAAGTCAAGAGATTCATGGCATTTAACCCATGAAACTCCTCCCATCATGGCGATTAAAGGCGATTAAATGCCCTCAATCTCCTCCGGCCAATCAGAAGCCAAGAAAAAGGAGTTACAAAATAAAGAATTCAATCTTGTAACTCCTCCCTTTATGTAGCTTTATGACAATTAAAGCTCATAAACCCTCCTAAAATGGCCACCTAAAAGCCTATAAATAGGAGAGCTCTCCAAGAAGAAAGGATCATCAGAAAAAAGCACAAACACACAGACAGACAAAGCACAGAGATCCAGAGAAAGAAAAAAGAGAGAAAACTCTGCGGAAGTTCTACACCGACCACCGCAACAAGGTGACAAAAGTCCCTTGGGGGGTACCCCCCCCCCCCCCAAGGTCCTTGCCTTCTCCTCCTGCCTCCAATGGCTTAGATGTGGCTTTTCAGCCCGCCTACTCGGCTTTTTATTGGACATAGGACCTCCTTTTGGTCTTTGTCCTCTAAAAACCTGAGGTTATAGCCAGCCAAGCGAATCAATAGGATCCTCTGTTCTCATCTGCATGGATGATGGCGAAGCCCACATATGGCTTGCGACCGTCAATCTAAACGAGTCCCCCACAATCTCCTGAGAAGTTAGATCCTCCTTTTCTTGCTTTTCATTGTAGTTTGTATTTTTTCAAAAGAGACAAAAATCACAACTCTTGTCTTTCATTATTGATAAGGATTGTAAATCGGCTATAAACGCCAAAATCGGCTATAAACGCCAAAAATCGGCTATAAACGCCAAAATCGGCTATAAATGCAAAAAAAAATCGCCTTTCACGGCAAACCAAGAAAATGTCTCTTTTCTTAAATATATGTGCAATGGAAAACTTGAAAGAAGTTGATTTCTTTTTTACTTGCGAAGGTTGATCTCCGGATCACCACTTGCAATTCCGAGTAAAATAGAAAATCTGGCACACCCACAAAAAAAAAGAAATGTTGATGCACACCCCTGCCCCCTGGTTACGAAAGGGTCGGAACCAAACGGACTCCCACGTCCGCCGACCTCGGTAGGAACCGAGCAGGAGCACGGTCCATCATTAATTGGATAGGTATTGATGATCATTATAATTAATTGGGGCTCAAGGATAATAAGATATGAATCTAATTTGGAGGACAGGTCCATTTGATCCATGGATATAGATGAAGGGGCTTATTTGTGGTCATTGAAAAGTTTAGGGTCTTCTATGTAATTTGTTTCTAAGACTGGAGTTCAATTGCATTTATACAATGGAGTTATTTATAATTAACTGTGTGCCCGGATTGTACAGGAGATGTGGGGTCGCGTGTCCCAGTTGGAGTCAACTTTGTATAGAATCCCTAGTGATCCCACGCTAGCCCTATTATTAGAAAGAGACTAATTCTAGTTGAACTCTAAAAGGAAAGTTACTATTTCTATTTGAAGTAAGACTTCTAATAGTGGTAATAGTAAGTTATTAATTATTAATGGAAGTGAGACTTCTACTTTAATTAGAAAGGAGAAAGTTACTAATTTTTAACTGAAGTGGTACTTCTATTTTAATTAGTAAAAAGAGGAGGTTGCTTTGAACTTTGAATAGAGGAGATATAGGGCTGGACGCCCCCTGCTAATTGTTAGTTTTATGGACTCAATCCAGTAGATGATATAATAAATTGATTAATTTCTTTATTTATCAGTATATTCATACTTTCCTTTCATGAGATGAATGGTGATTTATTATATACTTGCACATAACCAATACGAATGACATGATGGTTCATGAGATGAACCGGGGTCCACAAGTATATTAGATGTAATACATGTGTATGGATGAGATCCACATATGGGAGACATGTATGACAAATCTTATACTTAAAATATATTCACAACTAGTGATGAGACTGGACATCTCATACTGACAAGGTTGCAGTACTTTGATCACTATGAGATAGTGTAATTTGTCTCGATCATCAGAATGGAAGATTCTGGATCATAGTGCTGGTACATTAGATGTATTGAAGGACCATGAGAAGCATCTTATAAACACTGTCTTTATTTTAAGGTCTGCTCTCATAATTCCCTAGCAATAGGCTCTCAATCCTGAGACATTAATGAACTCAAGTTTCTATCTATTCATTTGCTTTGAGTCACCAATGAGTGAGGCCAACTGTAGGTCAACACCTCGGTGATTTGGGTACATAGTAGTAGAGCTGTGGGAATATTCAATGGTCAAGATGGAATCTATCTCTAATATCCCCTTCAGCCAATTAATAGATTTATTGTCACACCCCGAAACCGGGCCCTGCAGTGATCCGATCCCGGAGTGTAAAATTTTGGGATAATTTGAAACTTTTTGTTATAGTTCCCAAGATCCGCGTGAATGAGGACAATCAAATCTCATCACCATCAGAGTATATTTTCGCGGAAGCTAAACATGGTGTTACGACTCGGAATCCGTGGCCATCGGGTTCCGTGTCGCACACAACCAATATCATAAAGCCATCAAATAAACAGACTGGCATAAATCATATATCAAAGCACACTGAGCTGGTAGTAACAAGACTAATTAATTCCCACATGTTCAAATTACAATTAACAAGTGTCTTCATTATAAACCCAATAAAAAGGCTAATGAAGCCATACAAAAATATATCCAACTAAACAGAAATACTACCCCCAAAGGTTTGATACGAACTCCGGTGCCAAACTTGACATCTAGATGATATCAGTGGGCAGCCTCTCACGTCAGACCAGCGGTCCCACCGCCTCCTCTGATCAAACACCTACAAACAGAAAAGAGAAGAAACTGGCACCAAACAAAAAGGGTCAGACACGACGGTCTGGCAAGCAAATAATCAAGTAATATGAAATAAAAGAACATATATAAAACCTGATGAAATCATCGTAAAACCGAACAAATAGTCTAAACAATAATGACAATAAACATGCTAAAACGATCGAAAGTCCGAACATAAATATCAAGACAAATAAACGAACAGTCTCTAAAGCATAAATGTCTCGAAAAGATAACCACCTAAGCAAAACATTTAATAATTGGAAATACATTTAAAACTGAATAGTAGGGACAATACAATAAAGATCGATATCGTAAACATTAAACAAATCAAAGCATAGAAAGTATAACCAACAAGAATCATAAACTAAAGTAATGTGCAGATAAAACCTTGGCGACCACAAATAGCTAAATCCTCCTATTACCGAAGTAATAAGAGCAGACAGAGCGTAGCCACTGAACGTGGTACTAAAAATAGGATCAGAACCGTAGCCATACAAATGGGACCGGCAGATCAGAAATCAGAACCGTAGCCATACAAACGGGACCGGCAGATAAAACCGTTGCCATGGTCGGTACAGACAGAATCCAAGCTGCAGCTGGCGGACAGATTAAAGATCCCAAGCCGGGTGATCAGCCCGACAAGGTGACCTAAGCCTAGTGGTGCCTTTAGTTTTCAAACTCAAACCGATACAAATCTAACATAATACTAATCCCTTTGGCTCAGGGGCTCACACCACATAGCTCTGGCCCCGTCTTGCCTCGGGGTTTTATTTTCGAAGTCATAGCCTCTTTGGCTCATGGGCTCGCACCACATAGCTCTGGCCCCGTCTTGCCTCGAGGTTTTTATTTTCAAATACCAGTGTTGTCAAAACAATAGTCTTATCGAAGAAATCCCGAATGTGACGAACATACTCCAATCTCTTTTCAAATCGAATCGGAGAAAACATACGAATATCTCTGGTAAACCGTTCAAATACGCATCAAGGTGATTTGTATAAAATCATACGGTCAATCCTTTCGAACGTGGAAAACCACATGATTTTATAACAAATCATCGATGCTATTTAAATTAGTTCACCAAAGAAAACAAATACAAATACAAATACATTTTTCTGACTTGAAATGGAATGGATAGTGGAGAATGACTTAATGATTTACCAAGGAACCATCACAATGCACGTTTAACCTTTAAACATTGATTAATAAAGAATGTGTTTGATGCCAATGAAAATCCATAATGTTTAAATGATAAAGTGCGCATTGAGACCCGAAAGGTTCCCGGATAATCTCACATAAGCTCATTCTCACATCATTCCCATTTCACAAATTTCCAAGTATCAAAAGTAATGTCAAAACTCTTAAAAACAGGCCCATAGCTGGCCTTAAACCAAGTCCAAAATAGCCTACTCATTTAACCCAAAATAGCCCCTTTAAACAAGGCCCAAACAATCCTTAAAACAATCCAAAAACTAACCTTAACCAAACCCACAAAACAAACTTTAAAACAATCCAAAACTGAACCTTTAATGGCCCACAAAACAAGTTTTAAAAACAGTCCAAAACTGATCCTTAAATGGTCCACCAACAAGTTTTAAAAACAGTCCAAAACTGGTCCTTCAAAAATCCCCTCAAACCAGGCCCTGAAAAAGCCCAAAAGTCCCTCAAACCAGGCCCTGAAAAGGGCCCAGAACTGGGCTGGGTCCGCTCGAGCGACCCAGGGTCCGCTCGAGCGGACCCCTTCCAGAACCTGGGTCGCTCGAGCGGCCCACTGGGTCGCTCGAGCGGACCCAGTTCTGGCTGGGTCCGGATGAGTGCAGAATTGCACTCTCATGTGCAATTTTCTGATTTCTTTTCTTCCCTCTTCCTTCCATACAAGTTTTCACAATAACTTAGCCATTTCTTGACCTCCACAAGTCAACAAATCCTCATTAACAATCAGTCCAATTACTCTAGCAACCACTTCTAAATCAAATCCTTTTCCTCCCATTCTTTGAACACCAAACTTAACACAAGGAAGACAAATTTTTCTAAGTGACCAAAGTAAAAACCAAACTTCCAACTCCTTGTAGAACAACAACATGAGTGAAAACCAATATGACATTACTTCATTCATTCAAAGTAAATCCATAAATCAAAAGGATTAGAACATAATGGGAGAAAACCATGAAACCAAACAAGAAACATGAAAACATCATATTAATTGTAAAATTCACTTGCCTTGGTCAAGAGAAGATGTAAATCACTCCAAGATGGTGCTCTTAAAGCCCCAAGCTCCAAAATTACAAAACCCCCAAAATAGCTCAAAAGAAGCCCTAGGAAACAACCATTTTCCAAACTCCATGAAAACCCATTGCATAAAAGATGAAAACACTCAAAATGGAGAGGAAAACAAGAATCTCAAGAAAAGAAAACCATTGCTAACCTTGAGAAATCCAAACAAAGAAGAAGAGCTTAGATGAGTGCCTTGCTCTAGCCCAAAAATCTTGAAAATAGGGTCTTTGGAAAGCTTGAGAGATGAGGAAGAAGAAGGTGGGATCAATCCTCACTTGGCACATAAGAAAGAAGCTTGCAAAAAGGAGAGAGATGGCTGGAAAGGGAAAGAAGGAGCCCTCTCCCTCAGCCCAAGTTGCTGGAAACGAAAATGAAGGAGAAGAGATGGGTTCCCCTTCTTATAAGATGGGTTTGTGGGCCCCAATCTTCACAAGGCTGAAACTCACATTTGCGGGCCCCGAACGAAAACGACGAAGAAGACAAAAACGATCGGCGAAATTTCTACTTTCCAAAAAGTATATTTTCCCCAAATTCTGAAATTTTCGAAATTCATGGACAGATTTAGTGTAAAAGGTCAGTTTTGCCCTTTTTCTCGAAAAACGCATTTTCTGATCATCAAATCAAAATGGTTAAAACATGAAAGTTGTTAAACTTCATCAAATAAGTCAAAATACATCAAATCCAGAATTTTTAGAAATCAAAAGTAATTTCTCATAAAAATACAAATCATATGGACCGGGTCAAACCAAAGTCAACGGTCTACAAAATCTCAAAGACTAAGGAAAAATCTAGTCAAACTCAAAAATAAAGTCAAACCAACTCAAATCTCGCTTAAAAGCTAAACCACGATTAAAACAATACTAAACAGAGAAATTGGGGGTTGGGGTCTTACATCCTCCCCCCCTTAGAACCCATTTGGTCCTCCAAATGGTCTAAACCAAATCGAAATAAAAAACCCAAAAAGGCAAACGAAAACACTGACACCCTATGCTAGACCTCGGCAACTGAGAGACTCTCTGATCAAACTCGATGTTGAGATGCACGGTCGACCACATCCTGATTCGGTTGAAGGCTTCACACTGTTCCACAAATTCTGTTGGCCCCTTGCATGCATCATCTGTCTTCTCTCGTGAGCAATAAACTGATCGAGTTAACTGGCTACACAGCTCTCTTGACACATTACAAATCCTCCTCGATTCTGAATTACAAACTTCAAAATTCTATAGATATCATGTCTCTGACTTGGTCTGTTTCAACCCATATGTCAAACTGCCATAACCTGCTGAGCTGTTCTGTGTCAAAACTTCGCAGGGCTTGCCTCTTCAGATTTCACTCTTCAAATCTCCTACCCTTGACATGTAAAGCCGACCTTAAAAATCCAATCTGTGTTCACAACTCCATAATCCAAATCTTTCTGTGCTGTACTCAGAATTCTTGTCCACATCTGATTCTATCTACTTGTTGTCCTTGATCTTCTGCTTGATACTGTGTCATCCACAAAATAAACCTGCCAAGCTGACATCATTCCCTGATAAGTTGAAACTTTCAATCCAAGTCTTGAATGATGTTTACTCTTTCATAGATCTAACTTTGTTTCCAACTGAACCAGTACACTTCCTGACATCTATCAACCCTTCAATTCGTACACTTCCAAACTCCAACCATAAGCTATTACCACTCATCCATTCGATACAAAACAAACCTTAAAATTTTAAACATAAGGGCTAAAACAATTACTTAGTTGGATTTCACCATTTTAAAACATAGTAGAAATTGAACTTCCAAATTATCAAATAAAACTTAATAAAGAAAGTTTATCAAAGTCTGAGTATGAAATAACATTATTCGTTTTGAAATTCATGTTTCCATAACCCAACAAATCCTTGAAATACTCAACAACCTCAAATTAGGATTTTCAAAAAAATAAATCAAGTTCATGTAGTATGACCATATATTAAATTTTATTGAAATCCATTTCTAACCAAACATATACAAAATTTTGAAATCCTTAAGGTTTTAAAATGTAGATGTCAACATTTAAGAAAATTAAAACAAGAGTAAAATTCCAAGATCATTGTAAAACGATATCTTAAGAAGATTAAACAAAAATTCGAAACACAAGACCTTATGAAAACAAAATCATGCGACTCATGAAAAGAGTATAATAATATAGTTTATAATTCAAAATAAGCCTTAAAGAAGAAACATAAATCCATTGTTTAAACACTACACGGATAAATCATAAACATTAAGGAAAACATAACAAGGATGAAAACAGCACGAAAATCACTCTCACCAAGAAAAGGAACAACACCAAAACTGAAGTATACTCTTGCACCTGCATGTTGTCCAATCCAATATCCTATAAGTCGGTAAAATTCCCAAGGTTTCCTCTGTTGCCAAAAATCATCTTGACTACAACTAACCATCCACTTGGTATTGCCTCTGAAAACTACACTGGCTACGCTACAAGTTACCGAAATTCTCAACCAAATCCATGACAAGGCTCGTTGAATCCGGGAAATCCCTGAGTTTCTAGCACTAGCTTCTAGTCTTACTAACTAAGGATCACTTCTCCCTTCATGAAATCAATAGCTGATATGCCTTCTACAGTCCTTCATCTTGGAAAGATGGTCTGAGTTCCCCCAAAATTCCACATTTACTTACCTTGGTACGCTGCATGACGATCCTTGATTAGCTGAAAGGGGATCTTCAAAAGCTGCTCAAGTTCTACCTTGACTGGCAAATGCACACGTCTTCTCTTATTAACCACAATGAAGATGCTGAAGGCTGAAAGTCTGCTGATGTTCTCCGAAAACAACATACCAAGTCCAGAGGGTTCTCAGTCTCCGACACAAGCACAGACAAAAGACACTGAACAAGAGTATGGAGACTTTAAATTCTCCACCACTAAGGAGGAAATTTGGTCATCCAAATCTCCTTACAACAGAACTAAAAGAAAAGACAAGCAAAATCTCCCGAACTGAAAGAAAAGCCGACTCAAATCCAAAGAAACAAAGACACGAGAAAACAAATCGACACAATCTAACGAATCCTCACCACACGTCTTAATGTCTCTAGAGTATTTTATTTCCTAGAAACTAACCAGCTCTGATACCAAACCTGTCACACCCCGAAACCGGGCCCTGCAGTGATCCGATCCCGGAGTGCGAAATTTTGGGATAATTTGAAACTTTTTGTTATAGTTCCCAAGATCCGCGTGAATGAGGATAATCAAATCTCATCACCATCAGAGTATATTTTCGCGGAAGCTAAACATGGTGTTACGACTCGGAATCCGTGGCCATCGGGTTCCGTGTCGCACGCAACCAATATCATAAAGCCATCATAAACAGACTGGCAGAAATCATATATCAAAGCACACTGAGCTGGTAGTAACAAGACTAATTAATTCCCACATGTTCAAATTACAATTAACAAGTGTCTTCATTACAAACCCAATAAAAAGGCTAATGAAGCCATACAAAAATATATCCAACTAAACAGAAATACTACCCCCAAAGGTTTGATACGAACTCCGGTGCCAAACTTGACATCTAGATGATATCAGTGGGCAGACTCTCACGTCAGACCAGCGGTCCCACCGCCTCCTCTGATCAAACACCTACAAACAGAAAAGAGAATAAACTGGCACCAAACAAAAAGGGTCAGACACGACGGTCTGGCAAGCAAATAACCAAGTAATATGAAATAAAAGTACATATATAAAACCTGATGAAATCATCGTAAAACCGAACAAATAGTCTAAACAATAATGACAATAAAACATGCTAAAACGATCGAAAGTCCGAACATAAATATCAAGACAAATAAACGAACAGTCTCTAAAGCATAAATGTCTCGAAAAGATAACCACCTAAGCAAAACATTTAATAATTGGAAATACATTTAAAACTGAATAGTAGGGACAATACAATAAAGATCGATATCGTAAACATTAAACAAATCAAAGCATAAAAGTATAACCAACAAGAATCATAAACTAAAGTAATGTGCAGATAAAACCTTGGCGACCACAAATAGCTAAATCCTCCTATTACCGAAGTAATAAGAGCAGACAGAGCGTAGCCACTGAACGTGGTACTAAAAATAGGATCAGAACCGTAGCCATACAAATGGGACCGGCAGATCAGAAATCAGAACCGTAGCCATACAAACGGGACCAGCAGATAAAACCGTTGCCATGGTCGGTACAGACAGAATCCAAGCTGCAGCTGGCGGACAGATTAAAGATCCCAAGCCGGGTGATCAGCCCGACAAGGTGACCTAAGCCTAGTGGTGCCTTTAGTTTTCAAACTCAAACCGATACAAATCTAACATAATACTAATCCCTTTGGCTCAGGGGCTCACACCACATAGCTCTGGCCCCGTCTTGCCTCGGGGTTTTATTTTCGAAGTCATAGCCTCTTTGGCTCATGGGCTCGCACCACATAGCTCTGGCCCCGTCTTGCCTCGAGGTTTTTATTTTCAAATACCAGTGTTGTCAAAACAATAGTCTTATCGAAGAAATCCCGAATGTGATGAACATACTCCAATCTCTTTTCAAATCGAATCGGAGAAAACATACGAATATCTCTGGTAAACCGTTCAAAGACGCATCAAGGTGATTTGTATAAAATCATACGGTCAATCCTTTCGAACGTGGAAAACCACATGATTTTATAACAAATCATCGATGCTATTTAAATTAGTTCACCAAAGAAAACAAATACAAATACAAATACAAATACAAATACATTTTTCTGACTTGAAATGGAATGGATAGTGGAGAATGACTTAATGATTTACCAAGGAACCATCACAATGCACGTTTAACCTTTAAACATTGATTAATAAAGAATGTGTTTGATGCCAATGAAAATCCATAATGTTTAAATGATAAAGTGCGCATTGAGACCCGAAAGGTTCCCGGATAATCTCACATAAGCTCATTCTCACATCATTCCCATTTCACAAATTTCCAAGTATCAAAAGTAATGTCAAAACTCTTAAAAACAGGCCCATAGCTGGCCTTAAACCAAGTCCAAAATAGCCTACTCATTTAACCCAAAATAGCCCCTTTAAACAAGGCCCAAACAATCCTTAAAACAGTCCAAAAACTAACCTTAACCAAACCCACAAAACAAACTTTAAAACAATCCAAAACTGAACCTTTAATGGCCCACAAAACAAGTTTTAAAAACAGTCCAAAACTGATCCTTAAATGGTCCACCAACAAGTTTTAAAAACAGTCCAAAACTGGTCCTTCAAAAATCCCCTCAAACCAGGCCCTGAAAAAGCCCAAAAGTCCCTCAAACCAGGCCCTGAAAAGGGCCCAGAACTGGGCTGGGTCCGCTCGAGTGGACCCCTTCCAGAACCTGGGTCGCTCGAGCGGCCCACTGGGTCGCTCGAGCGGACCCAGTTCTGGCTGGGTCCGGATGAGTGCAGAATTGCACTCTCATGTGCAATTTTCTGATTTCTTTTCTTCCCTCTTCCTTCCATACAAGTTTTCACAATAACTTAGCCATTTCTTGACCTCCACAAGTCAACAAATCCTCATTAACAATCAGTCCAATTACTCTAGCAACCACTTCTAAATCAAATCCTTTTCCTCCCATTCTTTGAACACCAAACTTAACACAAGGAAGACAAATTTTTCTAAGTGACCAAAGTAAAAACCAAACTTCCAACTCCTTGTAGAACAACAACATGAGTGAAAACCAATATGACATTACTTCATTCATTCAAAGTAAATCCATAAATCAAAAGGATTAGAACATAATGGGAGAAAACCATGAAACCAAACAAGAAACATGAAAACATCATATTAATTGTAAAATTCACTTGCCTTGGTCAAGAGAAGATGTAAATCACTCCAAGATGGTGCTCTTAAAGCCCCAAGCTCCAAAATTACAAAACCCCCAAAATAGCTCAAAAGAAGCCCTAGGAAACAACCATTTTCCAAACTCCATGAAAACCCATTGCATAAAAGATGAAAACACTCAAAATGGAGAGGAAAACAAGAATCTCAAGAAAAGAAAACCATTGCTAACCTTGAGAAATCCAAACAAAGAAGAAGAGCTTAGATGAGTGCCTTGCTCTAGCCCAAAAATCTTGAAAATAGGGTCTTTGGAAAGCTTGAGAGATGAGGAAGAAGAAGGTGGGATCAATCCTCACTTGGCACATAAGAAAGAAGCTTGCAAAAAGGAGAGAGATGGCTGGAAAGGGAAAGAAGGAGCCCTCTCCCTCAGCCCAAGTTGCTGGAAACGAAAATGAAGGAGAAGAGATGGGTTCCCCTTCTTATAAGATGGGTTTGTGGGCCCCAATCTTCACAAGGCTGAAACTCACATTTGCGGGCCCCGAACGAAAACGACGAAGAAGACAAAAACGATCGGCGAAATTTCTACTTTCCAAAAAGTATATTTTCCCCAAATTCTGAAATTTTCGAAATTCATGGACAGATTTAGTGTAAAAGGTCAGTTTTGCCCTTTTTCTCGAAAAACGCATTTTCTGATCATCAAATCAAAATGGTTAAAACATGAAAGTTGTTAAACTTCATCAAATAAGTCAAAATACATCAAATCCAGAATTTTTAGAAATCAAAAGTAATTTCTCATAAAAATACAAATCATATGGACCGGGTCAAACCAAAGTCAACGGTCTACAAAATCTCAAAGACTAAGGAAAAATCTAGTCAAACTCAAAAATAAAGTCAAACCAACTCAAATCTCGCTTAAAAGCTAAACCACGATTAAAACAATACTAAACAGAGAAATTGGGGGTTGGGGTCTTACATTTATCATTGGTAAGTGCGCACCCATTCCGATTAAGAGTTAATTGGAAAGGTACCTATGATCATTATAATTAACTGGAGCTCAAGGATAATAAGATATGGATCTAGTTTAGAAGACATGTCCAATTGATCCATGAATGTTGATAGAGGGGTCTACTTATGGTAATGTGGAAGTATAGGATCTTCTATGTAATATTCCTAAGACTGGAGTTCAATTGCATTTATATAGTGGAGTTATTTGCAATTAACTGTGGGCCCGGATTACACATGAGATGTGGGGGTCGCGTGTCCCAGTTGGAGCCAGCTTTCTAAGGAATCCCTAGTGGTCCCCACGCGAGCCCAATTATTAGAAAGTATCTAATTCTAGTTGAACTCTAAAATGAAAGTTACTATTTCTATTTGAAGTGAGACTTCTAGTAGTGATAATAGTAGACTTACTAATTTTAGTAGAAGTGAGACTTCTATTTTAATTAGAAAGGAATTGGAAAGTTACTAATCATATTTGAAGTGAGACTTCTAATTATGATATGGTAAGTTACTAATTAATGGAAGTAAGACTTCTATTGTAATTATTAAAGAGGAGGCAACTTGCAAAAGCTATATATAGAGGAGAAGAGGGCTGGACGTCCAAGCATGCTCATTCCTACATTGGGATTCACGCCCAAGGCAACTCAAGTCCAAGGGGCTGGACGTCCACTCCTCTATAGTGCAAAAGTTGCATGAGTTTTTCCTCTCTTCTCTCTTCTAGTTCTCTTTCTAGTTCCTCCCTAGAATTCCTAGTAGTTTTCTCTTGGAGATCCCACCATCTTCTTGAGAAAAAAGAGAATCCGATACGGGTCATAGCGTGGAAGATCAAGAGGTCTTGGAGATTCCTATTTGATTAGTGAAAGAGTTTCATCATCAAGGAAAGACGCAACTTCTCTATAAGAGCACAACCGAGCTCCAAAGGTATAATCCACTTCCTTGCACGTTGTAAATTTATTTGTTGCTTATTAGTTGTTGTTCCTATCTTCTAGATAGATTGTATTTACTGATCATGATGGCTGAGATTGAGGACATAGATCTTGGACTGGGTTTTATAGCCTTCTGGATAGTTGATCCCTGCATCAAGTGGGTCAAAAGTTTTTGAAACCTATCCTAGAGGCCCACCCTATTTCCAACAATAATTTCCACCTAGGGATTCATGCCCAAGCCCCCTTGTGCAGGAGTTCTACATGCCCATTCTCCTCTCACTCTTCTAGTTCTCCTTCTAGTTTCCATAGAGTTTCTAGTTGTGTATCTCTTGAAGATCCCACTCATCTTCTTGAGAAAAGAGATATGATAAGGGACATAGCATGGGAGACGATTGGGTATTGGAAAACCTAATTTGTTAGCAAGAAAGAGTTCTTCATTTGACAAATCATCAGTTTCTCCATTAGAGCACAACCGAGCTCCAAAGGTATAATCTACTTTATTGCATGTTGTCGATTCTTATTGTTGCTTGATTGTTGGTGGTTTCTATCTTCTAGATAGAGTTATCTACTGATCATGGTTGATGAGTTCGAGGATTGGATTCTGGATTTGGTTTTGTAGCCTCCTAGATAGTTGATAGTCAAAAGTTTTTGAAACCTATCCGCACCTGAATTTCGAAATACCCGTCCACAAACTCATCAACACACCATCAAAAGTGTGCTATAAAATTTTATCTGTCCATTTTATGCTTCTTAAAATCAGAGAAGTGAAAGCATTTTATGGACCTTTTTTTTTATGTGGAGAGATCTCAATTCCCTCATTTATCAATTAGGGCAATTAAATTTCAGAAAACTCTACCTGGCGTACAAAGTTACAATGGCTTGGGGCTGAAGCCCCCAATACACTTGAAATTCTTAAACCTGCCACTCCCCCTGGAAAGTATGAAAATATATATATCCCCTTCTGGTAGTATTTCTTTTATGATGCCCCCAAGTTAAATTTTCCAAGTACCCCCCATCTTTTGTTATGCATATCGAAAGAGAGCACCTTGTGGAACTATGAAGACAGGATTCAGATCTTAAAATAATTTTGGGCATAATCATTCCAAGAATTCACATATTGGGACAATTATCATTCAACGATTCAATGCTGTAGCGCAGAAAAGTCTAGGTCCTTGAACACAACTTCCTATTATCAGGTTGTGCACCAAAATTTCATTTCAATGAAAATTATCTCAAGATCAAATCGATGGATCACATCTCAAACATGAATAATATCTAATTACATTGAAAATTTGGGTAGTTGGAACACATAGTTGGCGGTACCTTGATTTTGAGTGGTTCGATCTCTCACTAAGCAGGCCCCCACTAACCTTGTCCTTACAGATTCTCTCTGCTCTGCCCTCAGAAAATGTGAATTCCCCCATCAGGTGTCAGTATCGCAGACCTATGGACCCCACATGTAAAGCTCAGCATATTGTACGTCCAAATACATTTCCAGGCGAATATTTCAGAACTGGCCCTCTTTCAAAGAAAAACATGCGCATAATTATAATGAAAAAAACATATAGGGGAAATATAAGATAGTCCGCGGGAGCACAGAAGAATAAAACTATCGTGAGATCCGATCAACTTTATTGTTCCGCATTCTTGCTTTGCGGACTCTCCTTTGAATTTCAAAGAAAACAGAAATCCACATCCTCCATTACCAAACAAAACATATCTAATTTCTACTCTGCTTTCACATCAAAATCCACACCCAAAAACCCTAAAACAAGATGATGAAAAGGTGAAAAAAAAAAAAAAAAAGAGGAAAAGAATAGCAGCAAACACGCAAGTTTCGATGTTTCATAGATATCCATTTTCCTCTCGGTCGAAATGCAGTATGGTGCCGTTGCATTTCGGGCATTCGAAGACCGTTTTGGGGAGCATGAAGTACATGAGGCAGCTCTTGCAACCGGCAACGACGAGAACGTGGTCTTTACCGTAGCGTTGACAGTCGTCTCTCGAACGAGGAGAAGAAGCAGATGAAGAGCCTTCGCTTTCTTCGGAACTGTCTTCTTCTGAATAGTAGCCTCCTTCAAATGGTTCTATCGCTCTTGGATCTTCTTTCACTTTCATGCCGTTCCTCCAGTTTATGTAGTATATCTCTCCTGTCTGCAGAGAACCCAGAAAAGAGAATGACCCAATAAGCAAATAGATAAAAAACAGGCAAAAAGCCTAAGAAATAAGAGTAGAAGAAGATAAAAGTTGTTGAGAGAACAACATACGATTTTAGGACATCAAAGATCAATAACTGAATAAACAGCACCTCCTTATTACTGGGGTTATACAAACATTATTGACGAATCCAATTAATGGAAAGAACTCAACAACAAAAATATATATATGCAAATATATTAGAAGATCGTTTATTATAAGAAATTACTAATTAAGTATAATCATCTTATAAGAAACAGATCAACGCAAAGGAGAGGGAAGAAAAAGCCCAAACTGCAAAAGTCTCTCTATTTCTTGCTCTTTTCCCCCTCTATGTACTTTTGGAATTAAAATTATAAATACAAGACCAATGATGTCTAACCCAAAACGAAGAAGAAGAAGGTCATCTTACCCTCTTTCTTTCCCAAGTTTACATACTTATTTTGGGTGGCTTTACGAACATGGAAGTTGAAATGTAAGAATGAGAAGGAAAGCAACGATTTTGACATGGGCATTAAACACCAATGATGAAAACAAGAAAAGGGTAGCATTTATTTGGAAGATGGGCATTTTGGGTAACCTTTAAATCGAGGCATTGCTCCCATTCGTAAGGAAGAGCGAGATGAGAATTGAGTTCCAAGGAAGAATCGGAAGTCTCGTCGTTTGCCTGATTTGCAGAGCGAGTCGAGTTTGCTGAGGGGCTGCTGCTCAGCGAGCAGTTTTGCAGGGATCGCTCCAAAGTGGTAGTAATCATCGCCATGTTTGGAGCTGTCATTGAGAGTGAGAGGGGAAACGGGGGGTTTCTCTTCTTAAAAAGGATTGGTTATTTTAGGGATCTCTTTGAGATCATTATTTAGAGACGGGGCAGATTCGGAAAGGTAAATAAAAGGGAGAAGTTTCCTTCTTTTTTCCTTTTTTTTTTTTTTTTTTTTTTTGTTAGAAACATTTGATTGATGTTAAGGAAAAGAAGAAGTTGACTGTATTTTGTTGTGCGTCTTCTACAAGAACAACTCCCTCTTTTCATTAATTCCACCATTTTCCTTTGGACTTATTAGCGGCTGCTTAAGTTAATCATGTACCTTTTAATGGCCTTTTGTGTATACCTAAAGAATTTATTTATTTTTAAGCCTGCCCCAATATCAATTATACTACAGCACTCCACATCTTTTATGGGGTTAGGGTTTGGGACTGAAGCTTTTTTTTTTTTTTTCTTTAGAATGATGCTAGATCGGGATACAACAAGTAAGTTTCATGTTAGATCCCAATCTAATCTATAAAGATAAACCTGGGTGCAAAACTAGCATAATTCTACCACAAATCCAGCCCGTTTGCATCCCAATCTCAGCTGTTATGACAATAGGACACAAAGCAAAGGATCAATTGGGATGATCTGACCTCTGATAATGGGATCTTGTCTAAGTGCATTCTTATTGATATATCATGGGGCCCACATCTGACTCCAAACCATTCAAAACTTGTTTTAGTAGGCTCTAACTAAATTTCACTCCAACTGAAGTTGGAACATCCCTCTTAGTTCTATGAAAGTTTGGTCAAATTCAATATAAGAAAGGATTGTGATTTAGAGGAAGACGGATTCAGTCCCACTCATAGAACTACATGGATGGAACTAGAGAATAATACGCCTTTGATGAAATTGATGGCATGACAGGGAAAAAAAAAAAGTGGCTAACTTTCCAGATCCAACCATCCCTGTCGGACTTTTAAGATTATAGTAAAATTATTGATTATTACTGAAGGCATATGCCACACTGGGGAAGTTCGTGGCAACGCAAAAAGGAAGAGAACTTTTAAAAAGAGTGTGCAGGCAATATGATTTTATTCTTTCTGTTACTTTCTCCCGATTTATACAACCGACTCCTACTGAATAAGCGGCGTATCCATGAGAAGATCACGGTCATACCTTAATAAAATAAACTAACTTCGCTTATCACTCTGCATTAAGTATCAGAGAGAAATGGGCCCTATGTAGGTGATGGATCGACTAGGTTCATCCAGTTCATTCTACTTCTGTGTGGGGAGATTTCAGAGCTCCAAGATTACGCTAATCACAGCCATCAGATGAAACCAAGCATTCCCACGTGCCTTCCGCGTGCCACCCACGTGGCACCGGACTCACCTTGGATATTAGGCCAGGGGCCCCAGCCGACGTCAAGCAGGTCCGGGCCGCTAGCGCCGAGCTCGGCTACCCCATGTGCCCGCCTCGGCTGAAAGCTCCACCTCGGCCGAAGGAGCCGGGACGAAAGCCGAAGCAAGAAAGAGCCTCTACTCGTGCCCCTCATCCCCCACGTCATCAGGCACGTGGAGGAGTAGGGACACGAGCTAGTGAGACAGATGCGACATCCAACCGTTCACAATCTTCGCCAAATCACTGACAGGGCGGCATCCAGCGGCTGAAGCCACATCAGGGCAAGGCCCGAGGGCGGATCCGATGGTACCCCTACCGCCAAAGACGTCCAACACGATCTGGCCCAACATGACGCGCAATTAATGTGATGTGGGCTGATCCGACTGGCATTAAATGCAAAGTGGGCTGGAATGGACTGCATTTATTACTTTGTGGGCTGATCATGACTTCCCAATTGAATCATGGGACCCACACCAAGATATCCTCCAAAGATACGACCCAAGCCTCTATAAATAGAGCTTCATACCACAAGCAAGGTACGCACAATTCAACCCACAGAGCCGTTACTCTGCCTCTCTTCTTCCTCTCCTTCCATTGTTCCAGTTCACTCACTGACTTTGGCATCGGAGAGCCTTGCGCCGCCCAGGCCAGGGTCCTATGACCGTTTGCTCTTCTCTTTCAGGCTTTTGGACGGTACCTAGTCTTCACCACCTTGGATAAATCCTCTAAGGCTCCCCAGTTATTGTGGGTCATTATTTTCTGCACCTACAACTTCTACATTAGATATTTAGATAGATGTGAGTCCGAACTTCACTTCGATTAAAGTAATCAATACCATTGCATTAATA
Source organism: Litsea cubeba (assembly GCA_012931725.1). NCBI lineage: Eukaryota > Viridiplantae > Streptophyta > Magnoliopsida > Laurales > Lauraceae > Litsea > Litsea cubeba. The sequence continues at coordinate 39,834,244 of CM022947.1, read as the reverse complement.
GCTCAGATGGAAAACAAAAGGGCTGTCGTTCAATAATTTACCTCGTTATACTTTCATTGATCAAGCTATGGTTCAAAAAAATTAGATAAGGATATTTAGGGCAGCAGCTAGTCATGCGAGGATTTGTGACATGAATGGCTTCAATGCAACAAGGTGGGCCTTTTTTAATGAAAGCTTCTGGCACAATTAAATTAAAAAAAAAAAAAGAAAAACAAAAAACAAAACAAGGTGGGCTTTATATAAGTTAATATAACACTACAAGGAGATGCACTTTTTGTGACGAAAATTTTCGTCGCCAAAAGTTAACATTTCGTCGGTAAAAGTCTTTACCGACGAAATTTTTTTCGTCGCCTAGAAGTCGGTAAAACTCCGTCAGCAAAACATTTTATCGACGAAACTATTTTTTGTCGGCAAAAATTAAATTTTTACCGACGATTATCTTAATTTTACCGACGTTTTTTTTCGTTGGCAAAATAATTTAAATTTTTTTTTTTTTAAATTTTTACTTTTGCCGACGTTTTTATTTCGTCGGCCAAAATAATTTCAATTTTTTTATTTTTTATTTTATATATTGCCGACGTTTATATTTCGTCGGCAAAAATAATTTCATTTTTTTTAAATTTTTATTTTTTATATTGCCGACGTTTTTTATTTCGTCGGCAAAAATAATTTCATTTTTTTTTAATTTTTATTTTTCTTTTGCCGACGTTTTTTTTTCCGTCGCCAAAATATTTTAATTTTTTTTCTTTTTAATTTTTGCCGACGTTCTCATTTCGTCGCCAAAAGTATGTTTAAATTTTTTTTTTATTTTTTGCCGACGTTTTCATTTCGTCGCCAAATATTTTTTCATTTTTTTAAGATTTATTTTTAATTATTCCCGACGTTTTTTTTCGTCGCAAAAAGTAGATTAATTTTTTCTTTTTACTTTTTGCCGACGTTTTTCTTTCGTCGCCAAAAATCATTTTATTTTTTTAAATTTTATTTGTTATTTTTCCCGACGTTTTTTATTTCGTCGGCAAAATTATTTTAAAATTATTTAATTTTAAATATTACTTTTGCCGACGTTTTAAAAACGTCGGCAAAGGTCCTTTTTTTTTTAAAATAATATATTTATTTTTACATTAATATTTTCCAGTAAAACCTGTAAACCTGTTTATACACCTGTATAAAAAAAATAAACCTATTCATACACCTATATTCAACATAATAAAATACAATGAAACAAAAGTTACTAAATAAACAAACAACCATCTCCATTTTTCACTAAATCATTCGTCTCATTAAAGAAATATTACAATCATTAATGATACAGTCTAATATAAAAGTCCAATATACAAATAAACCGAAAAAAAGTCCAACACCCCCAGAAGTCTGCAACCGACCCCAAAGCGTCCATCAATCTGCAATGACAGAAACAACATTAAACTCTTTGCAATGAATTAAGTTATAAATGAAACATAAACATGTATATATATAAATTCAAGGATGTGTCATGGAAAATCATCTTTATTGGATGTCGTAAACATCCATATCCAGCCATCCATTAAATGAATGCAAACCATCCATTGAATGAACGCTAAGATGCCAATGGATAGTCATGTCTAGTATTGCCTGATGCAGATAAGTTTTTATAAATGAATCATCCACAATCTCACCATTCAGTTTTCTAGAGCTACTAGGCTTCACTAAAATGCCCAGTGTACTACAGGTCTCATCTAGATCTTGTATGGAACACTGAGGGCCCCACCCAAGATTTAGGCATGTAGACCATTTTAAGGGCAGAGTAAATAATAAAGTGCTAGTCTGATGGACATGAATTTCCAAGAATACTCAAGGAGAGAGAACAGCCAGGCCATAGGCTAGTTTCATAACATATCGAACTATCATCACTGAGATAAAAACATCATTCTTGCAATATGTGTAGACAATAGCGAATGGGAATTTCAGAAGTATGGTCACTAGAACGTTCAAGGAATGGAAACTTCTGCATCCAGATGTGCTTTGATGTTTGGAATTAAATGATCTGCAGTGTTCATGTCTAGCGGAGAGAAATTGTTCTTCTGTTTGATTTATTAGACTATCTGAATTTGGCACTCGTCAGGCTCTGCCTTTGTCATATGCATATGTTTAAAGTTTATGCCTAGAAGTTTGAGACTATCAGAACTAGCAGAAATTCTGCATGTTTCAACCTGTTACCCATGTAAATGTGGGAAAGCTGTACATGTTAGGCTGCATTCACTGACACTACACTAGACCTATATGGTTGCTGCAATTACAATTGGGATGGGTGATGCAAAATCCAATCCAGCTAGCATCTGATTTCTTTGAATGCAACTAGTGGTGTCTTAAACACAGATGTTCTTAACGTAAAGGCCCCATTCAAATAGATGGTCAGGAATGAAATAGTTGCTTGTAGATGAAATTCATTAGAAGAGATGGATTTTCCAGTTCCTACTCTAGATGATTTACAGAGCCCTACATCTGGAATGGTCCATGCAAGGGCCTGAATGTGCCCAACCTGAAGCTGATGCGGACCATACAATGAGCGTGCACTTAAACTGAAGTACATGCTGAAATGAGGAAGCAACTGGGTCTGCATTAAGGCCTCAATGGCATTCTCATTTGTGTTGGGCTGAAACTTTAAATGTGGTGTTAGTTGGAAGGCTAAAAATATATTTGGGCCATTTTCCCAACTGATGTAATCGTAGGCTCGTGCCGGTTTCGGAATTTTCCCGCGGCCGTTTCCCGTTTCGGACCCCCGGCGGGCCGTTTTCGAGCCTAAGTGTTGGAAATTAGCGTGTTTCGGTCGTAATTCTCTAACCGGGAGCCCTATTTGAGAACCGTCAGTTCCTACAGGTCTGTCTACCCTCGAGCGAAGTGCTCGTGCCGGTTTCGGAATTTTCCCGCGCCCGTTTCCCGTTCCGGACCCCCGGCGGGCCGTTTTCGAGCCTAAGTGTTGGAAATTAGCGTGTTTCGGTCGTAATTCTCTAACCGGGAGCCCTATTTGAGAACCGTCAGTTCCTACAGGTCTGTCTACCCTCGAGCGAAGTGCTCGTGCCGGTTTCGGAATTTTCCCGCGGCCGTTTCCCGTTCCAGACCCCCGGCGGGCCGTTTTCGAGCCTAAGTGTTGGAAATTAGCGTGTTTCGGTCGTAATTCTCTAACGGAGAGCCCTATTTGAGAACCGTCAGTTCCTACAGGTCTGTCTACCCTCGAGCGAAGTGCCCGTGCCGGTTTCGGAATTTTTCCCGCGGCCGTTTCCAGTTCCGGACCCCCGGCGGGCCGTTTTCGAGCCTAAGCGTTGGAAATTAGCGTGTTTCGGTCGTAATTCTCTAACCGGGAGCCCTATTTGAGAACCGTCGGCTCCTACAAGTCACTCTGCCCTCGAGCGAAGTGCTCGTGCCGGTTTCGGAATTTTCCCGCGCCCGTTTCCCGTTCCGGACCCCCGGCGGGCCGTTTTCGAGCCTAAGTGTTGGAAATTAGCGTGTTTCGGTCGTAATTCTCTAACCGGGAGCCCTATTTGAGAACCGTCAATTCCTACAGGTCTGTCTACCCTCGAGCGAAGTGCCCGTGCCGGTTTCAGAATTTTCCCGCGGCCGTTTCCCGTTCCGGACCCCCGGCGGGCCGTTTTCGAGCCTAAGCGTTGGAAATTAGCGTGTTTCGGTCGTAATTCTCTAACCGGGAGCCCTATTTGAGAACCGTCAGTTCCTACAAGTTACTCTACCCTCGAGCGAAGTGCTCGTGCCGGTTTCGGAATTTTTCCCGCGGCCGTTTCCCGTTCCGGACCCCCGGCGGGCCGTTTTCGAGCCTAAGTATTGGAAATTAGCGTGTTTCGGTCGTAATTCTCTAACCGGGAGCCCTATTTGAGAACCGTCAGTTCCTACAGGTCTGTCTACCCTCGAGCGAAGTGCTCGTGCCGGTTTCGGAATTTTCCCGCGGCCGTTTCCCGTTTCAGACCCCCGGCGGGCCGTTTTCGAGCCTAAGTGTTGGAAATTAGCGTGTTTCGGTCGTAATTCTCTAACCGAGAGCCCTATTTGAGAACCGTCAGTTCCTACAGGTCTGTCTACCCTCGAGCGAAGTGCCCGTGCTGGTTTCGGAATTTTCCCGCGGTCGTTTCCCGTTCCGGACCCCCGGCGGGCCGTTTTCGAGCCTAAGTGTTGGAAATTAGCGTGTTTCGGTCGTAATTCTCTAACCGGGAGCCCTATTTGAGAACCGTCGGCTCCTACAAGTCACTCTGCCCTTATAAGGTGAGAACATGAAAGTTCTGATCATGCTATCAACTTGTGAATATTTCTTTATATAGAAAGTAGGAAATCCTATTTGTTGATCTCATGGTCCGTGATTTGATGTAATATGTAGCCCACTTGTACGTAGGATCTCAAAGCTTAGGCAAATGGATTGTCTTCAAAAATTGATGTGATATTAACTACTAGTGTCTTCGTTTAGTGATCAAGTGAACATAAGCACCTTGGATAGCAGTTTTCGTGCCCTAAATCATGAACACAAGATTGGTAGATATAAGTGTAAGTGCAAAAAATGTAACTCACAAGAATAGGGGGGTGCCTGCACGGACTTATCCAAGGGGATTAGGAACACCGATGCCTGCGCCTGGAGCCTGAGAAAAGGAAGAAGAATAGAAGGTCAGAGAACCCTGGCCTGGGCGGCGCAAGGCTCTCCGATGCCTAAGTCAATATATGAACTAGACAGAGGATGGAGATTTTTGGGGAAGAAGATGGCGTACCAGCGTGTATTGTATTTGTTGGCTTCTATTGCTTGTGAACTGTTCTTGTGTTTATATAAAGGAAGAGAGGAGACAAAGGGGTAGTTGACTGTCTTGTCATAGCCCACATTGCCAGGTAGTAGGGAGGCGCAGTCCCATCGTATCCTACTTTTCTTTAATTGCAGTCCCATTGAGCCTTATCATGGCGCTTTAGGAGCAGTGGACGGCGATCTGTCAGGAGATATGGACTGTCCCTTTGTCTTGTCGCACGGGCCGTAGCGTGCTTGAGCGTCCATGGGAGGACAGCTGTCAGTGCTCAGTACTTTCACCGATATGAGGCTCTTGGCCGATATGGAGTGTCTCGCCGAGGTGAGGACCTGGCGAAGATGGATGATTCTGGCACTGTCGCCGAGGTAGAGGTGTCTGGCACTGTCGCCGAGCTGGGGAGCCGAGGTCGGGGACGACTTGGCTTGGCTAAAGACTTCTGGAAAAGGTGCCGAGATGGAGCACTAGGCCGAAGTGGGATGCTTTGGCCGAAGTGGATCCTGCCGAGGTGAAGTGCCTGACTGAGATGGACCTAGCTAGTGCGGGAGCCAAAGATGGAGCATCCGGCCAGGACTCTGATGAGTTCGGGAATTCCCCCACACAAAGCCCCCCAGCTTCTGAGCTCATTAGACTTCTCTTTGAGGTCAGAAGCTAAGTACACAAGGACACTTGCGTCTCGGAGCTGCTTTTGTTTGGGATGACTGGCCGGCACGAGATCTGGAGCCAGTGTAGCCTTAATGGCACTATTGCCGAAATGGATGAGCCGGCACTGTTGCCGAACCGAAGGACGATGCTTCTGCTGAGCTTGGGTTGAAATGGAGAAGCCAGGGTGTACAAACCCTGTGAGAATCTCTGCTAGATAGAGAAGCGAGGGTGTATGAACCCGAAGTTTTGAGAGCGACTGGGTGTGTGAACCTGAAGTCAATCCCAAGGTGTATGAACCTGAGATAATCTGAGGCCGAGACAGAGAAGCCTGGGTGTATCAACCTGAAGTCAATCCCAAGGTGTATGAACCTGAGATAATCTGAGGCCGAGACAGAGAAGCCTAGGTGTATCAACCTGATGACAGTCTCTGCTCAGGTCGAGATGGATGTACCTAATACCTGTATGGGGCCGGGCCAGCCTGAGACCGTAGCCAGCACGTGGACGGACCAGCATTAGGTCGTGAAATGCGGTGGAGACCAGCATGAGGCCGAAACCAACGTGAGGAGGAAACCAGCACGTGGACGGACCAGCATGAGGTCGTCTAGAGGCCAAGAATCCTGGGTGTATAAACCCGAGGACTTGGTGGCCCTGTTGCCGAACGCGAGTCACGCCTGAGTGTATAAAACGACCCCAGGGTGAGCTCGGTGGCTCTGATGCCGAACGCGAGTCACGCCTGAGTGTATAAAACGACCCCAGGGTGAGCTCGGTGGCTCTGATGCCGAACGCGAGTCACGCCTGAGTGTATAAAACGACCCCAGGGTGAGCTCGGTGGCTCTGATGCCGAACGCGAGTCACGCCTGAGTGTATAAAACGACCCCAGGGTGAGCTTGGTGGCTCTGTATGACTGATGGCGGTAGAGGACCGTGCGATCAAGGCTGACAGCAGAGGACCGTACCGTCGAAATGACGGTAGAGTGTCGTACGATCGAAGCCGACAGTAGAGGGTCGTGCCGGTGCCATTGAAGCTGACGGTGCCATCGAAGCTGACAGTAGAGGACCGTGCCGCCGAAATGACGGTAGAAGGTCGTGCGATCAAAGCAGACGGGCGGTCGAAGCTGACAGTAGAAGGTTGCGTCGGTGTCATCGAAGCTGACGGCGCTATCGAAGCTGACAATAGAGGACCGTGCCGCCGAAACGACGGTAGAGGGTCGTGCGATCGAAGCTGACGGGCGGTCGAAGCTAAGTGATGACAGGAGACGCCTAGCTGCCTCCTGAGCTGGAAGAGACTTCAGCAGAGCTGGAGACATCCGCCGAGCTGGAAGCTATCTCTTCGCTTTCGTAAAGGTGGAACCGCTCCTGGGCTCGGGCTTCGTCTGCTTCCTGCCTGACGAATTGGTTTATCTTGGTTATCAGCGCTGCCATAGTGTCCACAGGATGCATGGCCAAGTCTCCCCGAAGCTCGTTGCCTGGTAGGAGGGCTTATTGGAAAGACAGGACTGCTATTGCATCTGAGGCATTCTCGATCTGACTGTAGACAGCCCAGAACCTTTTGGCGAACTGCATGATGTTCTCGGTCTGCTTCATTCTGAGGGCCATAAGGTCGGCGGCTATCATTGGGGTGACCCTGTGAACTTGGAACTTCGTCATGAAGGAACTTCGGAGTTGCTGCCAACTTTTGATTGATCCAGGGGGAGTGCGTAGAACCATTTTAGGGGGAGGTCCCCGAGGCTGGAAGAGAAGATTCTGCAGTTCAGGTGGCCTGCTCCGCCCCACACCTACATCCTCTGAGTGAAGTGCCGGAGGTGTGCTGCTGGGTCCGAGGTTCCATCGTAAACGGCGAACCTCGGGACTTTGAAATCTTCAGGAAGTGGGAAGCTTCTGATCTCTGGAGAGAAGGGAGATGCGCCAAAATCGTCAGAGTTCACCTGAACTTGAGAGAAGCCGGCCATCTCCATATGCTGTCGTACTGCTTGCTCTATGCGTCGATCAAGCCACTCTCTGGAGTCGCGGTTGTTACCCGAGCTTTCGCCATGGGCCCGGTTGATTCTGTTGTCCTTCAGGGTGCGCCTTTTGGAAGGTAGAGTCGAGGTCGAATCCTTAGAGGATGAACTCGATCGAGTATCCTGCTGTTGGACGCTTGCTGGACCAGATCTTGTTCCCGACCTTTCCCGGCGGGGGACCGTCGGCAGCTGCGTCGATAGTGTCAGTGGTTCTTTTCCCTTTCTGGTTTTTCGAGGCATGGTGTTTGGGGAAGATGACTTTTTGTAGCCGTTTCCCACAGACGGCGCCAATTGTAAGTGCAAAAAATGTAACTCACAAGAATAGGGGGTGCCTGCACGGACTTATCCAAGGGGATTAGGAACACCGATGCCTGCGCCTGGAGCCTGAGAAAAGGAACGCAAGGCTCTATGATGCCTAAGTCAGTATATGAACTGGACAGAGGATGGAGATTTTTGGGGAAGAAGATGGCGTACCAGCGTGTATTGTATTTGTTGGCTTCTGTTGCTTGTGAACTGTTCTTGTGTTTATATAGAGGAAGAGATGAGGCAAAGGAGTAGTTGACTGTCTTGTCATAGCCCACATTGCCAGGTAGTAGGGAGGCGCAGTCCCATCGTAGCCTACTTTTCTTTAATTGCAGTCCCATCGAGCCTTATCATGGCGCTTTGGGAGCAGTGGACGGCGATCTGTCAGGAGATATGGACTGTCCCTTTGTCTTGTCGTATGGGCCGTAGCGTGCTTGAGCATCCATGGGAGGACAGCTGTCAGTGCTCAGTACTTTCACCGATATGAGGCTCTTGGCCGATATGGAGTGTCTCGCTGAGGTGAGGACCTGGCGGAGATGGATGATTCTGGCACTCTCGCTGAGGTAGAGGTGTCTGGCACTGTAGCCGAGCTGGGGAGCCAAGGTTGGGGACGACTTGGCTTGGCTAAAGACTTCTGGAAAAGGTGCCGAGATGGAGCACTAGGCCGAAGTGGGATGCTTTGGCCGAAGTGGATCCTGCCGAGGTGAAGTGCCTGGCTGAGATGGACCTAGCTGGTGCGGGAGCCAAAGATGGAGCATCTGACCGGGACTCTGATGAGTTCGGAAATTCCCCCACACAATAAGCAATCCAAAATTGTTTAGGGCTGGGGCATTGGGTTCAATTCAACCGTGTACACCATGGCATTGGCTAAAATATTCTTTTGAACCATGACAATCACCAAGAGCCACTTGGTTTGGCTCTAACCTTGATTTCCTTATTAATGCCCACCGTAATCTCAATGTTATAGAGTAGTGGAAATCATTCTTCTTCTAAAGCCTTGGTTTTGGCTCTTTGGTGGGCCTTATGGAATAGTATAAATGACTTTATTTTTTAGAGATAGGGTGATAAACCCTTTTAACTTCTATAAATACCGCTTTGAATATGATGATTGAAGCTAAAGGCAATTCAGATGAGTCCCATCATATGTCATTTGATCATTAAAGCTCTTGCTCTTCATTTTAAGTTTGTTGGATTTTCTTTTATTCCTAGAAGGCTGAACTCTTTTGCCCATAACTTAGCCAAAAGTATTTATACCATGAGTTTGGGGGTTGGGGTATTAGGTCTTTTGCTTCTTTGCTTAATTCCCAATGTACTCTTATCTTCTTGCTGTATTGGTACCTTTTAATGATATTTTTGATTTACCGGAAAGATAAAGACCTGGTCCCTTAATAGCACTAAAGGCTTTATCTTCGTTTGAGCCAGGCCCAATCAAACTCGGCCCAAAAAATTGTTTAAATTACCAGACTTAAGTTGTGAGGTTCAATCAAAACGAAAGTGCCATTATAGAAAGAAGAACAGGAAGAGGGCATGTTATTCCACGCTTGAAGTGCTACTTCTTACAACACTACAAATAGATATCTTCTTTTTAGGCGAGAAAGGAGAGATTCTTTTGTATTCTTCCGGGAAAAGGAGATGCTCCATGCTAGTCAATGAGTTTTGGTAAATGACTAAACTAGCTATTGGGTGCTCAACGGCTCATAGATCTTTTCAACTATTTGGTCGATATAAATATTAATGGTTTCCACTCTATGTACGGTGTATCTATATGGAACACTAAAAAATTATTTCTTCCCCAAAGGGACCTGCGAGGGCCAAATAAGGGCCTTGGTAATTATGGAAGCTCTCCAATGGCTTTGGCATGCTCCACCCAGCCTACATATAAGGAAGATAGAGCTTGGACAACCTCGCGGCTACCCTGACCTAGCCGTTTGAGAGCCCTAGATAGCACCAAGGTAATTTTTCAAAATAGAGAACTTTCCAAAGCAAACCAGCGGCTTAAATTAGAAATAGCCCCATTTATGAAAACAAAGGTAGAAAGGAAAAATAAAATGAAATAAAACCCTTAAAGGAGGGAATTATAGACCCATTCCAACTGTTTTTTGGGGTTGGCTTGGGGGGATGCAAAATCTAAACCCCTCTTTAACTCTTATCCATCGGCCTCATCACCGGCTGTATTTTTAATGTGTCAACGCCTTACTAACTCCATTAAAGTTCTTAGTTAAAGCACGTATTTGACTAACATTGGACACTGCAGAGAAAATTAATTTGAAGTTTTATTTATTTTATTGTTAATATATTTTTTGCGTAAACTTGAAAGCTCTGAGGGCATCGATGGAGGTAAATGGGAGTAGTCCTCAATCCTCATTTACCGCACCGTAATTTGAATTTTATTTTAAACTATGTCTAATCTAAATTTTATGAAACGAAAGAAGAATCGGGTTGCCAAACATCACCTTAAGGCCCGTTTGGTAATTTTATTAGTTAAGTACAGTCAAATCAAATAAAGTTAAGCATTAAATTATAAGCATTTTATTTCAAAATTCCCTCCATCATTTTCCAAAAAAGTCAAAAAAACAACTACCTTTATTCAGTAACAGACAAAAAATATATTTCCCCGTACAAAAAGTAAAAAATATTCCATATCAAACAACTACAAATAAAATATCATCATAACTCACTTATATTTTATTCTCCTTTTTATTTCACTTCACTCCACTTTATGTTACCCTCTTTTTTCTCTGGCTTGGGACAGTTAATGTAATTCAACAAACAACATGACGGTAGATGGGAATCTCACAATTCAACAAGAGTCCTGCTACATTGAGTTAGTCCATGGATAGCGCCGGCTCAAGACAATTTGAGGCCTAAAGTAACAATCTTAAATGAGGCCTTTCCTATCTTTTAGTTTTATTACAAAAGACTTTATTTAAAATATATTTTTCTCGCTTTATGTTTTATTGGAGAAAAATAGTTAAAATATTAAATTTTTTTAATTTTCTTGATTAAAGAAGTTGAACACTATAATTAAAATATTAATATTGATAGTATTGAATGGACTCGGGATTCATGTCATTGGAGATCTATTTGTGTCAATTTAATACGGCAATTAAGTAGTCAAGTCACTAATTGCATCATATCAAGTTTAAGTCTATAACATGTGGCTTATCTTATTATAATCAATACTAATATCAAGGGTTCAATATTGCAAATACTCTTGCCAGTCCCAGCGGTCCAATTTGGGGTGGTCCACCAAGTAAAGATTGAAATTTGAAAGATCCCTTGAACAATTTGCATAAACCCTCCCTTCCGTACTTATAGTAGCTATATATAAAATGAAACATGGGTTACAAATTAAAGAGAAGTCAATAGTTTCTATTTATATTTAGTATGATTTGTTGGGATTTGAAATTGTGCAGAGAAAAAGAAGGATGATAGTTATTTTTAATGCTTCTTTTTTAGAATGTGAGAAAATGGATTTAGTGGGATATAATACTAATTACTATTATATTATATTATGAGAGATTCTCAAAAACTCCCCATTTAAAAAGGGGCATTTTTGCCCCCTCTTTTAATATCCAAAGAAAGTTTGACACGTCATGCCTTTTGATATACAAAGAAATTTGCACGTTGATTCAATTCTATGACCTCAATTTTATTTAAATTGCACGTTATTTCTTCCTTTTATTTTTGCTAAAAAAATTGGATAAAGTTGTTTTGGGAGGATGTCAAAGTGAGGACCTATCACTAATAGCAATCTCTAAATCCCATTGGACAGTTTAAAACGAAAAAACTCATTAGACTAAATAGTTACTCCCACCATGATATTGTGAAAGTTGCAAGTTTTTTTGTGGTGCCCAATATGATGGTGGGTCCATATCTTATTTGATTGAATTTTGTTGAAAGTTAATAAAATACAGGCCATTAATTTTGAATGGACTAGATTTTTTTCAAAGAGGTCACTTTGAAAGACCCGATGATCTAAATGGTTAGATCGATGAAAATAGGCCATTCATCATGGTTCCATCAGTGACAGGTGTAACCGAAGCTTTTGGAGTTAATTGATCATTAATTTGGTTTAGTTGGTTATTTATTTTCTTTTTCATCATTAATCCCCCCCCCCTCCCCAAATTGAGTAAATGACCTAAAGTTAATAAATAATTTGGTCCCATGCATAGAGTTTTAAAAGTCTTCTTAATATTGAATGGCCCTAAAAGGATGGAAGTAAATTATGTGAGGAGGAGCCGTGCAACTAGATAAGAAGGAAGGAAAGAAAAATTAGGAGAAAAATATGGAAGCCATAGTATAGATTCTCTTGCATTCATTTATGATATGATAAGTCCAACTCGCCCTCATCATTATGGGGCCTTATTTTGGGGAGTTTTTTTTTTATTTGAAAAGATGCTTTTAATAAGATTGTAATATTTGGGGCCTTAATTCTAGGGGGCTAAAGCAAAGGCTTTCCTTGCTTTAAGGTAAAGCCGGCCCTGTCCATCGACTAACCCCATGATATCCATGGGGATATTATGTCACATGATATCCCCATCACTACTAGAATTTTAGGCTTTGGCGCATGAGGAAGCGGACGGCCGCTTGGGGCGGTCGCAAGTAGCACTATTAGCGACCGCCATATTCACAATTAGCGACCGCTTATGGCGGTCGCTAAATACCTATCCAATATATCCCCGCGCCAGCCCCCTTTTCCACTCCCACTTTTTTTTTCTCCCTTTTCCCCTCCCGCGCTCTGCACTCCTCTGCTCCCGCGATCTGCACTCCCGCCGTGATTTCGCCGGAGCCCGCCTGCGCCGGAGCCGCCTCCCTCCCTCCCTCTCTCTATTTCTCTCTCTATCTCCCTCAGTCCCTCTCCCTGTCGCTCTGCACGCCACCACCGGAGATCTCTGTCTCGGTCCCTGTTCCGGAGCCGCCCGCGTTCTCTCTCTCCCCATCCCTCCCTCTCTCTCTCCCTCACTCCCTATCGCTCTGCTTCAAATCCCTCACTTCCTCTCTCTCTATTTCTCTCTCTCTCTCTCTCTCTCTCTCTCTCTCTCTCTCTCTCTCTCTCTCTCTCCCTTCCTCCCTCTCCCTCTCCCTTTCTCTTTCTCTATCTCTCTCTCTCTCCCTCCCTCCCTCCCTCCCTCCTTCTCCCTCTCCCTCTCGGACTGCACTTTGCCCGTGAATCTGTGCAGGGCGATTTGCTGTGCTGCTCTTTTCCAAACAGGTAATTTTTGTCTAGCAAGGGATATGCATTGAATAGAAATCAGATTGAATTTGTCAGGGAACAAATTTATATGTTGTGCTATTGTGATGGCCAGATTTTTCATGTATGGGTCCACTTGGATCTTATGTATTTAGGGTGTTGCGGTGATAAAGGGAAACAAGGGATTTGCAAATCTCTTTGTTATTTGTTAGGTAATGGGACACAAATCCTTATTATTGGTAATAGGAGATAACTTCCGTTCTCATCTTGTATTAAAGAAGGTGAGATATATATGTAGCATAGAAGATTTTTAGATCTTCCCCATTGAATTCTCTCGCTCTATGTATACTCTCCTCGTGGATATGATAAGCTTCATATGGTTGAGATCTATTGTAGTTATCTCCTGAATCTGTACGTGTTACTTTTGTACCATGCATCTAGTGGATCCCATTTTGTAGGATCGATCATGCCTTCCTTCCTCATTACAAGTAATGCTATACAATATTATAGTTTGGACTTATGGCCACATGGATTCCTAAGAATATTAGTATTTGTTTTTGGGGTAAAATACCAATACTTGGATGTATTCATTCTTGATTCTTCAATAAGTGTAATACCTCTATTTTGCAAACAGGTAATTTTTTTTTACTGCTCTTTTCCATGCTTTTTGTTTACATTTTATTGATCACCTCTGAGACCCAAACCGCTCCAGATCACTTCTTTTTTTATATATTTTTTTTCAGATCTTGTTCCTTAATGATTTTTGGGTGGGTGGCTTTGATTTCATTGGTGGGCCCCCAATGATGGATTTGAAGCATAGATCTGTTCTCATTTCTCTCTGTTTGCATTACATCTTTTAGGTTATCTATTGCAACCAGCTATTTGTCTTGATTTCTTGAATAATGGAGATATGGATGGTGTTAGTAGCATGTGACTGTTGTTGATTTCTTGTCATGAAGAAATTTGACCATTGGATAGATACCTTAAATGCATGCTAAAACAATCAACTGTGAGTCCACCCACAGTCAATGTGCTTGAGATTGATGGTTATCATCAGTGAGAATTTACTTATTCATCAAAAGTTCAAAAAAAAAAAAAAACAATTTTGTGCTTGTGGGGGCTACCTCTTAAGCCATTGGATCTCAGCCTCCTCCCATGTGATAGGCAATGGGGCCTGGCTGTGTATGGGTGATCGCTGTTTGATTATACCGTGACGTTGGATGTGATTAATTCCCATGGTGGTTATGGAAGTTAATCACATTCGAAAATCTGGTTCAGTTCCATGGTATTATGAGTGGAGATTCCTGAGCTCACCCACTAACCTAAATGGACTTGAACTGCTGATTTAGGGTTTAGGTTGACATTTCCAACTCCTTTTAACCTAACAGGAACTTTACTTGGTAAGGCTTTCTGGATGGACCCATTAACCATGCAGGTTGTGTTTTGTGGACATGTTAAACCAGATTAGTAAATTGGATGAGTTTCGATTGAGACTCTATATGTTACCCGTAGTGGTTAACCTGAGTACCTGACTGACCTATTATGGCCCCAGATGGTGACCCCATCCCGTATTTGGAGATTTCAAATCCAATGGTTTGTTGTATTCAGTTATGAGACCCACCATCATCATAATTGCTATTTTTGTTATATGGCTTGACTTTGGTATTTGCAAATTGCAACTTCTAATGTGATATCAATGTACTATCTATTATCATCCACGGATTGTAAATGAGAAACCTATTACAAGGGGCCACCTCCTTTTCTAGGGCTTACAAGTTGCAACCTGCACATGCCAAAGAAAGAGGATTATCGGAGGCAGGCTGTGGAATGACAATAAGAGACACTGCTTTCACAGGGTCAAACCAATGCTAATGCAATGTTTTTTTTTTAGAAAAAAATGACGTTTAATAAGAAACTATTGAATGAGGGTCTATCCCCAAGGTAGTCATATGATTGAATTGTAGGGACCATAGTATAAGGTACATCATTAATCCATTCATCTATGCCACTAGGCACTAATATGCATGCATGGGTATGATTGATGACATGAAAAGAGAAAGCATACTTATTGAAAAGAAAGAAACTCCCTCATACTATATAATGGGTTCTTTTCTTTTATTTATTTATTTTTCTTTTTGTGGATCTGCATGAGATATATCTACCTGATTATAAAGGGGGTGTTTAGAGAGAGTTGGGGAAAGGTAGCTCCACCAACCCACAGCTGCACTACAACCAACAACAACAATCAACAACAAATGCCAACGATACTAGAACAAGAAGTAAAATAAAGATGCTGATTTTCTGGTGTGATTAAAGCCAATAGATTGATTCATTTCATGGTTGATAGGTCATGGATGACTATGTTGATGCATGTTTTTTATTTTTTATTTTTATTTTCCCTTTGTTGCAATGGTAATATAGTTTGTGTCTCTTGTGTGAAAGAAATGGCTGGTTGTTTTACCTATTTTCTTTCAAAAGAGAAATTGACATACTGTCTTTTTTCTTGGACAAATATGTTGTTAGTTTACATATATTTGTGATCTACACCATGCTTCTTTCTTATTCTTCTTTTATGATGGTATCAATGAAATTGGAAACATTTATTCATTTGCATGCATTATTGAAACGTACACCCGTTCGAGAGTTGTGTACGACATCTGTTCGGTAATCCTTGATGCGACGGATTGGGTCTTTGACTGTATTCGTTCTTCTTGTGATGTACATTCGAACTTTGTCGTATGCGAATCTTGAATTGTCCAGTTCGGACAGTTTGGGAATGTAATTATCCATTTTATACTCAATAGCTCATGCAAGTCCGATGTTAGATAGAGTTTCGGTTGATGTCCCATTGTTCTCTGGGTACATACATAGGTACGACTGGTGTTGTATCTGTGTCGTGTACTTGGAGAACCACGCGGACATGCTGCTGAAATTTTTATCTGACTAGGGGACGAAGCATTCGAGTTGTTGAGTGCAAGTTGGATTGTACATTCTCGAATGGGATAGGACCATCCACCCTTTAGTAAGGAGTTTGCAGTTTATGAATAAGTGACTTGCATGATGCACGATAGCTTGGGCTAATTGTGCTTGCTCATTTTAGATTTCCACGGAAATAGTTATCGAGATGGACAAGAGATTGATTGATTTACCAAATAGGATGTCAAGGGAATATATGGAGGGGATTAACCAGTTCATGGAATTTACGAATGGGTTTGACAATGAGTTCATCAGTTGTCCATGTAGAAAATGTGCGAATCGGTATTATTACAAAAGAGAGTTTGTTCGATAGCATCTGTTTCTGAACGGATTCTTGAAGGAATACAAGAATTGGATAAGACATGGAGAAGAGTATGTTTCTTGTCGCATAGAGGAAAGAGATGAGATTCAGGTGGATGATATGCCAGAGACTGATCCGATGATCGCGATGCTAAATGATATTGCGTGCGGTTTGGCACCCGAATACACAAGCTGTGAGACTGAGGGGGCGAGAGGGAGTAATCCTCGCTCCGGTGCCGATGAAGAAGCCCATAGATATTTTGAAATTTTAGACGATGCACAGACAGAATTGTATCCTGGATGCAAGGACTTTAGTAAATTGTCCTTTATTATTGAGTTGTTACATTTGAAGGCATTGAATCAGTGGTCTGACAAGTCCTTCGATATGCTCGTCCAGTTGTTGCATCGAGTGCTCCCATCTGGTGCAAAACTTGCCGAGTCTTATTATCAGGCTCGCAAGTTAACTGAAAATTTAGGCTTCACATACGAGACTCTGGATGCATGTCCAAACAATTGTATGTTGTTTAGGAAAGAGAATGCCCATCTTGATACGTGCATTGTGTGTCAGACTTCGAGATGGAAGGAGGACGGGGTTGGTTACAATTGTTAGAATAGTTCTACAACTGTTATTAATCGTGGCAAACTTGTGGTAGCAAAGCAAGCGAGATATTTCCCACTTAAGCCAAGGCTGAAGAGGCTTTTTTTGTCATCAAATATTTCAAAACTGATGAGATGGCATGCCGAGAATAGCAGGGACGATGGTAAGTTAACCCATCCAGCAGATTCTCCGACGTGGAAAGACTTCGATCGGATGAATCCAGACTTTGCCAGCGATTGTCGCAATGTTCGGCTTGGTTTGGCTGCAGATGGTTTTAGTCCATTCAGATCCATGACTTGGGCAAATCATAGTACGTGGCCAGTTGTTTTGTTACCTTATAATCTCCCGCCGTGGATGTGTATGAAACAACCTTTTCTGATCCTATCCACACTTATTGATGGACTAAGAGGTTCAGGGGACAAGATTGATGTATATATGCAACCTTTGATCGATGAATTGAATGAATTATGGGCTGATGGTCTGATGACATTTGATGCCGAAAGCAATGAAATGTTTAAACTCCATGCCGCATTATCGTGGACTATCAATGACTTCCCTGCGTACGCTAACTTGTCAGGTTGGAGCACAAAGGGAGAGTTTGCATGTCCTTGCTGCAATCGGGAGAAGAGGTCAACTTGGTTGAAGCACGGCAGAAAATGGGCATACACGGGTCATAGAAGTTTTCTACCTCCATTGCATAGGTTCAGGAGGGACAAAGTGTCATTTGATGGCACTCGGGAATATGGTCCAGCACCTCGAACAATGACGGGAGTTGAATTGTTGTCACAGCTCGTGCAAGAGAAAATTCGTACTGTGTATGATTTTCAAGACTTACTGGCCCCCCTACTCCTTTCTATTCCCGGTGCAAATAGAAGGCGAAGTCACGATTGGAAGAAAAAAAGTATTTCCAACGAGCTACCGTTTTGGAAAGATAACTTACTGAGGCACAACTTAGATGTCATGCACATCGAGAAGAATGTCTGCGATAATATATTGTGGACCATCCTCGGTGTCCAGGGGAAGTCGAAGGATGGTGTCAATGCACGTCGTGACTTGGAAGAAATTGGCTTGAGAAAACCGTTGCACTTGCAGCTGAGAGAGTCCAACAAGGCATACATGCCTCCTGCACAGTACACGATGAGTAAAGATGAGAAAGATGTCTTCCTCTCCGTTCTAAAGGGTGTCAAGTTTCCTGACGGGTACTGTTCAAATATCGCTAAGCGTGTGAACATGAAAGAAAGAACATTACAGGGTTTGAAGAGTCATGACAATCATATTCTTATTCAGCAGCTACTGCCTATCTCCATACGGAATTGTTTGCCTAAGAATGTTGTAGCGCCGTTGATTGAAGTTAGTAACTTCTTCAGACAACTGTGTTCTAGAGTTAACCGAATTGATGAATTGAATAGTCTGCAAGAGAGGATTGCTGTGACATTGTGTCATCTGGAAAAAAATTTTCCACCTGCATTTTTTGATGTCATGGTTCACTTGACCATACACTTAACCAGTGAAGCCCTACTTGAAGGCCCCGTCCAATTCAGATGGATGTATCCGATCGAGAGGTACATGAATACATTGAAGAGGTATGTTCGTAATAGAGCTCGTCCAGAGGCATCAATAGCTAAGGGGTATTTGATGGATGAGTGTACCAATTTCTGCGCAACATATCTTAATGATAATATTGAAACAAAGTTAACTAGGCCCTCGCGGATTAATGATGGTCCAGTTGGGGAGGGCGCGCCATTTGATCTTAACAATATTGAGTGGATTCAAGCTCACCGGTGGGTGTTGTTCAACATCCCATCTGTTGCGGCTTTGGCTCAGTAAGTTATCACTCATTCATAACACTAACTTGTCAATTCTATTGTTTAAATTATCATACTCGTCATTAAACACGTGTTATGCATTGCAGGGCACACATCGATGACCTTAAACGGGACATGCCTCGTGCTACAGAGAATCAAATTCATCGGTGCCATTATCGGTCATTTCACGATTGGTTCAAGAACCATGTACGTATTCATTCATTATGAGTAGTGTCACTTGCTACTGTCATATTACTTTCATGTAGTGATATTCTTTGATTACATGCATTGCGTAGGTGTGTAACTTACGAAGAACCAACGATCCTAATTTGACTGATGAAATGAACCAGTTAGCTGATGGTCCCTTTATAACGGCCCGACGTTACACAACTTGTGATGTCAACGGCTTTCGATTTCGCATCAAGGATGTAGATGAGAAACGAGCGACGCAAAATAGTGGGCTCGGTTGTCCATCTGTCGATGCTGGTTACTACTATGGCCGGTTGAAAGATATTGTTGAAGTTGTTTACAATCACGGGTTAAAATTTATATTGTTTAAGTGTGATTGGGTGGATCCCGTCCGAGGAGTGAAAACAGATAATTACCGGTTTACATTGGTAAATTTTAACAATTTGTTACATCATGATGATCAATTAAGTGCCGAACCCTACATACTGTCCTCAATGGCGGAGCAAGTTTACTATGTCAGAGATCCGAAAGATCCTAACTGGCAGGTTGCAGTTAAAATGTCAAGGAGGGGAGTGTATCAGATTGAATGTGATGAGCCGAATATTGATGCATTCGCCCAACAAGTTCTTGACCAGAATGCAGTAATTCAACGTGATGAAGATGTTAATTGGGTTCGGGATACCATTGACGGAGATACAGTTGACTTACATGATCTTTGAACGGTTGGGAACTAATTCACCAATGTTAAATTTCAGTGTAAATAATTTTTAAATGTTAATTTCAATTATCACGTTAAATGAATTTATCTTACAAACATTGTGAACAGATATGTCAGGAAGAAAGAGGAGAGATCGTCCGCTGACGATGGACGAGCTACTGCGCCAGGCCCAGGCCAGTACGTCATCGGGGGACCCTAGACCTACATCGGGTTCTGCCCAGCCCAGTTGGATGGCCCCATTGAGTATGCCATCGACCTCTCATCCGGTGCTAGCTACTGCGCCAGCTTCTACATCCCGGACTGCAGAGGCCGATACACAGACTGGTATAAGTTTGTTTAATTAAAATATTTTAATTCTAACAAATTATTTTAGTTCAATTTAATTATATTATCTGTAATTTAAACAGATTCTGTGAGCACGGGCCCATCTACCAGCAGGGGGAGAGGCCCTGCTAGAGGGATCCAGACTTGGAATCCCGGTCATCCCATTGACGTGTCCTTTGATGAGACGTACCACCCAGTGGGTCCACATGCTCGCCAGCTTATCAGCCAGCTGGGACATATGGTCCGAGATCCACATGCATTTCCTTTGACCACACTTGATTAGGATGCATTCCCTGTGGAGGCACTAGATCGTATCTGGAGTCAGGTCAAGGTAATAATTTAACATTTCTCCGCATATATGAGGCAATTTAATCCATAACTAAATGAAAAATTATTTATCCTTTGCAGGACAATTTGAGGGCTTGTCCTGAGCTCTTCCGGCCAGTTTGCATGTCGAAGTGTCACAAGATGTGGAAAGATCACAAAAATAAGATGAAAATGCAACATTGGAAGCCACACCAGGATGCCCCTGACATACTTGATCGAGTTCCGAGGGGCATTCTCCCGGATCAGTGGACTCAGCTCGTCCGGTACTGGACGAGCGAGGAGGCACAGGTGAGAAAGTTGTATATATATATATTTTTTCAATACGTGCATTTTAATAATTTATTAGTGACTATCGTAACTAACAAAAATTAACTGATAAATATTGAAAACAGAGAGTGGCAGATACAAATGCGCGGAACCGCGCAATGCAGGGTCCCGCACACAGGTTGGGGACTCGACACATCACGCAGGTCCGCCACGAGGTAAAAAAGTTAGATCGTATATGTAATTTATATTTGAATCATTTTGTATGCTATTATACTAATTAACTAACTCTTAACCAAACAGCTGCGTTCCAAGGGCAATCCGAGCGACAGGATGTCCGTTTGGATGCTTTCTCGAGATCCTCGCCATCCGGAGGTTGCAGCTATCCTCGTAAGTTAAAATCATTAAAGTACATTTCATGTATCTAGCTGCTTATGTATAGCATTTATCTTCTTCTTTGTCCTCTTTCTTCCGATATATAAAAATTGCCTATAGTTACATATCCTAATTCTTCATTGATTAACGGTGGTGGAAGGGAAAAGGTGGTGGCCATCCCCCATGTGTATCACAGAGTTGGTGGGGGGTGATGGCTTAGTGTTCAAAGCTGTTTGACTCGACGGATCTTGGCAGCCATTTATATGATTTCAAAGATGTTTGACCTGTTATGCATAATAATATATTAAATGAATCAACTACGCAGGCCCAGTATCAGTCACGACTGGAGGAGTTGCCCGAGGAGGAGCGTAGTTTGCCATCGCGGAGGGATGAGATATTCCACTCTGTCGTTGGACGGGATGGGCACGGATACACGCTCACGTATGGGTCGGGCATTCCACGCTCGCACATCGCGCGAGCGGAGTCATCCGGTGCTAGCTCCTCCCAGGATTTGCGCTTCCGTACACATGAGGAGGCTAAGGCGATGCTGCATTCCATGAAGGCAGCGATCAGGGATGAGGTGGCAGCCGAGCTCAGGGCCGAGATGAGGGCGGAGTTGGCATCGCTGGAGGCTCGTCTCTCGCAGAGTCGCGGCCCGCTCACTTCAGACCCACCACCCACTACTCAAGTTAGTAAAAAATAAATTTATACGTTTAAATTGTCAATTATGTCATTGATGTATCAATATTTATGTTACTTTTTTTTAAATTATTTTTAACTGTATAATAAATAATTACAGGCACCTGACGCTGGTAGCGGCTACAGAGTGAGACATGACTCGGCTGGAGAGGGCAGTCATGATCCATCATGCTCGACTGATCCTGACCAGGTATAATTATGTTTTTTAATTCAAGATTTTAATTAGCCTCTGTATACAATCACTGAGCAAACGGGCTCCGGTGAGTTACATTCATCCATTATTATAGAGATGCCACACTTTCTCCTCTGATATTTGAATGTATTATTACAAGAGAGTAGTAAAAAAAAGTTCAAAAGTTAAATAAAAAGGTCAAGGTTGTTTAGACTTTAGAAAAAACTAATTGTATGTTAATCTTTACCATTTTTTTTTAATGCGGGATTGAAGAAAAATGGATGCAGAGTAGGAGATTGCTATATGTTAAAAACTGATGCATGTAGTTTTTTGAAACAATGTTGCAGGTGTTGGAATGTCATAACAATGTCTTTTTTTAGCATGTGTATCTATTTTGCAATGGTAATGGTAAAATGCTTTTAATGCTGTAAGAATATTTTAATATTTAATTTTTCATTGGCATTTGAATGTTGGTGAGTCGTAGAATGTTAGCATGGGTTTTTATTTTGCAATGGTAATGGTAAAGTGGAGGAAGAAGTAGTTGGCAGCGTGCAGGGGCTGTGGCAGGGAGGAGATGATTTAAAAGAAGAGAAGTTACCACATTTTTTTATGAATCCAAGAACATAGTAACCAAGCGAATCTACAAAAAATATAAGAAGGTAACTAGTTTTTTATTTTTTAATTTCTTTCTTTTTTTTTTGTTTCCTTGTACTTAGTTTTTTATTTTTTATTTAATCTGACCAGGATGCTTATTCATTTGTATTTAGGTTGATCCTCTGAGGTAACATTCTTGATCATTTTAAGTTAGATATGCTATATATGTGCCAAAAAATGCATTGATGTAGATTGATCATTCGACGGTTTGTAAGCGTATCAACAACCTTGCCCGTGTACTGCTCAGATTTTGTGGGTAACTTTTCAGGATGTAATGAATTTCTATGTGCATATGAATGTTTTACCTTTCAACATGGGCTCTGATTTTGTTGTTTGTATTGCCTGTGAGTCTCATGTGTTAATTGGTACCATGCAGTCTCACAATTGATATACTAATATTTTAAAATTTGTCATTGAAGTAGATTTTCTTCGACACCTTACTATTGTCTTGTATTGCTTCTGAATAGCTGCAAAAATTGTTTTGAGGAACTAAGTATTGGTCAGGCTGTATTACATTGATTGGGAAACCTGGATGCCAGTCACTGGGTAGTTTCCTGCCCTATTTGGCAGATTCTCTTTCATTCTTAATCTTCCATTGTCATCTTTTTGCATTTTCTCTTTGCTCTGGGAGAACTGTAATTCACCATGTATATCCTTTTAATTGTTTCTAGGTGAGAGGGGCAGAAGACAAAAATTGAGTTCCCCTTGGGCGGATTCAAGTTTGCATCCTCTTTATATAAATAGCAGTTTCTACAGGAAGAGGAAATCTCTTTCTTTTAAATTCTCTTTAGTCCTTTCCATCCTAGAATATTATTTGTACTCTTTTTTATGCCGTTAAATTTTTTTTTTGCTGGAACATTTTATGTCCTTAATTGTTCATGCTGATTTGTTGTTTTTTAATCATGAGTTTCATTTCTATGCACTTTAAGTGAAAAGAGAAACAATGGGTTATATTTTATATATCATTTGATGCATGATAGGACATAGGAGTCTTAATACCGAAATATATCTATGAGTCATCACCAAGAGTAGGAGTCTTCAACTTGAGAGTCTAGAATCATTACCAAACAAGAGCAGACTTACCAAATAGGCTTGGACAAAGTTTTTTTTATATTCCTATATCTGTCTTAGGTGCACTATATAGTCTTCAGGCTGCATGGCAAATAAATGTTTGGGGAGAAGAAGACTATGAAAATATTTAGGGGGGGGCACAATATCCAACACATAGCTGATAGCCGTTGCCTGAAGAGAAAACTCGGTGAGTCTGAACTCAAACTCGGCAATTGTTTCAGCTGCAAGTAATTAGTGAAAGAAGAAAGGAGATGGAAGGAAGGATCATGTTGATTCTCATGATTGATATGATGATTTCAGATTTAGGTTTTTGTGGTCATGAGTTTGTCCCCAAGCTATGGTATCCATCTGCTTTCTCTCTGTAAAATGTAACTCTACATATATAGTAGGCTTTCTTTTCTTTCTTTTTTTTACGTTTTTTCTCAAAATTCAGCACCATTGAGAATTTTTATCCACTTCATCCAAGGTCACAATGGACTGTCAAAATAAGCTCTACACTTTCATTATTATGTACTTTTTACTTGATGGCCTTAAATCCTATCACTCTGGACTTTTGGTCAAGTGGTTTTTCTTGCAGATAGATAATCTATATGCTCACTTTTTTATTTGATATATTAAATTGTCCCTCCAAAATGTCCATAAGCCTTTAACATTGATGAAACTTGAATATAAATCCGCAGCTATGAACATGAATATATAGATATACAGTAGATTGAGTACTACAAGGGCTTCCTACCTCCACCACAATGGATATTCTCTGCCTTATGATCAAAGGCCAAGATCCACTACTTCTTGATGAGGTATTTCCAGCAAAAACTTGATTTACAGATTTCACCCATCAAACCCTACCTTTTTTTATCAGTTTAACAGTAAAGATTTAATGGACCTGTGTAAGTTTTGTTAGATCTGAGATCAGATCTAATGCCCCGTGGATCTCATATTTATACTTCTGGTTCCAGCTGGGAATGTCAATTGGACCAAATACCTGACTTTATCAACAAAAAGAGAGCACCATATGAGAACTGATGACCGTGGTTTCAAAATTTCATTCAACATGATGACGTGTGAAAAGTCAACTTTGTAGAGAGATCAAACACAGTTGTTATTATTTTTGAACAACCAGCATTGGTTTTGGATACCTGATGAAGGGTCAAGTACGAATAGCAACAGACAATAGTCCCAGGGTAACCTATGGATTGGACAAATATTAGTCCAAGAAAGATGTAACTCTGGAATATGGGCACTTACATGTTGGGAGAATGAAACCATATTTCAGAAATGGGAGCCATATTGGTTTTTGGCACGAAAAAACTTAAAACACATGCCCTACATTACCTGTGCATGATTCTATAGCTAGTTAACATAGCTAGTGGATGCATCAGTGAATAACAAGTTGTTGACATATTTGATTAGCAATGTAAGTCGGTTCAATATGATTTTCATACTTGCCTTTTGTTTTTTATTTACATGCATAGAAAACGTTCAAAATACAATCAAGGCTTGGGTTAACTGAATGAATTAAATAGGCTTGTTGCCCAGGTATAACTCGGCCCAACCTGGCCAGTCTTTTACCAATTCCAACTTTTCACCTGTAGACTGGATCTGAACCTATTGTCATATGTGATTATATCAGGTTTTATATACTGACAGCCTACGGCCTACAGCCTACCTGAGGCTTAATCTTTTGCGAATGACTTAAGCTGGCATTAATTTTGAGCAGACAGGCTGGAATTGGACCTGAATGCTAGGCCCAAGAAGTAAGTTAGATTATAGATGGCTACGGGTCAGGTTGATCAGGCGACCTTCCTCAACCTGCTACTATTAGGGGAATAATCCAAATTAGAATAGAAACCCATCACAGGTCAAGTCAAGATGGGGAGGCAGGTGTGAGATGGCCGGGGAAGGTTCAAGTTTAGCCAAACCCATGACAGAACCCACACATTGTCATCCGCTGACTTGGTTTGAGTCGCTTAATTTGTCAATCCGGGTGATGGGTTAATACTAAGATGAAGATGATAATAATGATGATAACTGAAAATCCAGAGCTGTTTTTGAACGGTTTTTGGTTGCACTGCATTTTATTTTTTCCTTTTGATGTGTCTAGACCCAGAAAAATTGAACTAGGTCTGGACCCATTGTGGCCACAAGATGGTGAAGCAAAGTAGATCTCAATCAGGTCAGTTCCTACTTTCATTATCATTATTCTTTACCCAGAAAGGCTACCCAGCCTCCCATGTGATCCATTTGCTGTGCAACAATATTATCATGGATAGGACAATGCTGATCAGACAGCTTCAACTTTTCCATCTGATATATTTTTGTTCAAGAACTCGTTTATTATTTGAACATGATATCGTTTTTTTGACAGACACCCTTACTGTGGGGCCCACCTAAATGTCCGACAACTGCTGAAAATAGGATGATGAGAATGAGTGATGGATGTGTCAGTTGTGTGACTCAGTCAATATGATTGTCATAGTTGGATGGATTTCTTTTAACAAGACGATAAGCTATATGGCTGAGTGTGTTGTAGGACATGGATCATTTTCGATTGTGTTTCAGGTATGTTCTACCCCTACTTTCTCTAGTATATCGTTTTTGAGTGCCCGTTATTTCTGTTGCATGCCTCAATCTCATGTTGCTCAGGTTCTTAGGCAAGGACAACTGACGGGCATTTGTGAGCATGTTTACAATGCAACACACCTGGATTCTTCAAGTATTTAAATTCGGAAACCGGCACGAGCACATCGCTCGAGGGTAGATTGACTTGTAGGAACTGACGGCTCGCAAATAGGACTCCCGGTTAGAGAATTACGAGCGAAAACATCGGATTTTCCAACACTTACGCTCGAATACGGCCCGCGGGGGGTCCGGAACGTGAAACGGCCCCCGGAAAAATTTGAAACCAGCACAAGCACATCGATCGAGGGTAGAGTGACTTGTAGGAACTGCCGGCTTGCAAATAGGACTTCCGGTTAGAGAATTACGAGCGAAAACATCGGATTTTCCAACACTTAGGCTAGAAAACGGCCCGCGGGGTGTCCGGAACGTGATACGGCCCCCAAAAAAATTTGAAACCGGCACGAGCACATCGCTCGAGGGTAGAGTGACTTGTAGGAACTGACGGCTCGCAAATAGGACTCCCGGTTAGAGAATTACGAGCGAAAATATTGGATTTTCCAACACTTAGGCTCGAAAACGGACCGCGGGGGGCCTGGAATGTGAAACGGCCCCCGAAAAAATTCGAAACCAGCACGAGCACATCGCTCGAGGGTAGAGTGACTTGTAGGAACTGACGGCTAGCAAATAGGACTCCTGGTTAGATAATTACGAGCGAAATTATCGGATTTTCCAACACTTAGGCTCGAAAACGGCCCGCAGGGGGTCCGGAACGTGATACGGCCCCCAAAAAAATTTGAAACCGGCACGAGCACTTCGCTCGAGGGTAGAGTGACTTGTAGGAACTGACGGCTCGCAAATAGGACTCCCGGTTAGAGAATTACGAGCGAAATTATCGGATTTTCCAACACTTAGGCTCGAAAACGGCCCGCGGGGGGTCCGGAACATGATACGGCCCCCAAAAAAATTTGAAACTAGCACGAGCACTTCGCTCGAGGGTAGAGTGACTTGTAGGAACTCACGGCTCGCAAATAGGACTCCCGGTTAGAGAATTACGAGTGAAAACATCGGATTTTCCAACATTTAGGCTCGAAAACGGCCCGCGGGGGCTACGGAAAGTGAAACGGCCCCCGAAAAAATTCTAAACCGGCACGAACACATCGCTCGAGGCTAGATTGACTTGTAGGAACTGACGGCTCGAGATTCTAACTCCCAAATTGCTCGTATAGTTGAAATGTAGGTTTAACTTAAAACGTTAACTTAAAACTTAGGAAATTAGATTCCGAGCGCCCAAACCGAGAAAATGGGCTCCGGTGTCCGTGAAACTGGACGGGCACGAGCCCATGGTCATTCCTGACTTGCCGGAACTGACGGCTCGAGATTCCGACTCCCGGATTGCTTGTATAGTTAAAACGTAGGTTTAACTTAAAACTTAGAAAATTAGCCTCCGAGCGCCCAAACCGAGAAAATGGGCTCCGGTGGCCATGAAACTGGACGGGCACGAGACCATAATCATTCCTGACTTGCCGAAACTGACGGCTCGAGATTCCGACTCTCTAATTGCTTATATAGTTGAAACGTAGGTTTAACTTTCAAAATTTTGCTCTTAATACTTAATTTTATTTATATTTACTATAGATTCATAATTTTTATAATTAACTATTAATATTTGTTTTCCTTTTTTGTCTTCAGGTTTGAGAGCATCGGATCGATCACGGCACCCCGCCCAGCAAATATATTTGTTTTTATTTTTTTTAAAAGTGTATTTGTAATGATTATAATTTGTTCAAACATTTGTAATGTTTTAAATATTTTTAATATAAGACTTTGTTTTGTTATTAGTATTTTTAATTGGTTATTATAGTTGCAGATATATAATATATTCAGGTACAAATACAGGTATCAAAAAGCAGGATAAAAATTGGGAAATTTGAAATAATTGTAAAAAAAAAATTTTAGCATTAGCGACCGCCATTGCGGCCGCCAATGGCGGTCGCAAAAAGAAAATTAAAAAATAAAAAAAATAAAAAAAATTTAAAAACGAGCTGGCGGTCGCAAAAAATTGTATTGGCGGTCGCAAAAAATTTAAAATTTAAAATAAATTATTT
The DNA here is from genome assembly GCA_012931725.1 of Litsea cubeba. Taxonomy (NCBI): domain Eukaryota; kingdom Viridiplantae; phylum Streptophyta; class Magnoliopsida; order Laurales; family Lauraceae; genus Litsea; species Litsea cubeba. The sequence continues at coordinate 39,806,141 of CM022947.1, read as the reverse complement.
AAAAAAATAAATAAAGAGTATTAGCGACCGCCCTTTATACCGTTTGCGACCGCCATTGGCGGTCGCTAAAAGTGATTATCAGAATTTAGATAATAAAAAAGAACATTAGCAACCGCCATTTAAACCTTTAGCGACGGCTACTAGCGGCCGCTAAAAGTGGTCGCGCGGTCGCTAAAGCGTTTTTGCGACGAAGTTTCCGCGGCCGATACTTGGCGGTCGCTAGGCGGTCGCTAAAGAGTATTAGCGACCGCCAGTTGACTTTTAGCGACGGCTAGTGGCGGCCGCTAAAAGTGATTTTTCTAGTAGTGCATGGATATCATGGGGTTCCTTGGGGTTAGTCCATGTAGACTTTTTGATTCAACAAGCAACATGATATCCCCATGGATATCATGGGGTTAGTCCATGGACTAACTCAATGAGTTAGTTCATGTAGACTTTTTTATTCAACAAGCAACATGTCCGGTAGATTGGAATCTCACATTACCACAATCCCATTAGCAGGTTCCTCGCTAGAGACTCATTTACTTTTTCACTTTTCAAGAAAAGACTATATAACAACTTTTAATAAAATGCATTGCACTGAACTCTCATGAATAAAATATCAAATAAATAAATAAGGGAAAGTTATCTCGCAGTTTCCTATTCAACATACCATTGGGATATTGTAGCAAATTTCCGCCATATATGACCCATATCCAAGATATGGGCCATTGGAGTTGATTCTAAATACGAGGCTGAACATTATATCTAATAACTAAAAAAAGGTGATACCACATTATTAAAAACCCACACAAGAATAATGTTCAAATAAAAATATATACCCGCCAGATAAATTCATATATACAACAAATGTATGTACGTAGACAAAGTGTTTACAGAAGAAGAAAAAACTCAAATAAGAATCGAGTTAATATAAAACCCACATATCTACTCAGGTCAATTCACATTATATAATTAAGAAAAATAAGATGGGGCATAGCTTATTATTGTCCAACCCTCAAATTGTCATGGCTGCGAGAATTTTCTCCAGATCGGCGACGGGCATTTTAAGAGAAATAAAGCTTCATTTTCAAGACTTTCTTAGGGCCGGGCCAGGCAAGATGCTCTCATAGGAGAGTTAGATTGACAGCCCTAGTCCCATCCTTCTCATCTTTACAAAATTCCTTCTGATGAAAATTTATTAAGAAATAATAATATTGTGAAATGTCTATTTTAAGATCTAGTGCCTACTTGATTTCAAAGAAAACTTGTGCAACAGGCCCAAATTGTGATAAAAATAATTAGGTCTTTAAATAAAATATCTATAAATATTTAAATGAATATTATTATATAATTTATAACACAAACACAATTAAAATCTAGCTTCAAAGCCCAAGGTTGAGGAAAAAATAATTAAAATGACCCAACCAATTTGTCTAACACATGATGATATTGAAAGAATGGCTCAATTACATGGAACAGCATATATGCCAAAAATTAAAAAAAATAAAAAGTAATTATCGATAATATAACATATGATGATGAAGAAAACATATTAAAAGAATAGACAATTTAACTTGCTCATGGTATGTAGAGTGAATTAATTTATATTTTTTATTTTTTATTTTTTGAAAGATAAGCAAGTCTTTCAATTTCAATAAAGAGTAGTTTACAGAGTGAGAAGTCAGATATGACTCTCCAAATGGGGCATACCCCATAAAAAACCAAAATACAAGGGGATCACAAATTACATAATTTATAAAAAGTTGTTCACGCTTGGAAGACTCCACAATCAGTTCCTGCACTTGTTGCAATGTTGTGTGCATCTACTATTGCGGTAAAACTACTTGGTCTAACATCATGATTTGCCGCGTTTTCTTGTTTTTTGATACCGCATATTCAATATTAATCAGTTAAATTAAATCTAAATGAAAGTAAAAAATTATTATATAGGTATTACATTAAATTTATATTTTTATTTCTGATAGAAAGAATGTTGGCTCTTTAATGTATTTTTTTTTTCTTGACTGGGATGCCACTTTCAATAGTTGATTTGTTTATAGTTAAGTTTATTTTTTTTATAAAAAAAATATTATTCCCACAATGCCTTCTGTATTTAATTTGCTAATAGTTAATACCAATCAACTTGAAAAAGGGAAAAAATTTCGTAAGCTCGTGCTTGTGGGGCCCACCTTTTGTCCATCCAAATGGACCAAACACATGACCCCTTTAAATTGAACATGTCCACCAACTTTCGGTAAGATCCGAATTTACTGGACCGTTGGATTAATTATATATCAATCTGAATGTCTTGTTGACCATTAAACTCTTGGGCCCATATGAGGATGATAGAAATTACGGTTGTGGCTGATTTTTTGCAGGGAGGAAGATCCTAGGAAGTCATTGAAACCCCCCGACCCCTATCCCCATGTGGGTCCCCAAGTGGGCCCCACCACATACTTGAGCTTACCTTATTCTAAGCTTGAGCTTAGGAGAGCTGGCCTCATATATATATTCGGATTTGACCAAAAGTCAAAAGTTGACCAAAAGTTGGTGGGCTTGTGCAATTTAAGGGGGTCGTGTGTTTGGTCCATTTGGATGGATCAAGGATGGGCCCTAGAAGCGTTAGCTTACGGAATCATATCATAAGCTTAAGCTTAGGAGAGCCTTGCTCTATATATATATATATATATAGGATGGTTATAGACATGAAAGTTACAATAAAGAAGTTCCTTAGTTCATAATGTGGATGATTTGGATGAAAACTTCTCACTCTTAATGATGAATGATCCTCATCATTCAGTCAATTAATTTGTTTTAACTGTAAATTATCGCCTATCATAAAAATCAACGATGGCCACCATTAATGAATGAAGATAAAGAAACAATTTCAACAAAAAAACTTGCAGGAGATCCTTCAGTGGGGCACACCCCTTAAATCCAAATCAGTCAAATGTACAGCGGGTTAGAAGATGATTAAAAAAGAGAAAAAGCTCAATTTGGTGGCCTATTTCTAACTTACGAAAGCTAGTCAAATACTCAATGGGCCAACGGATGATAAAAAAGGAAAAAAAAAAAAAAACTCCTATAACAAAAGGGTGTAGAAGACATGTAGATAAGTTTGTTTGAACGTAATCTTGTTCGTAGGAGGGGTTGTAATGATTGTAATGAGAGAGAAATTAAGGAGAGAGATTAGACAGGGAGGGAATATGTATTCAAAGATTTTAGGAAAATTCAAACTTAAAACAGAGGATTAGAAGAAGTTTGTTGGAGAGTGTTTGTAACGCCTCAAAATCTGTGCGCCTCGAATCTCAGAACACTACGGGAAAGTACCCAAGAGAATCAGAAAATGCAATAAGACGAACAAGTATGAATCTCATATAAGCAAATAAATGGGCAATGCAGTACAATTTAATTTCACTTTAAGGGATTACAAGGTACTTTTCGAAGTTAAACTAAGTATAAATCTTAGCCCAACATGGCCATCTACAATGAAAGAAGTAAAATAGCAACTCTAAGTGATAGAGGTTTCTCAATGCACTAACTGCATCACTCTCCAAACCCTGCAGCAATGGATCAACCGCCAAGCAAACCACCAAGCAAAGAAAGAGGAAATGGTACCTGAAAGCAACAAGGATTGGTCATGCTCGATGCGCCAGGCAAATATGTCTGTTTAGATAACAATACATTATATTAATAGATAGGGAAGTAGGTCATATCTGATCCCAGTTATACCTGCATGATTAGTACCTCGACAATAAAGATAGAATATCAAAGTGCAACATAAACAATGTGGATTGTAGTCACCACAATAAGTTGCACTTTTAGTGACGTTTTTATAAATTCGTAGGTAAAAGTTAGATTTTCCCCACGTTTTATAATTTCGTCGGCCAAAATTAGACTTTCGCCGATGTTTTTAATTTCGTCGGCCAAAATTAGACTTTCGCTGACATTTTTTAATAAAACGTCGGTAAAATGTAATATTTTACCGACGTTTTCCTAAAAAATGTCGGCAAATTTCATTCTTAAATAAACTTCATTTTAAAAAATCAGCGAATTTTACCGACGAAAAAAACGTCGGCAAACGTTTTTAATTTTTATTTTATTTATTTTGCCGACGAAAAAACACGTCGGTAAAACCTTTTTTTTTCTTTATTTTACCGACGAAAAAAAAAAACTTCAGCAATATAATTTTTAATTTTTATTATGTTTATTTTGCCGAAGAAAAAAACGTCGGTAAAACCATTTTTAAGTTTTTATTTATTTTTCTTTTTATTTTACCGAGGAAACAAAAACGTCGGCAAAATTAAAATTTTATTTTTATTTTATTTATTTTGCCGATGAAAAAGACGTCGGTAAAACCATTTTTAAATTTTTATTTATTTTTCTTTTTATTTTACCGATGAAAAATAAACATCGGCAAAACTAACTTTTTTATTTTTATTTTATTTATTTTGTTGACGAAAAAAAAACGTCGGTAAAACCATTTTTAATTTTAATTTATTTTTCTTTTTATTTTTCCGACGAAAAAAAGCGTCGGCAAAGGTAACGTTTTAATTTTTATTTTATTTATTTTGCCGACGAAAAAAAACGTCCGTAAAACCATTTTTAATTTTAATTTATTTTTCTTTTTATTTGCCGACGAAAAAAAGCGTCGGCAAAGGTAACTTTTTATTTTTATTTTATTTATTTTGCAGACGAGAAAAAACCTCTGTAAAATCATTTTTAATTGTTATTTAATTTTCATTTTATTTTACTGACAAAAAAAAATGTTGGTAAAATTTGTTTCAGTTTTGTTTTTTTTTTTTCGCATTTTACCGACAAAAAAAAAGGTCATAAATTCCCACATTATAAAATAAAAGGGTTATATTTTTATCGCCTTATTATCAACATTTCACAATGTAATTTGTATGTCAGACTAGTAGATAAATTATTTGTAAAATCGTATTTAGCCAGGAAATCAAATTCTCACCTGCCTTACTCGTTAATGACTGAAGTGGATATAACTCATACCATGTAAGATGTGCCTTAAGTTAATCAATGATAAAAAAGTATGAGATCAAAGTTGTAGCTCAAGTGATTAGAGAATGGGTGTGTGAGTTCAAAATCCAAATCCCATGTAGCAAAAAAATAAATAAAATCTAATTGACATTCATAGCAGAAAACATACCTGAAATATATAGCAGACCATTAATTGAGCAGCAAACAAGGCATGAAATGACACAGGCAAAATAAATAAATTGTGTATGTAAATTCACATCATACTTAAACAAATTGCAAGCCATAAGTCAATGCAGTAAGTAAATCCAGAGAAACCCGATCCACAAAATTTAGTTAAACAACTATTTTCCAATGATCTATAGGTGGGGCCCTTGCAATGGATGAGAGTTGTTCAAAAGCAGTGCATTCCAAACTAAAAGATCTAAGGTATCTGGTCTTTTCAAAGGTCATCTCTTCCAAGTTTGAAGATTTCTCTATGGACCCCAGTGGGGCCCTAATATCTTGCCCTGGCATGAATCTGTGGATTACGAATATAGAGAGTGGTGTCCATTTGACAGAACAATACTCCAACCATCATCTGCTAAGACTCTCGAAGAACCCGGCCAGCGTCTCTCTGTTTTCCTTCTTGCCAGACGCCAGTGATCATTCAATAAGGTATGTGAAACCTCGTTCTAGTTTAATCTTCTTCTATCTCTACTCCCTCATTCTCTTCTTTGTACCAGTTAGATCTGCACATTGCTAGTCGCCCAAACCCTAGGCCACCCCACCACTAATAGCCGTCCATTGATGCGCTGGCCATACAACCTGACTTTTAGCGACGTTTTACTTAAAAACGTCGGCAGAGTCCAATTTTCGATTTAACTTCATTGTTAGGAAAAGTAAAATTCAGAGATTATTACCGATGAATTATAAGACGTCAGTAAAATTGACTTTTAGCAACATTTCCTTGAAAATCATCGGCAAAGTTCAATTTTTTTATTAACTTCATTTTTAGGGAAAATATATCAAAGACTATTACCGACGAAGGTAGGACTGCTATATCTTTTATCGTTGTTAACACATTTCTTCTTGTAGATATTTGTTGGAGGACTTGATCCAAATTGCAGTGACGAGGATCTCAAAAAAGACTTCTATCAATATGGTGAGATTGTCTCTGTAAAAACACCAGTCGAGAAAGGTTGCGGATTTGTGTACTTTGCTCAGCGGTGCATTTTCTGATCTTTTCAATTTTTGCATTTATTTTACAGACGAAAAAAAACGTCGGCGAAAGTTTTTTTATTTTTATTTTATTTTCAAATAGTTTGTTTGGTTACACAGAAAAAAATGATTGAAATAGACATTTTTAAAGCAATTGTTGAGAATTTTTTAGAAATATTTCAAGATCCATGAGGATTCAAGTATTGAAATTTGACGTCATAGTTGTGTTTAACCTTACAAAGAGAATTAATGGTTTGGATCTTGCATTTGGGGCCCATGGTTTTACAAAAGGTAGATATAAATGTTTGTTGTTTTTTTTTAGATATCTCAACGTTTTTTCTGCAAATATCTTGAGATCTGAGATAGATCAATGGTTGAGATTTTGACACGTGGCCGTGTTTGAGCTTATGCAGATATCTAACAGTCTAGATCATGAATTCGGATCCCATATATTAACAAAAATGAAAAACCGGACTGTCCAATGAGGACGTCCATATCACTGTAGCGACAAGCATCTATCCGCTTCAGACGAGTTTGTCTGATTGGAATCTGTCACTTTTTTTTTTTTACTTCATGACTTCATGAAACAGACATTATTTGTCTTAATGCCATTTTAGATGGACACGGTAGAAGCTTCAACCAAACATGCTAAAACCGGATTCAATCAGTTTTAAGCCAATGAGAGGAGAAAATTAGAGATGCCAAACTGAACATAATTGTTAAGAATCCAACGTTTTTAGGTCTAATTCGTTAACCGTGAGTCTGATTTACAAGTCGTTAGTTTTTGCAAGTTAATTTCGCCTCGAGCGAGGTACTCGTGCCGGTTTTCGATTTTTCTGGAGCCTTTTCCCATTTCGGACCCCTGGCGGGCCTTTTTCGAGCCTAAGTGTTGGAGAATCCTATGTTTCACTTCTAATTCTCTAACCGAGAGTCTTATTTGCTAGCCGTCAGTTCCTCCAAGTTACTATGCCCTCGAGCGTAGTGCTCGCGCTGGTTTTCGATTTTTCCGGGGGCCGTTTCCCGTTTCGGACCCCCGGCGGGCCGTTTTCGAGCATAAGTGTTGGAAAATCCTGTTTTATTTTTATTTTACGTCGGTAAAACTATCAGAGACTATTATCGACGAATTATATGACGTCGGTAAAATGAAAATTTAGCAACATTTTTTGTAAAACGTCGGTAATGTTTAATTCTATTTTTATGAAAATTAAAAATAAGAGTCCTTGACCGATGAATTTTTTTTAACCGACGAAAATTAGCATCGGAAAATTTATCACCGACCATTAATATAAAACATCGGTAAAGGTTGATAGACTTTTTTACTTATTTTCAAATAAAAAAATTAAATTAATCTTTACCTAAGAAAATTTTATTTTTTCCAACGAAAAATAATCGTCATCAAATTTCCCAATTTTTCCCACCCCCTTCACCAAAACCCCTCTTTTCACTCTCTCTCTCCTGCGCACTCTTCTCACTCTCTGCTCTCACTCTTGTTCTCTGTTCTCTCACTCTCGCTCTCGCTCTCGCTCTCTCTGCTGTTTCTCTCTCTCGCTCTCTCTTGCTCGATCTCTCTCCTCTCTCTGTCTCTCTCGCTCGATCTCTCTCCTCTCTCTCTGTCTCTCTCGCTCTCTTGCTCGATCTCAGTGCGCTCTCTCTTGCTTGATCTCTCTACTCGCTCTCCCTGTCTCTCTCGCTCTCTCGCTCAATCTCTCTGCTCTCTCTGCTCTCTCTCTCTCTCGATCTGCTCTTTCTCTCTCTGCTTTCTCTCTCTACCCGAAATCGATCGTCGCTCGAAGGGTGTATTCCTCTCTCTCACCGCTGCCCCTGCTCGGATCCTCTCGCCGTTGCTGCCTCTACATCTCTCCCCACTCTGCAGGTAAACTCTTTTTCTCGTCCCTTCTCTCTTCGTCTATATCTGATATGGGTATTTGCAGCTTCTGCTTTGGAGTTTTCTAGATTCATGTGATATTGTAATCTGCACATTGATTTAGTTCGGTTAAGCCATTTTATTATGCATTTCTTGGATGCCCATTTTTCATCACCTGTTTGCTGATGCTCTTTTGAACTTATGTTTGATCAAAACCCAGGTGGGTTTTTTGTCCATCTTTCTTTTGATGAATATTTTGTGGGTTTTTGAGTTTGATCTTTGATTGGTTGGTTTTGATAAGGGGAAGTGCATTGTTCAATTTCTTCTGTATTTTTGGTACTGATTTTGGTTCTTTAGCAATAAACTTTGGTTTTCTTTTCTTCTTTCTCTCTTTCTTTCTCCTGTGTGTCCTTTTTGGGTAGTTTGACTATCCCATTTTAGATGATGAATACTATAATGTGGATAGATGTGGATGTGGATGAGCAAATGACAATGTGTTTGTTTTTCTCTTCTTTTTTTTTTTTTTTTTTTGTGATGCTAACTTGGAAGGAGAATGGCTGTTGTGTATTCAATCTTTAAAAAACAAAGGGTCAATGTGTATGATGGAATTAGTGCTCTGCCTCATTTTCCGAACTTAGATAGTTGAAGAAGAAAAAAGAATTAGGAAAAGTGTAATCATGGAATTCCGCATTCTTTTCTACAGCCTTTCAGTTGTGCTGTTTTGAATAAAAAAAAAAATTTCCAATCCCCTTCTCTAATTAAGTGGTTAGCATCTCAGTTAGGCCACTTGGGTCACTTAGAAATCTAATATGATGGGCAGTCCAAGCAGTCTGGTAATGATGCAATGCAGCGTCGGATTTTGCTTTTGGGGAAAATATAATGAATGGTTTTTAGCACTTGTTCATTGTAGAAATCAAATAGGTGAAGTGGCAAGAAGATTCAGAGTAGGCACTGGAAGGTTCTTGTTCATTGGAAAAGTGACACGTGGAGAATCTTCCACAATGGTTTTATAGAGTGGAGTTGTAGATATGGTAGTCTCCATTTATTTTAACAAGCAACTTCTAAGAAGAATTCTTCAAGTGATCTCTCTTTTCAACAACAACAACACTTGGGAGCGAAAAAAAATATTTCTGCTGCATACAAGTTTTTTTTTTGGTTTTTCCTTTTTCTTTTGCCATATTTCTTGTTGGATTTTGTTGATGGATCAAATGGGTTGGGATTTTGTTTTGATTATGCATAACCCATTTCCATACCCATACAATGTGGGAACCAAATTCATGTCTGAACTCACCTGGAATGCCCAAAACATATATCCTTATCTAATTTGGATCTGAACCCATCTCTCCTTTTCTTCTTTGTCTCATCATGAACTTGGCCCAATCCCATTAATTTAAACCTGTGGGGATTTTGTTGGGCAAGGTTAAATAAGCATTGCAAATATGTTTCAATCATAATTACTAGAAACACTATAGTTGTTGGTTACAACTTGATTTCAATCAGCTTTAGCTCATCTCGTGTTCGGAATTTTTTTTTCTAACAAACTTTACATTCAGATTTTATACTTAAAAAGCATAATATGAATTCCATGTGTAGCACCCAATGGAGAAATGCTCTTGAATGGTAAAGGAGTCCACCTGAGATGGAGTGTTCGAATTGTGTTTTTCTACCATATGGAAGATCCATGAGAGGACTAGGTGCATGAAAAAGTACACGACGAAAATGGCATTTTCAAATGGATTGGACTGGCACCAATCCTTTTTAATATAAGAGAAGACAAAATCATGAATGCAGTGTAATGCAAGGTTGGCAAAAAACTATTTAGATCACTGCTCACAGTCTTTTTGAATGGGTTCGATTAAAATCAAACACTCAATTTCAGAAAAGGACTAGAACAGCCTCTTAACATTTAAATACCAACATTTATATTGATGATGTCGGGCAACAGGTATGTAATATCTGCTTGATAGCAATTTTCTGGACTCAGGTTAGTGTCTTTTGTTCGTGTTTTTTTCTGTCCATGTTAGATATGAAAGTGGAATTCACATGTGAAAGTTACGTAAACATATTGAAAATGGCAAAGTTTTACTCATGTAGTCATGTAATGTGCTAGTTTGAATGAGTTCCCTGTAGATATAAATCAGGGATGGTGTTTGTTCCTGACTATAGTTACCTCATTCACAATATTTCGTTGAGTTTGCAATTCACAATTTGAGACTTAGTTTTATTACGAAATTCAATAGAGTAAGTTGATTAGATTTGCTTCTCAACTCATTGTTAAAGATTAAAGAAAGAGGGATTGACGACTCCCACAAATCCTACTCACCTAGCTAATATCCAGTCAATGGGTGAATTTATAGGGCTTGGAATTTTATTTATTTATTTTTAAATCTTCTGCTATGGTTTTGTAGGTGCTATTTAGAATGAGGATGGTTAGAGGGTGTTAACATAAGATTACAGGAATGGGGAAGGTTTTAGCCCTATTCGTTTTTCGGATTGGGTGTAAAAAAAAATTAAATTAATGATGTGTGTCCCCTTAATTTTTTACAAGGGTTAAAAAAATTAGAAACAAATAAAAATGTAAAACTCATATTTTGAGACTTTAACTACATTTTGAGCCCACAACCTATAACTACATTTCACTTATGTGCATATATTTTACATTCCTATAGTATTTTCATTTTCTAGAAGATAACACCCTTATTATAGTTGTGTGCATTGCTTTGTAGAATTAAGTGCTTTCATTGGGACACTGACACTATTATTTTATTTATTATTTTTCTTTTGAGGTCGTAAATTAGAATGATAGAATTTTGGGATTTTCACAATTTCGGTTCAAATGACTAAGTACGAAGGCTAGATTTTAGATAGAATGCCAACTGAATGATCCGTCATGAATCTAGTCCATTTATAATTATTACAACTTGGATCAGGCCAGTCCATGATGATAAATGCCCCAATGCCTGATTTGTACACACCAATATTGATGTGTGAAATCCTTAGTTAATGTATAAAAAATTAGATCCAAAAGTATTGTGAGCCGGTCGTGATTTCTTAAATAACTCCTTCATTTCTAGGCTCTTAAATTACAATCTCTCTCTATCTTTCTAATTCAAATGCACAACAAAGAGAGAGTCTAGACTCTCGGTTATATACATATATATAAGATTGACACCCAGAGTTGGGTTTTCAAGCTTTTGGACAATGGTTCCATTCAAAATGTCGCTTAAAGAATTTATTTTTTCTTTTTGAGAAAAGGAACTCTTTAAAAAGTCTTTTATTTTCAAATGTACGTTGAAATTTAATGCTGAAGGGTGATTATGGACAAACTAAGACAGATAGGTGTTGGGGGTTTTTGCTTGACAAAATGGGAAAGTTGAGTGATCTTTAATATTGGCAAAAGGTTTCAGATCTGAGATTTGGGTAATGAGTTGAGATTATTTTTATTTTATTTTTTTGTTTGCTAATTGCTTGTGATTTGGTCAGATATGGATAGGAGTTGGATGTTACATTATCAGAACCGATTTAGTGCGGAATACATAGCTGGGGTGAACTCATTTATTGATTTTCCAAAGGCGAATTCGGGCGGGTCAATGTTGATTAACTACCCGTGTAACGATTGCTGTAACCATCGGAAGCAGGACTACGATACAGTGAGAAAGCATTTGCACATTAAAGGAATGATGGTCTCATACCTACGGTGGATATATCATGGGGAACCTATAGTACAACCCGATGATTTAGATGAGAGCGAGGATGAATCAGAAGATAATCAGGATGAGTACGATGAGTTGATAGATGACCATCGTAGGGGTACTTACTTGGAGGACGATACTGAAGAGAAGGATGATGTGCAGGATTTTAAAAATTTGTTGAAGGCTTCTCAGCGTGGCATGTACCCAGCGTGGCCTGTACCAAGGATGTAAGAGCTCAGAAACTCTGTTATCGTTTGTCATCAAGATATTGCATGTGAGGGTAGAAAGTGGGTGTAGCAATAAGTTGTTCGACAAGGTTCTGCAGATCTTTAAGGACTTCTTACCCGTAAGAGGCAAAAAAATTATTACGTGGCTTGGGCATGGGATACAAAACATAGATTCTTGCAAACACAATTGTGTGTTATATTGGAAGGAGAATGCTCAATTGGATAAATGCCCAGAATGTGAAGAGCCTAGGTACAAGGTCAATGATGGCAAGCAAAAGAAGATCCCTCATAAGGTGCTCCATTACTTCCCATTGATACCGAGGTTACACAGATTGTATATGTCAAGGAAGATAGCTACAGAGATGAGATGGCATAGTGATAAGCGCGTTAATGATGGGATAGCGTGGCATCCGGCTGATTCAGTGGAATAGAAAGAATTTGATAGGAAATATCCAAAGTTTGCCAAAGAGACACGTAATGTGAGGCTGGGGTTAGCCACCGATGGATGCAATCCTTTCGGTAACATGAGCACCTCATATAACATTTGGCCTGTCATACTTATGCCCTATAATTTGCCACCATGGATGTGCATGAAGGAGCTATTCTTGATGATGTCATTACTTATTCCAGGACCAAACTCGTCGGGAAACGATATCGATGTATATCTGAGGCCCTTGGTTGATGAATTGAAGGAGTAGTGGGATCATGGTGTACCAACTTATGATGCCTCCACTAAGGAAATTTTTAAAATGCATGCGGTTGTGATGTGTACGATAAATGACTTTCCTGCGTATGGTAATTTGTCTGGGTGGAGCACAAAGGGTTATAACGCTTGCCCCTCGTGTAACGACAACTCGTTAGGGGTGAAGTTGAAAGATAAGATTGGTTACATTGGCCATAAAAAATACTTGGAACTAAACCACCAATGGCGTAGAAGTAAGGCCTTCAATGGTCAGCCTGAGCGTGAATAAAATTCTTTGGATCTACCGGGGCAGAAGGTACTAGACCAGTTCGAAGAACTAGCACCGGTCAAGTTTGGCAAGAATAACAAAAGACCGCGTGACTATGGAGAACTGAATTGGACAAAGAAAAGCATCACATTTGAATGGCCCTATTGGAAGTGCAAAAAACTCCGACACAACATTGATCCTATGCACATTGAGAAGAACATCTATGTAGCTTTGGTTGGAACAATTTTGGGCATAAAGGGCAAAAACAATGATACCGAGAAAACGCGTAAGGATTTGAAAAATATGGGCATCAGACCAGAGTTGCATCTAGTGGAAAGAGGCGATGGATCAAGCTTGAAGCCACATGCCTCTTACACTCTGGAACCAAAACATAGAGATGGATTTTATGAATTCTTGAAGTCGATCAAATACCCCGACGGCTGTGCGGCGAACCTCTTGAGGTGTATAACCTCAAAAAATGATAAATTAGCTGGTTTGAAGAGCCATGATTGCCGCATTCTTATCCAACACATCCTTCCTATTGGCATGTGCGACTTTCTGAATAAGGATATTTGTACAACATTGTTTGAGTTAGGTGGCTTTTTCCAAGACCTCTGCTCGAAAACACAGAGACACGATGATTTGAAAAAATTGGAGGAGCAGATAGTTTTAATATTGTGCAAGCTGGAGAGGATCTTTCCTCCTGCTTTCTTTGATGCGATGGTTCATCTATCGGTTCACTTGCCACGCGAGGCCATGCTTGGTGGATCTGTGAAATATCGGTGGATGTACCCGATAGAAAGGTAATAGCTGATGACCATTGATTAATTATTTATGTATTAATGCTATTGCCTTACATTGGAAATCATAGTCGTTATCATTGGTTGTTTAAAGGTTTCTGAAGACCCTAAAAGGGTACGTTCGCAACCGAGCTCGGCCTGAATGTTCGATTGCGGAGGCTTACATTGTCAAAGAGTGTATCACTTTTTGCTCAATGTATTTAAGGCAGACTGATCGAGTAGAGCGTTATGATGATGGTGGCAAACGTGGCCCGGGGATGTCAGTCTTCACACAAACTATCCGTCCCATCGGACTGATGCCAAGGGCACATGATCCTTCTCAAAGAGTTCGTGACATGGCTCATTGGTTTGTGCTAAATAATTTCCCCGAGGTGTTGCCGTATCTACAGTATGTGCTTTAATCTAGCCATATTTATTCATTGCTTGTTAACTCCTTTATTCATTATCTACTTTTACTTATTCATTAAAAGCTATCTTGAGTAGGGAACACAAGAATTTAGTGCAAGATCAAAGAGGTGGAGATGTCGGGCAGATACAATGAAAAGAATTTGCAAAATGGTTCAAACAACGTGTAAGACATATAAAATAATATCATTTTAATTGCTAGATATTATTGGATTTGTTTTTAAATAATAGTAGTCCAATACATTTGACTTAATCTGCCTATGTAGATGAATCAATTGCAAACTCTAGGTTCACCAGAAGCTTCTGATGAGATGTGGTCATTAGCAAATGGCCCTAGGTCCCAAGTGAATCTTTATCAGGGGTGTGATTGCAATTGCGTCCAATACCACACTAAAGACCGTGAGAAATGCCGTAGGAGCCAGAGTAGCGGCTTGGTCGTAGAAGGGGAATACGAAGGGGACAAACATCACTACTATGGCTAAATTTGTAAAGTCTGGGAATTGTCCTATCGGCACGGGGGTAAAGTGGTTTTATTTAAATGTGAATGGTACAACAATGGTACCAAGCACAAGATAAACATCGAAGACCATGTTACAAGCATTGATTGTTGGGATTGGTGTATGCCCTAAAGCCCACTAGCTGCACTCTCATCTTTTGTTACTGGATATTTACTGGTTATTTAATGGAATGACTCTTTTCTCTTTAAACATGTATATATGTATGGTTGTGTAAGGCCCATTGTTTCTAGTAAATGAATTAGGTGTGTAGTGCCTACACACAGATAGGTCTGATTCGTGGACATTGGAAACAACATATTTGTTCATAACTGAGAGATGGAGTTGGGCACTTCATCTTGGTATAAGTTATAATGAGAGACTCTCCTGTATTCAGGGTGACTTACCTAAGTCATGGGAGGACGTTCCCGGATTTATCTCATTAGTGCATATGCAATGCATTGAACAGGACCATTGAAGGTGTGATCTCTAAAATAGTACTATCACTGAGATAGATCAAGTCACCTCATGATACTGAGTGACCAGTGCTCTTAATCTTGAGCATTTGTGGATGAACTGACGAAGTCAAGTTCTTGTGCTTTAATTCACTATGGGTGAGATTCTTTTCATAGGGTCAACAGCTCTGTGTTTTGGGTACTCGGACTTGATCAGTTGGGACGTGCAGATGCAATAAAGAATCTATGCCATCTAATGATGGAATGATCGTCCCCTTAGAACTATCCGATTAATCATCAAAATCTAAGATCTTAGTATATGGATGTTCCATATGGATATTGAACTTGTGGGTCGCTCCCTGGACCAAAAGAATGATATCTGGATGATGATTAAGTTAAGGATATGAAGTTCTAAGGTTTAGATGTAATCAAGAAGGTTGATAGTACATCTGATAGCCTGACTTGATTATGGATGTTACATAGAGGGGCATTTAGGTCATTATACTTAGTAGGTCGAAGACAACTGTCATTTTCTGACGAGCTTATTATATTAAATATTTGTCTCTGGAGTTCAACCATAACTCTTTAGTGGAATGAGTTAAGGTTAAAATGGTCTTAATGTTGCTATGGGTTTAGCACGGACATTTTGGTCATTTTGGGAGCCAAGGGCAAATATGTCTTTTGGTCCATTCTCTTGTCACTTTCCTACATTGGCATGGTTTCCTAAATTGTTTAGATAACATATGGTTGAATTATTTTAGTGGAAAAATAGTTTTGAGTTTAAATTCAAATAGGCCTTTGATGGCATACATGAATTTAATTCTAGATAAATTATTTGTGGGCCATGGTGTGCATTATTATGTGGGACGTCGATAATGAGAATTCCATAGGTAAGGTTTCCAACTTTGAGTAGGTCTCTCTACTTGGAAAGTTGGACTCCTCTTTGGATTAGTATTCCTATAGTAAAGTTTCCTCTTTGAATTAGAAACTTAAATTAGTAAGTGTTGTGCAACTAGGATTACTAATTGCTAAAGTTTGTGGGAAGTTCCTTTAGTTTCCTTTTTTAATTGGAGTGTTTCTAAAAGGAAATATATCTTTAGATTATACTTTCCTTTTAGGACGTCTATGAGAATTAGAAGAGATAACTTTTTAGGAAAGCAATCCAAAAGTTTTCTATAAAAGAGGAAGCCTCCCCCTTGGACGTCCATCCCTATGCAAGAGTGTCCCACACGTCCAGCCCTTTTTCTTCATTGAAGAGAGTTTAAGGTCTGAGATTTTTCCTTAGAAAAAAGTTCTCAAAACCCATCTAGAAATCTAGATTAAGATCCCACCATCTTAGCCAATCAGATTTGGAAGTGAAATAGAGAAGAAAATCAAAGGCAATTCTACTGCAGAAAATTCCAGCAAGTTGTTTGCTAATTGCAAGTCTGAGTTCAGCCCTTTGGATCTTTTACTTCAGAGATTTGAAGTCTACAAATCATCAAGGTAATAGTCTTCTTGAATCTCCTTTAATTATACACTTGTTGGTCATGAATTCATGGAGTTCTTTTGCGATCTATATGGCTGATTTATGCTGCCCAGATCAGATTTTTTTAAAAACCTGTTTTGTTACAAATCAGCCATGGATGTCTTCCCCTAGTGATGTCCAGATCTGAATCGCAGTTTCTTTCAGTGGTATCAGAGCCACTCCATGTGAAATCATGATCCAATGTTGTGTTTAATTAATCCTAGATTGATTATGGGCATGGTGGCACCCTACTCAAGTCATATCAAGATTTCTTTATGTGATGCATGTTGTGTGCAAGTTTCATTAACATTGCTGGAATTTATTTTCCAGATTTGTTTAATGATGCACATAGTGTTTTGCACGCACTAACCTCTTTGTTTGCAGCCATATATTGCATCCTTGATGGTTCGCATGATTGTTATATGGATTTGGATGTTTTTTTATTAGTTGGAAAGTGCACGATTGCGCGTTTAGCAATCATAGGAAGTTGTAATTCTCTCTTTACTTTTATTCCAACTAGTCTTGATGTAAGCTTTCTTAAAAAGCATAGGCATCTCCAATGTAATTTGGGGTTTTGTTTTTTATGGGTTTGCTTGTATAAATTTAATTTGTTGGAACAAGCAAAAAGAAGAAAGTTTCAAGCAAGATAGGTTGCAAGTAACCGGATTCCTTAGTGGTGGAGGAGACAAGACTTCTTGGTGCAAGATGAGATCTTTTTTTGATGTCCTAGTTCGATAAGGATTAGAAGTCCGAAGAGCAGGGAGCCATCAAGGATTGCATACTTTTATTTGCTCTTATATATGGAATGCATGGATGAATGCTTTATATAGTTGCTATAATTTTCACCTAGAAACATGGCCACCATTAGGTTCTAAAATTGGCATCTTTTTATATTGGATTGTTATAAGTTTGGCAAATTGTTTTAAACAGAACTTAGACCAGCATCTTTTATTTTGTCTAAGGTTTAAAATTGGATAGGGTTTAGTTTATCTTGGTACCCTTGGTTTCCAAAAGAGGCTAAACTAAAATCTAATTAGATGCTACCTATGGGTTCCCATAACCCAAGTTAGGTTTTTGATTTTTTAAAGGGATTTGCTCAAATGTTTTAAAGCAAATGTTATTTATTTTTAAGATGACTTAAATCATTGAGTCATAAATTTAATTAAGTAAGTTTGCTAGATTTAAAAGAGTTTTTGAGTAAACAATGTAAAGGTCAAAAGGTATAAACCCTAGTGATAAATAATCAAGTGGGAGAGGGGTTTTTGGAAAGACCCCACGACCTTCCATTTTCGGTTCATGTTATCTCATTAAGGTGTTAATAGAAGCGGCCACCCCTTCAGTGGAGTTTTTTACTAAAGACCGCTTTGATGGGTTAATGGATGAACTAATGTGAATATTCGTAATGAGGTGTTAGTAGGAGCGGCCATCCCTTCGGTGGAGTTCTTCACTAAAGATCACTTCTATAGAATGTCAATGAAGTGTTGGTGGGAGCGGCCATCCCTTCGGTGGAGCTCTTTACTAAAGTTCACTTCTAGAATGGATAAAAGTCTCTTCCCTTCGGAGGACTTAAATTATAGACATTCTGGGAAATTTCATAAGAAATGGTAAAACACTTGACATAAGACGGTAATGACCTCTCCCTACGAGTTAAGGGTTATTTGTCATATGAGGCCAAACCAATCAGTGATTGGACTACCACTGGATATGTGTATCCAGATAGTGATAATCCAAATAAGCATACCTTAATTCAACGTGTGACTGTAGGCTCGGCCATCCCTTCGATGGAGGGTCTATGAGGAGGTTGAAACACTGATACATTATGATTAGGGTTAAATAATGTAAAGAGTTTTGTGCTTTGTTTTTCCTTTTATAACAAGCACCATATGCATATCACATATATACTGCCTGTCTAATTATAAACCGTTTCATATCCAGAGAAAGATGGGTAAAGATTCTTTTAGTCCGTTGATGTGCATTCTTCGTGAGAACAAACTGACTGGACCTAATTACGTAGATTGGAAGAGAAATCTTGACATAGTACTCACTGCTGAGGAGTACAAGTATGTCTTGGCGGAAGCCTATCCCGATATTGATGCTAATTCTACTGATGACCAGTTAGAGGCTGAGAGGAAATGGAAGAAAGCGAATAGCATGGCTAAATGCTACATGCTTGCTTCCATGTCCAACGTGTTGCAAACACAGCACGAGCAAATGGACACAGCCTATGAAATCATGATGTCCTTGTCTGAGATGTTCGCAGACAAAAGCAGGCCAGCTGTTATAAGGACTATCATGAATACTAGGATGGCTGAGGGAACACCTGTCAGAGAGCATATGCTCAAGCTGATGGATTGTTTCAATGTAGCTGAGATTCTAGGGGCTGAGATTGATGCAGAGAGTCAAACTGATATGAATCTCGAAACTCTGCCGGACTCTTTCAATCAGTTCAAGCTCAATTTCAATATGAGCAAGATGGACATGACTCTATCTGAGTTAATGAAAGAACTCCAGGCGGCAGAGGCTATCATGAAGCCCAAAGCCCAAGCTCACTTTTTCCAGTCTTCCTCTAAACTAAACCCGAAAGGGAAGAAGTTCAAGAAGATGCAGAATAAGGGAAAAGGACAGAAAAAGGACAATACTGGTAAAAAGAAGGACAAGGGTACAGATGGAAAGCCTAAAAGGAAATGCTTCAAATGTGGCCTCAAAGGTCATTGAAAGAAAGATTGTCTCAAGTTGCTAGCCTCAGTTAAGAAAGGTACATCTTTTTCATACTACATTGAAACTTGTCTGGTGGTTGATTCTACTGATTCATTGATAGTAGACTCAGGAGCCACTAATCATATCTGCAATTCATTGCAGGGGTTTCAGATAATGCAGAAGATTGAGAAAGGAGAGTTTGCCTTTAGAGTTGGAACTGGAGCTAAAGTTTGGGCAGTTGCAGTAGGAGTTGTTTCCTTACATTTTCCATGTGATAGGATATTAGTTTTAAATAATGTTTTCTATGTTCCAGATATGAGGAAGAATTTAATTTCAATTTCCAGACTCATTGAATTTAATTATTCAGTTTCCTTCCATTCTGGTGTTGATATCAGTAGAGATGGAAATATTATATGTTCTGGTAGAATGCATAATAACTTATTTTATATATATCCTATTGCTCCCACACTGCATAATGTACAACAAGAAAACTCAACTTCCCTTAAAAGGAAGGTATCTTCAATCAATGACACATATCTTTGGCACTTACGTTTGGGTCACATTAACCTAAAACGGATTCAGAGGTTGGTAGAAGATGGGCCTTTGAGCTCATTAGATTTCGAACCTTTTCCTCAGTGCAAATCTTGTCTCGAGGGAAAGATGACCAAAAGGTTATTCTCTGGAAAGGAACTAAGGTCAAAGGAGTTGTTAGAATTGATTCACACTGATGTGTGTGGTCCTATGAACAAACCGGCTCGAGGAGGGTATGAGTATTACATCACCTTCACTGATGATTACTCTAGGTATGGATATGTGTACTTAATGCGATGCAAGTCTGAGGCGTTTGATAAATTCAAGCAATTCAAGGCTGAGGCGGAGTTACAACTAGGGAAACATATCAAAGCCCTTCGATCTGATCGAGGTGGCGAGTACCTCCTGGGTGAGTTCAAAGAGTACCTCACACAACATGGGATTGTGTCTCAGTTGTCTGCACCGGGCACACCCCAGCAAAATGTTGTAGCGGAGAGAAGAAACCGTACCCTTCTTGATATGGTAAGGTCCATGATGAGTCATGCAACCCTACCTATATCTTTTTGGGGATATGCCCTAGAAGCAGCATCATACATTTTAAATCTGGTACCTTCTAAATCAGTACCTAGGACACCGCAAGAAATGTGGACAGGTCGAAAACCTAGTTTAAGACCCACATTTGTGGTTGTCCAGCCTATGTGCTGAATGATAAAGCTACCAAGCTGGAACTCAGATCGGAAATGTGCTACTTCATTGGGTATCCTAAGGGAACGAGAGGTGGCATCTTTTATCATCCAAAGGACCAAAAATTGCTTATCAGCACTCATGCTAGGTACTTGGAGGATGATTGTATTATGTACCAAGAGCTTAGTTGTAAAGAAACCCTTGAGGAGATTCTTCCGGGATCTCCTATAACATCTGTACCAGATCCTGAGGCGGTAGATGAACAGGATATTCCTTTTAACACTCCGGAGCCTCGTCGTAGTGGGAGAATTTCTAGACAGCCAGAAATATATCTAGGAGTGTCTTTTAAGATAGACTCTGAAGATCTGGTTGAGGATCCTACTAGTTATGATGAAGCAGTAACGGATATAGATGCTGACATGTGGCAGCAAGCGATGAAATCTGAAATGGATTCTTTGTATTCCAATCAAGTCTGGAAACTTGTAGATGCACCTGAAGGGATTAAACCCATAGGGTGCAAGTGGATCTATAAGAGGAAGAGAGGAGTGGATGGGAAGGTGGAAACCTTCAAAGCAAGACTGGTGGCGAAAGGATATACTTAGAAAGAGGGTATCGATTATGAGGAAACCTTTTCACCAGTGGCTATGCTTAAGTCCATAAGGATTTTCTTGGCCATCGCATGTCATTATGACTACGAGATATGGCAGATGGATGTCAAGACAGCTTTTCTTAATGGAAATCTTGACGAATGCATCTATATGATTCAACTAGAGGGTTTCATTGCTAGTGGCCAAGATAACATGGTTTGTAAACTTAAGAAGTCCATTTATGGACTTAAGCAAGCATCTAGAGCATGGAACATCAAGTTTAATCAGGCAGTCAAATCTTTTGGCTTTGATCAAAACATTGATGAACCATGTGTGTATAAGAAAGGAAGTGGAAAAGCAGTTGCATTTTTAGTTCTGTATGTAGATGACATATTGCTCATTGGAAATGATGTAGGTATATTGTCATCCACAAAGGTTTGGTTATCCTCTCAATTTCAGATGAAGGATTTGGGTGAGGCCAGCTATATCTTAGGGATCAAGCTTATCCCAATCTTCATATATTGAGAAGATATTGGTCAAGTTTAACATGCATGACTCTAAGAAGGGCTTGTTACCTTCTAGGCATGGAGTACCACTGTCTCGAGATCAATGTCTAAAGACATCTGAAGAGATAGAGAGCATGAGGAGAGTTCCATATGCATCCGCTGTTGGAAGCCTCATGTATGCTATGTTATGTACTAGACCAGATATTTGCTTTGCCGTTGGCATGGTTAGCAGATATCAGTCAAACCCGGGACCCATGCATTGGATAGCTGTTAAGCATATATTCAAGTATCTTCGGAGAACGAAAGATTATATGCTAACCTTTCGAGCAGATGATCTAACGCCTTTGGCGTATACAGACTCTGATTTCCAATCTGATAGTGATCTTAGAAAGTCTACTTCAGGATACATCTTTACTCTGTCAGGATGGGCTATATCATGGAGAAGTGTCAAGCAATCCTGTATTGCTGATTCTACCATGGAAGCAGAGTATGTGGCGGCATCGGAAGCTGCGAAGGAAGCAGTATGACTTAGAAAATTCCTATTGGAATTGGGAGTTGTTCCTGCAGTACAAAAACCGATTGTCATGTACTGCGATAACACTGGTGCTGTAGCACAGTGCAAAGAGCCCAGGAATCACAAGAAAGGCAAGCACATCCAGAGAAAGTACCACTTGATCCGGGAATTCATTCAGGATGGAGAAATAGTGGTGGAGCATATTGCCTCAGCGAATAACTTAGCTGACCCATTCACTAAGACTCTTACTGAGAAAGTCTTTACTTCTCATGTTGAGTCTATGGGTGTTAGGTTAGGAAGTAGTGATCTTTAGTGCAAGTGGGAGTTTGTTGGGATTGGTGTATGCCCTAAAGCCCACTAGCTGCACTCTCATCTTTTGTTACTGGATATTTACTAGTTATTTAATGGAATGACTCTTTTCTCTTTAAACATGTATATATGTATGGTTGTGTAAGGCCCATTGTTTCTAGTAAATGAATTAGGTGTGTAGTGCCTACACACAGATATGTCTGATTCATGGAGACTGGAAACAACATATTTGTTCATAACTGAGAGATGGAGTTGGGCACTTCATCTTGGTATAAGTTATAATGAGAGACTCCTGTATTCAGGGTGACTTACCTAAGTCATGGGAGGACTTTTTCGGATTTATCTCATTAGTGCATATGCAATGCATTGAACAGGACCATTGAAGGTGTGATCTCTAAAATAGTACTATCACTGAGAGAGATCAAGTCACCTCATGCTACTGAGTGACCAGTGCTCTTAATCTTGAGCATTTGTGGATGAACTGACGAAGTCAAGTTCTTGTGCTTTAATTCACTATGGGTGAGATTCTTTTCATAGGGTAATAGCTCTGTGTTTTGGGTACTCGGACTTGATCAGTTGGGACGTGCAGATGCAATAAAGAATCTATGCCATCTAATGATGGAATGATCGTCCCCTTAGAACTATCCGATTAATCATCAAAATCTAAGATCTTAGTATATGGATGTTCCATATGGATATTGAACTTGTGGGTCGCTCCCTGGACCAAAAGAATGATATCTGGATGATGATTAAGTTAAGGATATGAAGTTCTAAGGTTTAGATGTAATCAAGAAGGTTGATAGTACATCTGATAGCCTGACTTGATTATGGATGTTACATAGAGGGGCATTTAGGTCATTTTACTTAGTAGGTCGAAGACAACTGTCATTTTCTGACGAGCTTATTATATTAAATATTTGTCTCTGGAGTTCAACCATAACTCTTTAGTGGAATGAGTTAAGGTTAAAATGGTCTTAATGTTGCTATGGGTTTAGCACGGACATTTTGGTCATTTTGGGAGCCAAGGGCAAATATGTCTTTTGGTCCATTCTCTTGTCACTTTCCTACATTGGCATGGTTTCCTAAATTGTTTAGATAACATATGGTTGAATTATTTTAGTGGAAAAATAGTTTTGAGTTTAAATTCAAATAGGCCTTTGATAGCATACATGAATTTAATTCTAGATAAATTATTTGTGGGCCATGGTGTGCATTATTATGTGGGACGTCCATAATGGGAATTCCATAGGTAAGGTTTCCAACTTTGAGTAGGTCTCTCTACTTGGAAGGTTGGACTCCTCTTTGGATTAGTATTCCTATAGTAAAGTTTCCTCTTTGAATTAGAAACTTAAATTAGTAAGTGTTGTGCAACTAGGATTACTAATTGCTAAAGTTTGTGGGAAGTTCCTTTAGTTTCCTTTTTTAATTGGAGTGTTTCTAAAAGGAAATATATCTTTAGATTATACTTTCCTTTTAGGACGTCTATGAGAATTAGAAGAGATAACTTTTTAGGAAAGCAATCCAAAAGTTTTCTATAAAAGAGGAAGCCTCCCCCTTGGACGTCCATCCCTATGCAAGAGTGTCCCACACGTCCAGCCCTTTTTCTTCATTGAAGAGAGTTTAAGGTCTGAAATTTTTCCTCAGAAAAAAGTTCTCAAAACCCATCTAGAAATCTAGATTAAGATCCCACCATCTTAGCCAATCAGATTTGAAAGTGAAATAGAGAAGAAGATCAAAGGCAATTCTACTGCAGAAAATTCCAGCAAGTTGTTTGCTAATTGCAAGTCTGAGTTCAGCCCTTTGGATATTTTACTTCAGAGATTTGAAGTCTACAAATCATCAAGGTAATAGTCTTCTTGAATCTCCTTTAATTATACACTTGTTGGTCATGAATTCATGGAGTTCTTTTGCGATCTATATTGCTGATTTATGCTGCCCAGATCAGATTTTTTAAAAACCTGTTTTGTTGCAAATCAACCATGGATGTCTTCCTCTTGTGATGTCCAGATCTGAATTGCAGTTTCTTTCATTGATATCACTGGTCGTTGGTGTACGGATGATCCATTTTTCCTACCAAGTCAGGTGACACAAGTCTTCTGCGTCAATGACACCAGCAGAGGAAAAAATTGGAGAGTTGTAGAACGGGTCAAGCCTCGGGGAGTATGGGATGTACCCGCTAAGCGGGATGACGACGACGATGATGATGTGCCTGATGATGCATTTCAGCAGGACGAAACGACATTTGTTGTCCTAGTCCTCGTCGATGGTACTAGTGTCCAATACTCTAGGGATGATATAGATCCTGAGATCGTTCTCAGTGATGAGTCAGCAGACAAGGATAGCCAAGACGAAGATCAAACATTGGCGGAGTACGAAGATGAAGAAGAAAATGATGTTTATAGAGAGGAAGATGATGACATTGAATATGACATGTAGTGTTGCTTTCAGGTTATGCACATGTAACGATTAAGTAACTTAATAAAGATCTTGTCTTACATAATGACATTGTCTTCAATTTCATTTTCTCTTATGATTTGTTCATATATGGATAAAATTTTTTTTACATTTCACATTTTAATCCTATTTATATATATCATAGTTGCAAAAGATGCCAAATAGAGGGAAAAAATGGGTCAAACCAGGAGAGTTGTCCCGTCAAGTGCAAGCATCCAATTATTTATTAAAGTGAGAAAAGACAATTAAGCAGAATGCAGAAAAACTTGCATCTCTAGGGCTCCAGCGGACCGCACGTGCTATACTTGGTTCGACTAAAGGGACAAACGAGAAGGGAAAAAAGAATGTCATTGGGAATGATAAGGATGAGAACTACGTTCCCACAGAAGATGATGATGTAGATGATGAGACATCTTGGTCTCAATCGGATGAGGTAATCGTTATGTGAATGTCTATGACATGTACTTTAAAAATATTTTTTTTGATGTTGACACTTGTGCTAAAATGATTTCCATTTCCATTTAATGTAAGTTGCTGACATTCACTTTACTAATACTATTGATTTTTGCCATTAATTATTTATTTTCCTTGTCACTTTGCTTTAACCCAGATTATAGATATGCCTCGGGATAGTAGGGTGAAACGTGCCTGGACTATCGCAGCTACAGTCAGTTTAGCTGATGTAGAGAGCACACATAAAGACTTACCGACCATAGAGTCCTTACCGACTCAGCCTCCGACCACACAGCCCTCACCGACTCAGCCTCCGACCACACAGCCCTTATCGACCCAGCCTCAGCCGTCCCAGCTACCGTCGAGTCCTCATACAGTGGGTAGCAGCGTAGGTGAGAATATTATGACCTTTTAAAATCCTGAATTCACCTCAAATTAATGATTTGTGTTCACTAACTCATTTAGTGTTGTCATCTTAACAGCATCAGCCCCACCCTCTTCGCAACCGAGCCGTGTAAGGGGTGTTACGTGAGGGAAGAATGCGACGAAGCTTAGAAGATAGCTGGGTCATAACATCCCCGTTCCGATCCCCATCTCTAGTCATAGGCCAGAAGGGGAACATGCCCCATTACTGGTTAACCATCTTGGGTTAGCCATTAGAGAGGTTGCCCCAGTAAGGCCCCATGGTTGGAAGAAGCTTGACAGTGGGATCAAGCTTGCCGTTATTGCTACAGTTTAGGTAAACTGAAACATGAAATATCTACCCAAATTATTATACTTGTGCTCTTCATTACAATATCTGATTATATTTTGTTATTACTAATCTTTATATGGCTCTCCCCTAATTGCAGTAATTTTTTTATATCGAGGACTACGAGGGCGATATGCAGATCAAGGCGGACATTGACTGCCAATGCGAAGCTTTGTATAAGAGTTGGAAGTACGAGTTGCATAATCACTACCTCGAGTTGTTGGAGCAGGGGGTTCCCCGACCCCAGGAACACCCGGCAAAGGGTTGTGATCCAGCTGATTGGCAGTTGATGATCTCACAATGCTGGGAATCACCAGCTTGGAAGGTAACTTTGGGATGTTATCTACAACAATTAATTATATTCCATCGTAATTCTATTAGTAATGATTTTATAAATGACTGCTATTGTATTATTGTTTTTCTATGTAGGCGAAGTCTAAAAAGGCTCAAGAGAGTCGAGCCAAGTTGCCATATAATCATACTAGTGGCTCCAGGTCATTTGCATCGAGGATGTCTATGTGACATTTTGAGAGACAGAGAAAGAGAGAGAAACACAGAATGAGAGATGAATGTCGTCCCTTTCTTGGATCGACTGAAGTATATTTATAAGGGCTTAATACCCTAATTACAATCCTAATTATAATCATTCGTAATCAATTACAGATCCTAAATTTAAGTTACAATCAATCATAGATCCTAAATTTAAGTAAAATCTTTGACTAATTACAAAGCATTAATAGGAACAATAAATGGGCCTGGACATGGGCCAAAATGGATGGGCCTGGATTGACACCCCCCCTCAAATTGATGCTGGGGAGTCATAAAGCAGCAATTTGGAGACAAGAAATTGATGACGAGGCCGAGGAAGTCCCTTAGTGAAAATATCGGCAAACTGAAATTCTGTAGGGACATGTGGTAGCCGAATGACATCACGCTTATATTCATCACGAATAAAGTGGCAGTCAACTTCAATATGTTTGGTGCGTTCATGAAAGACTGGATTTGCAGTGATGCGGATAGCCCCAGTATTATCAGCATGCAATGGAGTAGGAGTGGATTGAGCGAAGCCGAGTTCTGAAAGGAGTCCACGTAGCCATAAGATCTCAGAGCAAGCAGAAGACATGGCCCTATATTCAGCTTCCGTGGAAGATCTGGACACCCGTTCTTGTTTCTTGCATTTCCAAGAAATGAGAGAATTTCCAAGGTACATGCACCAACCAGTAGTAGAACGGCGTGTGTCTTGACAGCCCGCCCAGTCAGCATCCGCATAAGCGGTTAGATGAAGAGGATTATCCTTTGGATAATAGAGACCACGAGTGACAGTTCGCAACAGATAGCGAATAATACGCTTCACAGCTACCAGATGAAGATGACGAGGAGCGGTCATGAACTGGCTCACAAGATTAACAGCATAGGAGATGTCAGGTCTAGTGATGGTGAGATAGACAAGACTTCCCACCAGGCGCCGGTATGTATGAGGATCAGGAAGTAGATCGCCATTATCTTTACTTAACTTGAGATTGACCTCTACAGGTGTATCAACAGGTGAAGAATCATGGAGATCAGCCAACTCGATAAGGTCAGATGTGTATTTGTGTTGATTAACAAATAGACCTTTCGGAGATTGATGCACCTCTAACCCCAAAAAATAATGTAAAGGGCCCAAATCCTTCATACGGAAGGAATCCTTGAGAGAAGCTTGGAGAGAGGTGATCATATCAGCATCCGTGCCAGTGATAATAATATCGTCAACATACACGAGAAGCACAGTAATACCAGTAGAAGTGCGACAGAGAAATAGAGATGGATCATAAGGACTCTGGGTAAAGCCACTCTCGCATAAGCGACGCTGGAAGGTTTCAAACCATGCCCGAGGAGCTTGTTTTAGACCATAAAGCGATTTTCGCAGGCGACAGACAGTCCTCTTGGAGGGAGAGGGGATACCTTGTGGTATCCGCATATAGACTTCTTCTTGCAGATCCCCATGGAGAAATGCATTTTTGACATCCATTTGGTATAACGGCCAGGAGTGAGATGCAGCAATGGCGAGAAGTATCCGAACAGATGTCATTTTGGCCACAGGTGCAAAAGTTTCCTCATAGTCAATTCCATACTCCTGACGGTTGCCGAGTGCCACAAGTCTAGCTTTGTGTCTATCCAAGGACCCATCAGACTTAAGTTTGATCGAGTAGATCCATTTGCAACCAATGGGTTTAACTGTTGAAGGACACTCCACAATATCCCAGGTGTGATTCTGATCCAATGCATCCAATTCCTCCTTCATGGCCTGGTTCCAACAATCTTGTTGTACAGCCTGCAGATAAGAACTAGGGATAGGGACAGAAGATAGAGTGGTCATCAAAGAAGTATGGGTAAAGCCATACCTTGCAGGTGGTCGAGAATCTCGGGAGGAGCGACGCAAGGCTGGAGTAGGTGCGAAACCAGTGGTCGGTGGAGGATCAGGAGGACGGCCATCTGAAAATAGTAGGTTTTTCCCGTCGGTGATACACAAAATCAGGATTAAACCTAGTAACAGTAGGTTGATCCGTTGGTTGATCCGAGAAACCAGGTAAGAGAGCTGGTGAAGAGGATGAAGGACAGTCTATGTGAGTCGGGAAGAAATTCTGATTTTCAAAGAAAATAACATTGCGAGAAACCCTGATACGACGTCCAATGGGATCATAACAAACAAAACCTTTTGATTAGTGGCATAACCCAAAAATGCACACCTGCGAGATTGCGCAGTTAGTTTTGTTCGTTCCGTGAGAGGAAGGTGAACAAAACAAACACACCCAAATGTATGAAGGTGATCAAACACAGGTTGTTGCCCAAGCAGTTTAAAATACGGTGTGAAATGATCAATGGTAGATGAGGGAAGACGATTGATGAGATAAACTGCGGTGGTGAGGGCTTCAGTCCAAAAACGAGGAGGAACGGAAGATTGAAGGAGAAGTGTTCGAGTTACATCAAGGAGATGTCTGTTTTTCCGTTCCGCAACTCCATTTTGTTGTGGAGTATATGGACATGTACGTTGAGAAATGATTCCTTTCTTGTTGAGAAAAGATTGAAAATCATTGGACACATACTCCCCCCCTGAGTCTGATCGCAAAATCTTAATGCATGTGGAGAATTGTGTTTCAACATAGCTTAAAAAAATTTTAAAAGCATGGAGAACATCAGACTTGGAATGTAATAAATAAAGCCAAGTAAATCTGCTGAAGTCATCAATGAAAGTGACAAAGTACTTAAAATGACTATGAGAAAGAGTCGGAGCAATGCCCCAAACATCACTGTGAATTAAGTCAAAACATGCAGTGCTTCGTGTGTTAGAGTGTGGAAAGGTAAAATTTTACTCTTTCCTAATTTACAAGCATCACATTCAAAAGAAGCAGAATCAACAGGTTTATTTATTAATCCAGATTGAAATAAATTAGACATGGTAGAAGCATTTGGATGTCCAAGTCTATTATGCCACAACCGAGAATTATTCTTAATGAAAAAACAAAAGAACTGATGTAAGGAGTTTTTCGGAGTAAATGAAGACACTGGTAATGAAAAAAGCCTTCCACGCTTAGGCCCCCTCGCGATCACTTCCCCCGACTCCTGGTCCTGCACAACACAGCCAGAGGAAGAAAAAGAGACATTGCAGTTATTTTCAACAAGTTGACCCACAGAAACTAAATTGGTAGCAAGATGAGGAGAAACTAAAACATTGGTTAATGGTAAGGGACTAGGGGTATCACCAACAGAGATGATGGGAAGATGATCTCCATTGGCAGCTTGGACAGTAAGATGACCAGTGTAAGGAACAACATTTTGTAATTTGAGGGCTGAAGTGGTCATATGGTTACTGGCACCAGAATCTAAGTACCAAGTATTGGAAAGAGAGGAAGCATTACCTGCGATGTTCATGGAGGCTAAAGCATTGATTATCATTTGGTTTACCATCTCAGGGGTGAGAGGGGCTGGTGATGCAGAGTTTGAGGAACCAGGTTGGGAGGAAGAATCAGACTGCAGAGAACTACTGAAGTCAGATAAAGCATATGATGGAGTGGTGACGGTGTAAGCACTTGGAGCGGACTGCACTGACTGCACATAGTTGCGGGAAGTAGAATTGCGAGCCTTCTTCCGGCATTCTTCGATAACATGACCAGTGGCTTTACAATACCGGCATATTTTTGCCTTGCATTGATTGGCATAGTGACCATATTTCTTACAGTTATGGCACTGAACTTTACT
This sequence comes from Litsea cubeba, assembly GCA_012931725.1. NCBI lineage: Eukaryota > Viridiplantae > Streptophyta > Magnoliopsida > Laurales > Lauraceae > Litsea > Litsea cubeba. The sequence goes on along the minus strand of CM022947.1, from coordinate 39,775,845 downwards.
GATGTCCCGAGGAGGAGGTCTGACTGTAGCAACATATGCAAGAGGAGTCTCACTAGCTGTCTGTTGTTCCAGAGTAGTTCTAGTAAGCAGGCGTTGTTCTTCCCGCAGAAGTTCCTGAAGACAGGTATCCAGACTTGGAAGAGGAGCCCTGCTCATCAAGTTCGATCTAACTGTTTCAAACTCCAGACGAAGTTTCATAAGAAGCTGATCTCGATGACTACTTTGCTGCAATGGAAGCAATTCTGGTAAAAGTGCGGCAGATACCGTGGCAAACTTAATCTCATCATATTCAGTCCACAGGCGGCGAAAGCCATTGTAATACTCTTGAATTGTCTGGGTGCCTTGAGTAAATTGAGAGATTTCAAGTTCCAATTGAAACTGACGAGCAGCATTGCCTTGTTGATAAATTTTCTGAAGATAGTCCCACATTTCACGGGCAGTTTTGCATGGTTTTAAGTTGAGAATAAAATGTGACTCAACAGAGCCCAGCAACCATGTCTTGATTTTAGCATCCTTTGTTTTCCAGGCTAAAATCTTTTTATCATCTTCCATAGGTTGAGGTTCAGATCCATCAATGTGTGCCCATAGTTTCTTTTCCTTCCAAGTAAATTTGAAATTGGAAGGCCCATGAAGTATAATTTGTGCCATCAAATCGAATCAGGGTTATCTCATGTTTATCCATTACTACGGATCCAGAAAAGGCACACAAAGCAGTAGCAGCAATAAGAATTCCAACCAAGAGACAATTGAACCAACAGCAGCAGTAGAATTGGCAATCACAGCAGTAGACAATAACTGTGCTGTTTGGCTCTAGTAGTGGGCCCCACGAAGTTGCCCAATCACAGATCAGATCAGATCTGTTTGTGAGTGATGAAAACCACTACCAGCAGTATAAACTTGGATGGAATTGGATAAAAGAACCACAAAACTAGACAATCGAGATGAAAAACAGCAAACAGTGCACTAATACATCCACTGTGATACACGACGACCTGGTCGTCAGTGTATAGATCTGTATGTGGATCCCAGGAAATGATCTGCTTACAGATCTGAGGAAGAGGATGAGTGCACAACAAATTTCCACAACTATTGGAAGCAGTTTCAGGTAAAACTAATCCAAATCAAAACTTTTGAACGGCTGAGATGAAAAGATATTGACCAAACTGACGATCCACAAAAAATGATATATGGCCTACCTCTGATGATCCATAAATCCTGAGAAAATCTCCATAAAGATGTATAATTCCAGGCGACCAAGATGGGTTGTGTCAGCTGAGAAGCAGATGATGATCAATGGTGGGCCACGTTAGCTCTGATGCAATCGGAGGACGCTGACTGTCGACTGGACTGTAGTTTGATCACAGATGATCAAAAAACAGGGAAAAAATCTTCACAAATCCAAGAAACTTCTGTCGACCAAGATGGGACTAATTCGCTGATGTAGTGATGAAGATCACAGATGGGCCACTCTAATCAGTCTGAGATGATCAGGGAAGATCAGATATGATCTGGCTGAAGAAGATGATCTCAAATGATCATAAACAGGCTCCCAATGATTGGAAGATGAGTTAGGAGAAGATCAAAGATGATTGACCTAGCTCTGATACCATGACATTTTGAGAGACAGAGAAAGAGAGAGAAACACAGAATGAGAGATGAATGTCGTCCCTTTCTTGGATCGACTGAAGTATATTTATAAGGGCTTAATACCCTAATTACAATCCTAATTATAATCATTCGTAATCAATTACAGATCCTAAATTTAAGTTACAATCAATCATAGATCCTAAATTTAAGTAAAATCTTTGACTAATTACAAAGCATTAAATAGGAACAATAAATGGGCCTGGACATGGGCCAAAATGGATGGGCCTGGATTGACACTATGATGGTACTAATTATATTCATATGACAAAACTGCATTAAGTTTATTAATTTATCTATATGTAGCTAGGTTCATATCTAATACAAATCTATTTCAAATAACAGATGTCACAGAATGCCAGTCAAGCTTCGCCTATTACTTAGTTCTTCCGCGACACCCACTACAGACAAAAGAGTAATGACTGGGTAAACGAGGTGGCTCAGCAGAGACATGTACGTTTGCTAATAAATAAATTAAAAATAAAAAAATAATGCCATATAAGCATTATAAATCCCTTGTTGATTTAAATGGCAGGATGCTTTGGTGCAACGGATTGTGGAGCAGTCGCAGCCCTCTGTCACAACTCAGATGAGTGAGGAGGAGATTGCTGTTGATGTGCTTGGGAAGAGGTCTGGATACTTAAATGGATATGGGATATATACAAGATCCTCTTCATCCTCCACACAATCTCGGGCATCGCATTCTGAGGTGATCGCCTTGCGGGAGCAAGTAGCCGAGCAGGCTAGGAGGCAGGCTGAGCAGGACAAGAGGCAGGCTTAGCAGGACGAAAGATATCGTGCACTTAAGACTGAGTAGGACAACAAATATCGTGCACTTGAGGCCATCGTTCAACAGCTGGCATCAGCAGCAGGGATAGATCCGACCGACTTATTGGACATCACGAGAGGGACCACTTCTGCTGGTGATGGCACAACTATTGGAGATCATGATACGACCCTGGGTGGTGGGGGTGCTCACCTAGGCCCATGGGTAAAAAAAAAAAAAAATAGATAAATGATTGTGAAGGATTGGCATTGTTTTGCAATTGTTTTGATTGTACGACTGAATATTTTGAATGATGTAGTCAGGTGAACAGATATTTTAGCCCTATTGATATGATTCTTATGTAACATTAGTCAATTTGGTTGTTTCCTGAGTTAATTCATGGTTCTCGTTTGTTTCTCACTCAGGCTTAATTTCATAACTTGTAACCACTTGGTTGCCGGTTCTCATCATGTCACCATTGGGGAGAAAAAAAAAAGAAAAAAAAAAGAAAATTAGTCAGTAGTAATTTCTTTTAGAAAGTGTTTTCATCTATCAAATTTATACCAGAATAATGCCTTGTTATTTATTTATTTCTCATTCCATCTCTTTTTTTTTTTTACATTAAAGTATATTGGAGAGCTTGGTGCTAACTTTAAGGTCTATCGGAACGATGAGCTCACAGTGGAGAAAAATAAATGTAAGCATTTTCTCATTTGTAATAATAGTGTTTTTTTATATGACTTATGCTTACTTAACAAAACCCATCACTTTTATGGAGTTGACCACCTCCTTTATCAGGTACACCTCAAGATTCAGGCATATCTTTGCAACTTGTTTTGGAGCTTGGACCTTATATACCTTTATTCGGTGTTTGAATGGGCTTATAATGCATTGGGGATGCTTTTGGAGGTGAGTGAGTTCCAAGCCAACTCCTCCATCTGCTGAAAAGTCAGTGCCCTACCACTTCCAATTCCTCGGATGCTAATTAATCTGACTTGTTTTCTTTTCTTATTAGATGTCGAGAGTTGCTTTGATTGGGTGGTTTTATCACTATTCTTGAAGGTGATTTTTTTTTCAGTCATTCGGTGGGGTTCTGTGAATTGGTCTCATCGTTGGAGGTTGGCATTTTGGGTGGAGGAGGTGTGGGATATTTCAAGTTAATTGGGTACAGTTTTTCATCATATTTTTAGAGTATCTATGGTCAGTCTGATTGTGTTTTTATGAAATTAGTTTTTTTTCTCGTGTATCTTTTATGTGTTTTGTTTTCTCCCCCTTTGGGTTGGTGAAATAAAATTCGTAATTTGCATGTGAGGTTTTGGTACAGTTTGAACATCACCATAGTTGTATTCTCAAATTCATGAGTTCAACTGATATGTTTTCTTGGTTTCGTTCTGATAGGTGAGCAAGTGCTCCCATTATCTTCTCTGGGTTCAAATACTTTGTATCCTTTATTGACGGCACATCCTGCATGAGTTAAATTAATTTTTTTCAGAAGTAGATAGGAAGTTTTCCCTATAAATTACATGGATGGCAATGGGTCGGGTTGAGTTCGGGTATTGGCTGAGCTGAACCTAAACCTGCCCCAAACCATACCAACTTACTATGAAACTTGCCCCCTAATAGGTTTAAACCCGGCCTGTGGCCATCCCTAACAAGAATTGATTAGTTACTAAGATTGTCATTCTTTCCACATGCACATTGATACCTTAATCACATCCGGAGCTCATTCTTTCTTCAGTGTGGTTATGCCCAATGCTGAATTCTTCCTCAGAAGTGATTGCCTCAAAATTAATTTTTACTGCAGAGTTTCAGAAGTGAAACAAGCAACAACAAAGTCATCTATCATGGGTGCACCCTGGAAATGAGAACAGTTACAATTACACCAAACTGAGGCATATCACAATTGAAAATATCAAATACAAAATGATACAGCTGAAAATCAGGAAGCTTTTCTTCTTGAAAATACATGTGTTTAATACATTTAAACTGATGGTTTAAACGTAAAACCCCTTATTTATGTTGTATGACTTGTGAGTATCTTTTATGGCTAGTCTGTTATTAATGCATTTCACACTTCCATTTGTATACACTGATATCATATGTGCTTTGGTCACAGGAAAATGTATATGCAGTTCTGACACAAATAAGAAACGTGCGGAGATTATTCATTCAAGAAGGCCATCAGCCAACAAATGAAGAGTTGGCTAGACGCGTAGGTATTAGGGTTGAGAAATTGGAAATGGTTCTTGCCTCTGCTAGAAGTTCTGTCTCAATGCAACAATCTGTATGGCAAGATGCGCGTGTCACTTTTTAGGTATTGTTTTAGTTAATCATGTTAAATTGTTGGTTAAGGTACTTTACATCTTGACTGATTAATCAAAAAATACATTGCATGTAGAAGGTTGAAAACGGAATGAAAGTCTTTTTTTCCCCAGCCATAGTACAGTTACAGCCTCCATTAAAAATTATTTCCTTTGAATTTTGTGAGCCCCATTATGGAATGGACCATGTTCAACATCTATCCTATATAGATGATCGTAATCATCCAATGATCCAATGAAAACAGTGTGCTTTTTTTTTTTGCCCTGCTTAGCCATAAGGTTTATGGCCTCCACTAAGAAGTATTTTCTGTGAATCTGGCGAGTTCCATTAAGGAATGGACCATTTCTCAACATCTATCACGTTTTGATGATTGTATTCATCCAATGAAAGACAAAAAAAAAAAAATGTCTCAAATTTTTTTTTTGTTTTCTGCCTGGCCATTGTAGAGGTTTATGGCCTCCACAAAAAGTATCTTCTGTGAATCTAGTGAGCACCATTAAGGAGTGGACCATGTCTCAACATCTTTTTTTTTTGTTTGTTTAAAGCGTAATTGAATTAAGGAAGGAGAAAAAAGAATACAAAGGCACAGAGGCCTCCAAAAAAATGGAAGATACAAAAGGAGCAGAACAAGGAAGAAGATCCTGAGAAGAAGAGGAAACCCAAATACAGATAAAATTACATTGGATTGAGATTCACATGTATATTCAAAAACCTGAAGAGAGAGTTTAGCTGAGGACTGTCAAAAGGTTTCGAAATCTTCATCAGGGTGGAGTCCAGGTCAGTCTGCAGACGATGTAGGATCTGATTGGTAGGAGGGTGGAGAGCATAAAAAATGGCAGCATTTCGGGTCTTCCAGAGAGTGTAGAGGACAAACAAGAAAATAGATGCCATGAGTTTCTTCCCAGCCCAGTCATTACCACTAGAGAGGGAGAGCCAAATAGAGGTGGCAGCGCAGCAGTGGGGGAGAAGAACACCAGAGGCGTTAGACAGCCATAGCCAAAGAGAATGAGCTGTAGAGCAAGAGAAGAAGAGGTGGCTGACTGGATCTTCACCATTAAGGCAGAGGCTGCATCGAGAAGCTAGGGAGAATCCAAGGTGTTGAAGACGAGATTCAATCGCCAACCAAAGCAGCTAATTCTGGGGATGGAGACGCCGTTCCAAATGAGAGGAGGCCATTGAAGGGTGGGTCCCCTGGATCTGGTAGAGTTCCAAACATCATGAAGAGATAGCTGGCCATCAGTTGCCTCTTTCCAATAAAGATGACCACTAGCATAGGAGCTTGGAGAGAGATACAATGTAGCAGAGGATAGCAAGTCACGGACAGCAGTAGGAAGGTGCTGGGGGATTAGCCAGGAGCCTGAGTGGAAGAGGGAGGCAAGACATTGGTCCAGGGGAAATTGAAGGCTGGGGAAGATCGCAGAGATTGGTTTGAGACCACACCAGGTGTCATGCCAGATGTCGATGTCCAGACCATTTCCGAAAACCCAGGCACTACCCTGATGGATGATGAAAGCAAGCCGACGAATTCTCTTCCAAATGCAGGATCCATAGATAAAGGTAGCAGGGTTACAAATATTGCAATTCTTGAAATAGCGGATCTTGAACCAAGTAGACCAGATGGTGTTCATGGTAGTAGCCTGCCAGCCCAGCTTGATGAGAGATGCAGTATTAACTTCAGAGATCCTTCTGATGCCGAGGCCACCTCCCGACTTTGGGAGGGTAACTTGAGACCAGCTAACATGATTGAACTTGGGGGAGGTAGCATTGCCTGACCATAGAAAATGTCTCAAAAGTCTCTCAATGGAATTGCAAATGGAAGTTGGAATGGGAAGGATGGAAGCTATGTGCATGGGAATACAAGAGAGGACGTGTTTGATGAGGATTAGGCGACCTGCAAAAAGAGAAATTTGGCCTTCCAAGCAGTCAGTCTAGCATTAATAGAGTCCAGCAGAGGGAGGAAGTGTGTACGCTTTGGAGAGCCAACAACAATAGGGAAACCCAGATATTTGAGCTGCGTCCTGCATTCTTGCATTCCAAGGATGGAGTAGATTCTTGCTTTCCTACGAGTCCCACATTTGCTAAGGAAAAGCTGACTCTTAGTGAGGTTAATGTGTTGGCCAGAAGAAGATTGATATAGCTCAAGGAGGTCTTGAATGGCAAGAACACCAGAAGTTTTTCTTTCATTAGAATGATAATGTCATCTGCATAGAGAAGGTGGCAGGGGGTGGAAGGGACAGAGGAGAGGGGGAGGATAGTACCTTGGGAGTGTAGGTCATGGAGGTGGAGGCTGAGAATTTCTTCAGCAATAATGAAAAGGTAGGGGGATAAGGGGTCACCTTGTCTTAGGCCACAAGAAAAGGTAAAGAAACCATGAGGGGAGCGGTTGATCAAGACAGAACATCTGGTGGTGCAAATGCATTCTTCATAAGGGATATCCGGTCTTCGGAGAAATTGAAGAACCTGAGAGCAGAGAAGAGGAACGACCAGTTTAGCTTGTCAAAGGCTTTAGAGATATCTAACTTGAGGCAAAGAGAGCCTTTACTGAGTTTGGAATTAAGTTTTTGAAAGAGTTCAAAAGTTTTTGATAGGTCTGCCAGAGATGAAAGCTGCTTAGTAAGAGGAGATCAGATTAGGGAGAAGGGTGATTAGCCTGGAGGTTAGGATTTTGGAAATAATTTTGTAGGAAAAGTTCAGCAAGCTAATAGGTATGAAGTCAGCAAAAGTGGTAGGGGAGTTGGATTTTGGGATGAGAGCAAGGAAGAAGGCATTGGAAGCTTTGAGAATATTTTTGGTTTGGAAAAAGTGTTGGACTGCATTGGTAACAGTTTTGCCTATGATACCCCAAGCTGAAGTGTAGAAGGCGCCATTGAAGCCGTCAGGGCCAGGAGAGCTGTTCTTCTTGAGAGCAAAGACAACAGCTTTAATCTCAGAGTCAGAAGGGATGGAAACTAAATTATAGTTTTCCATATTTGTAACCTTTGGGCTGTCAGTCTGAAAGAGAATTGGATGAAGCTGGCCATCATGGGGTTTGAAAAGATTGGAGAAAAAGTCCACAGCATGGTTTTGGATGGTGAGGGGGTCATTAGTCTGGATGCCATTAACTGAGATGTGCTTTATCCTGTTGAAAGAACTTCTAGCTTTGGCAGATTGATGGAAGAATCTGGTGTTCAAGTCTCCCTCCTTAAGCTAAGAATTTCTGGATCTCTGCTTTCAATGGATCTCTTGAGCTTTTAGGGCATCGTGGAGATGGAGCTTAGCTGCCAAAAGGTCCTGCCTAAGGGAGTCCGAAGGAGAGGAGTCGTAGAGATCTTGGCATCTCAAGATAGAGGTCTCAGCAGCAAGGATGTTTTGGTGAACTTGAACAAAGGTGACCTTGCTCCAAGATTTAAGAGAAAATTTGAGGGCTTTCAGCTTTTGGGCAAGGATAAATTGGGGGTTTCCATCAATGGGAGCAGCCCAGCTAGATTCAACAACAGTAAGGAAGGAGGGATGAAGGAGCCATTTATTTTTAAACTTGAATGGAGCTGAAGGGGCAGGGGGAAGGTTAGAGTGGGTCAGCAAGAGAGGGCTATGATCAGAGGATAGCCTAGGGAGGTGTTGGACAGAGGGGTCTGAGAAGAAGGCCAACCAATGGGAGTTTACTAGGGCTCTATCAAGTCTAGCAGCTACATAGGAAATGCCTTATCTGTTGTTGGACAATGTAAATTTACTCCTTGAGAAAAGGGAGTTTGAGAGACCAGCTTGCATCACTACTATTTGGAAGTCTTTGAGAGAAGAGGGGTTAGCTTGATCGAGGGAGAATTTTTCATGGTGGGCAAGAGTGGCATTAAAGTCGCCCATGACGCACCAGGGGTGGGTGGTTGGGGAAGTATCGATTAGGACTTGCCAGAGGGCTTTCCTATGGGTTGGGTTGGTGGAACCATAAACACCAGTTATGAGGAAGGATAGACTAGAGGTTGGGTTAAAAAGGAGCATAGAGAGGTGTTGAGAGGAAGCATTGTGGACAAAGGAAAGAAGGTGATGAGAAGATTTGGAAAAGCACTAGAGGTTTGGGGTGGCTAAGGAAAGAGAGTTAGAGTGGAAAGTGTCAAAGCCAAGATTGGACAAACCAAGGGAAGTAGTGGAGGAGAAGGTGGACTTTGGTTCAGAAATAAAAACTAAGTCAGGTTGGTGGTTACGGACCAGGTTAGCCCGAGATCTATGTAGGGGAATTCAGCAATCCCTCTACTAAGTTCCAGTATAGGACTTTAAACATGGAGAAAGGTAGGGTGGCAGGTGAGTTTATTCCTAGACCTCCTGGTGATCGGGCCAGAGCCAGAGATAGGGCAGTTGGACTTTCCATTGCCTTGGATTGATACTTGGAAAGGTCAGAAGGTGTAGTCTTTATGGGCTTCACTTGAGGGAAATCAGTTGGAGGGGGTAGTGGAAGGGCTGGGAATGGAGGATGCGAGAGATTGTGCAAAACCGGGGGAGGGGGGGGGGGGGGGGGGGGGGGGGGGGGGGGGGGGGGGGGGGGGGAGGGGGGGGGGGGGGGGGGGGGGGGGGGGGGGGGGGGGGGGGGGGGGGAGGGGGAGGGGGGGGGGGGGGGGGGGGGGGGGGGGGGGGGGGGGAGGGGGGGGGGGGGGGGATGGGGGGTGGGGGGGGGGGGTGGGGGGGGGGGGGGGGAGGGGGGGGGGGGGGGGGGGGGGGGGGGGGGGGGGGGGGGGGGGGAAGAGAGGTATCCTCTGAGTAGGCCAGGAGATTTCGGCCATAGAGATTTTGATTAGTGGCTAGGTCCAAGAGGGAGCATTTGTCCAAGATGTAAAAGGGATTGGAGGTGTCAAGGGCTAGAGAAGAAGTTTCTCTAGGATAACGGACACAACGTCAAAGGGGAGGTCATTAATGATGGTTTGCGTCAAGGGAGGCTGGCCTTGGAATGAGACTTACCAGGTGAGAAAGTTATAGCCTTGGGGGTTTGGTGAGGTGGGGCTTAGGCTGAGAGGGAGGGTTAATGCGGATGGCAGAAGAGGGGGAAGGTGGGTTGGGGACAGAGGTAGAGGGAAAAGGCGGAGGGGGTAGAGTGGTACTGGCAGAGAGTGGAGCATTGGAGAAGGGTAGAAGGGGTGGCAGAGAGGGACTGGTAAGGATAGGGGAATAGGGGATGGCACCTCTAGAGAGATGGAGGGAGAGGTTAGGGGAGATGAGGGTATGGGTTGAATTTGGGTCTGAGATAGCACTGGTTGGATTGGGGAGCAGAGGTTGGCAGAAGGTTAAGAGAGGGGTGGGTCTGAAGTAGTATGGCCAGGTTGAGAATGATTGCCAGATTGAGAGGCCAAAGGACAAGATTGATTGGAGTGGCCGATTGGAAGCAGATAGAACATGGGCAATGTTCGTAGGAAACAACAATTTTGAGTTCACATTCACCTTGAAGGTCAGCTAGAATAGTTTGGGGTTTGGGTTTAGAAAGGTCAAGATTGATCAAGACTCTGGCAAAAGTGAGAATTCTTGAGAGGAAGTAATGTCATCTAGCTTGATGGGTTGACCTATGAAATTGGCTAAGGAGAAGATGATATGCTGGCTCCAGCAGTGATAGGGAAGTCCAGAGAGTCTTACCCACACTGGGGCAAAGGAAGGCCAGATGGATTCGTCCTGACCAGGGGACCAGGGTAGGAAGAAAAGTCTCTTCCTATCTAAGGTTAAAGGGGAGAGGCTAAGAAGATGAGCTTTGTCTTCTAGGGAATTCAGACGAAAGATGAAGTTACTTTTGATAGTGAGGGAGACCAAGCATGGTCTAGAGAGAGCCCAAAACTTTGCCTTTCTTTAACCCCATTCAAGGGAGGGGCGTCTACTGTAAATTTGCCAATAACAGCAAAGGAGAAGGACTCTTTGCTGGTGGAGAGCATAGATTGGGGGATGGTGAGGGCAGGTTTACCATTTTTCCAGGTGGTTGGGGGGTAGATAGGGACATGGTAAGAGGGTTGGGGAGCAGCGAAGAGGTTGGCAAAGGAAGAGGGAGGTTGAGAAGGGGGGTGCTGGATAGAAGACAGGCTAGGGAGAGGGGGAAAATGGCAGGGAGCTACAGAGGAAAGGGGAGGGAAAGCAGTGGGATTGGGAGACTGAACTAGAAACAGACTAGAGAGTGGCTGGGGAGGGGTGGGAGATGGGGGAGGGTGGTGAGGGGTTGAGAAGGGTGGTCTGGAAGCCCAAGGAGGGGATGGGGGTGGCTGGCTCCTAGGTGCAGGGGCTGAGGTGGAAGAAGAAGAGAGGAGGACAGGAGAAGGGGCGATTTGAAAATTAGGTGAGGTAGTCTAGGTTAAGAGGGGGGGGGGGGGGGGGGGGGGGGGTGGGGGGAGGAGGAGGAGGAGAGGGGTTGAGAGGGGAAGATTGGAAAAGAGGGAACGGGGAAGACGGGATCAGCGCAGGGTACGGGATCGGCGTAGGGGAAGGATGGGGCTCCTGCGACATTGGAGCTAAGGCTCAGTGATGTCTCAACATCTATCCCATTTAGATTATTGCAATCATCCAATGAAAGAAAAAAGTTTTTATTTTCCTTGCATAGCCATTGTAAAAGTTATTTCCTTCATTAAAAAGCATTTTCTGGGAATCCAGTGAGTCCCATTATGGAAAAGACCGTGTCTCAACATCTATCCTGTTTAGAGGATAGTAATTGTAGGTGCAAAAAATAATGACCCACAATAATGGGGGGTGCCTTAGAGGACTTACCCAAGTGAGATTAGGGACACCGATGCCTGCGCCTGGAGCCTGAGAAAAGGAAGGAGAAACGTAGGTCAGAGGACCCTGGCCTGGGCGGCGCAAGGCTCTCCGATGCCTAAGTTAGTATATGAACTAAGCAGAGGGAGGAGATTTTTGGGGAAGAAGATGGCATACCAGAGTGGTAATGGCGTCCCCCTTCCTCTGGAGTTGTAGCTGCGTTTATGTAGAGGAAGAGGAGGCAAAGGAGTAGTTGGCTGTCTTGTCGTAGCCCATTTTGTCAGGTACTAGGGAGGCGCGGTCTCATCGTAGCCTGTCTGGTCCCGTCGTAGCCTGTCTTGTCCCGTTAGGCCATATCCTGGCGCCTTAGGAGCTGTGGACGGTGATCTGTCAGGAGATACGGGCTATCCCCTTGTCTTGTCGCACGGGCCATAGCGTGCTTGAGCGTCCATGGGAGGACAGCTGTCAGTGCTCAGTACTTTCATCGATATGAGGCGCTTGGCCGGGATGGAGTGTCGTGCCGGGTGAGACCTGGCGGAGATGTAGGGTCAGGGCACTGTTGCCGAAGTGGAAGGGGCTGGCATTGTCGCCGAGCTGGGCAGCCGAAGTGGGATGCTTTGCCGAAGTGGATCCTGCCGAGGTGGAGTGTCTGGTCTTGCTAAGGCGTGCATTGCCGAGGTGGGGGAGTTGCCGGGATGGACTTGCCGGGATGGACTTGCTGATGCGGGGGCCCGGGATGGAGCACCTTGCCCAGTGATTCTCTTGGGAATTTCCCCACACAAAGCCCCCCAGCTTCTGAGCTCATTAGACTCCTCATTGAGGTCGGAAGCTAAGTACCATGGAGGACAACACTTGTGCCTTGGAGCAGTTTGTCGCTTTGAGATTGATGGTCCAGCCAACTGATTCATCACCAACTAAGAGATCGAGGCATGACCAGCTGGCCCGTCGCCGGAGGCGCAGCCCCGTTGGAAGTGTTCTGGCGATGCTGCCGAGGTGACCAGTGTAACTGCCAACTTAGAATCCGGCACTGATGCCGAGCTGAGGACTGTCATGAGGCCGAGGAGGTGATATGGAACAGTCTCTACTGCAATCTTGTCGAGCTGCCATTGGCCGAAGTGGCCAGCTTTTGGCCGAGACGAACTGCCTTGCCTTGCGACAGTGGATCGGAGATGTGAGCATGAGTTCGGCAACGGTCTTTGAGGGGTGTATAAACCCGGGATTTAGGAAGCGGCTGAGCGTCGGAGCTCGAAGCCTTTTCCAGGGTCCAGGACCCGGAGCTTTAGGAAACGACCGAGTTCGGACTCGAGGCCTTTTCCAGGGCGATGGACCCGGAGCTTTAGGAAACGACCGAGTTCGGACTCGAGGCCTTTTTCAGGGCGATGGACCCGGAGCTTTAGGAAACGACCGAGTTTTGGACTCGAGGCCTTTTCCAGGGCGATGGACCCGGAGCTTTAGGAAACGACCGAGATTGGACTCGAGGCCTTTTCCAGGGCGATGGACCCGGAGCTTTAGGAAACGACCGAGATTGGACTCGAGGCCTTTTCCAGGGCGATGGACCCGGAGCTTTAGGAAATGACTTGAGTGTAAGAGCTCGAAGTCTTTTCCAAGGCGGATGAACCTTTGGAGTGATTTAGGAAACGGCTGAGCGTCGGAGCTCGAAGCCCTTTCCAGGGTCCAGGACCCGGGGCTTTAGGAAATGACTGAGTGTATGAACTCAAAGTCTTTTCCAAGGCGCATGAACCTTTGGAGATGGGTAAAAACCCTGAGTTTAGGAATTGGCCGAGTGCCCGAACTCGAGGCCTTTTCCAGGGCTGTTAACCCTTGTGACTTGCTTTTCTGGCATTCGCCGAGATGGAGAAGCCCGGGTGTACGAACCCGAGGGCAGTCTCGATGGCACTGGCCGAGACCAACATGAGGCCGAACCTGTGAAGCGCGTAGCTAGCACGAGGGCGATACCAGCATGAGGCCGAAACCAGCGTGAGGTGGAGACCAGCATGAGGCCGAAACCAGCGTGAGGTGGAGACCAGCACGTGGACGGACCAGCATGAGGTCGTTAAATGCTGTCGAGACCAGCATGAGGCCGAAACCAGCGTGAGGTGGAGACCAGCACGTGGACGGACCAGCATGAGGTCGTTAAATGCTGTCGAGACCAGCATGAGGCCGAAACCAGCGTGAGGTGGAGACCAGCACGTGGACGGACCAGCATGAGGTCGTTAAATGCTGTCGAGACCGGCATGAGGCCGAAACCAGCGTGAGGTGGAGACCAGCACGTGGACGGACCAGCATGAGGTCGTTAAATGCTGTCGAGACCGGCATGAGGCCGAAACCAGCGTGAGGTGGAGACCAGCACGTGGACGGACCAGCATGAGGTCGTTAAATGCGGTCGTCGTTAAATGCTGTCGAGACCAGCATGAGGCTGAGGAGCCTGGGTGCGCCTACCCGAGGACTTGGTTGCTCTGGCGCCGAAAGTGAGTCACGCCTGAGTGTATAAAACGGCCCTCGGGTGAGCTTGGTGGCTCTGGACGACTGATGGCGGTAGAGGACCGTGCGATCAAGCTGACGGGCGGTCGAAGCTAAGTGACAGAAAAAGGTTCGCCTAACTGCTCCCCGTGTTGGAAGAGATTTCTGCAGAGCGGGGGGCTGCTAGCGAGCTGGAGACGTTGGAAGAGATTTCTGCAGAGCGGGGGGCTGCTAGCGAGCTGGAGACGTCCGCCGAGCTGGAGGCGTCCGCCGAACTAGGGGGGTCGGCCGAGCTGGAAGCGTCCGCCGAACTGGCCGAGTCGGCCGAGCTGGAAGCGTCGGTCGAGCTGGCAGGTTCGGCCGAGCTGGAAGCGATCTGGTCGCTGTCGCGGAGGTTGAACTGCTCCCGGGCTCGGGCTTCGTCCTCCTCTTGCCTGACGAATTGATTTACCCTAGTCATGAGTGCTGCCGTAGTGACCACGGGATACATGACCAAGTTGCTTCGGAGCTCGTTGCCTGGTACGAGGGCTTGCTGGAAAGACAGGACTGCTATTGCCTCTGAGGCATTCTCGATCTGGCTGTAGACAGCCCAGAACCTTTTGGCGAACTGCGCGATGCTCTCGGTCTGCTTCATTCTGAGGGCCATCAGGTCGGCGGCTGACCTGGGGATGACCCCGTGAATTTGGAACTTCGTCAAGAAGGAACTCCGGAGCTGCTGCCAACTTTTGATTGATCCCGGGGGGAGTGCGCAGAACCATTTTAGGGGGAGGTCCCCGAGGCTGGAAGAGAAGATTCTGCAGCTCAGGTGGCCTGCGCTGCCCCATACCGACATCCGCTGTGAGAAGTGCCGTAGGTGTGCTGCTGGGTCCGAGGTTCCATCGTAAATGACGAACCTCGGGACTTTGAAATCTTCGGGAAGGGGGAAGCTTCTGATCTCTGGAGAGAAAGGAGATGCGCCGAAATCATTAGAGTTCATCCGAACTTGAGCGTAGTCGGCCATTTCCATATGCTGTCGTACTGCTTGCTCTATGCGTTGATCGAGCCACTCTCTGGAGTCGCGGTCGATACCCGAGCCTTCGCCATGGGCCCGGTTGCTCCTGCTCTTCAGGGTGCGTCTTTCGGAGGATAGAGTCGAGGTCGAATCCTTAGAGGATGAACCCGACCGAGTATCCTGAAGCTGGTCGCCTGCTGGACCAGATTTTGCTCCTGACCTCTCTCGGCGGGGGACCGTCGGCAGCTGGGTCGACAGTGCGATAGGTTCCTTTCCCTTTCTGGTTCTTCGAGGCATGGTGTTTGGAAAGATTTGGAGAAGGTTGGGAAGGCTGGGATATTGCTTTCCCACAGACGGCGCCAATTGTAGGTGCAAAAAATAATGACCCACAATAATGGGGGGTGCCTTAGAGGACTTACCCAAGTGAGATTAGGGACACCGATGCCTGCGCCTGGAGCCTGAGAAAAGGAAGGAGAAACGTAGGTCAGAGGACCCTGGCCTGGGCGGCGCAAGGCTCTCCGATGCCTAAGTTAGTATATGAACTAAGCAGAGGGAGGAGATTTTTGGGGAAGAAGATGGCATACCAGAGTGGTAATGGCGTCCCCCTTCCTCTGGAGTTGTAGCTGCGTTTATGTAGAGGAAGGGGAGGCAAAGGAGTAGTTGGCTGTCTTGTCGTAGCCCATTTTGTCAGGTACTAGGGAGGCGCGGTCTCATCGTAGCCTGTCTGGTCCCGTCGTAGCCTGTCTTGTCCCGTTAGGCCATATCCTGGCGCCTTGGGAGCTGTGGACGGTGATCTGTCAGGAGATACGGGCTATCCCCTTGTCTTGTCGCACGGGCCATAGCGTGCTTGAGCGTCCATGGGAGGACAGCTGTCAGTGCTCAGTACTTTCATCGATATGAGGCGCTTGGCCGGGATGGAGTGTCGTGCCGGGTGAGACCTGGCGGAGATGTAGGGTCAGGGCACTGTTGCCGAAGTGGAAGGGGCTGGCACTGTCGCCGAGCTGGGCAGCCGAAGTGGGATGCTTTGCCGAAGTGGATCCTGCCGAGGTGGAGTGTCTGGTCTTGCTAAGGCGTGCATTGCCGAGGTGGGGGAGTTGCCGGGATGGACTTGCCGGGATGGACTTGCTGATGCGGGGGCCCGGGATGGAGCACCTTGCCCAGTGATTCTCTTGGGAATTTCCCCACACAGTAATCATCCAATGAAAGAAAAACTGTATTCTTTTTTTTTTTTTTTGTTTTCGGTCTGCCTAGCCATAGTAAAGTCATGGCCTCCATTAAGAAGTATTTTCCATGAATGTAGTGGGCCCCATTATGGAATAGACCATGTCTCAATATCTATCCTGTTTAATGAAATTGGGTTGCTACAACCTGTGATATCCTGAGACTTGTACACACCCTTGCACCAGTACCTATGAGATATAAATTACAATATCAATTTCATACTACATGTTTAATGGATGTTTATAGGATGCCATATCCTTGCATATTACTATTACTATGTTCATTTTTTTCTTAAGTTTGGATATTAAATAGTAATGGAGAGCGCTTCAATTGCTCGGTTCTACCAAGGTCGGCGGACGTGGGAGTCCGTTTGGGTCCGACCCTTTCGTAACCGGGGGGCAGAGGTGTGCATCAACATTTTTTGTGTGGGTGTGCCAGATTTTTTATTTTACTTGGAATTGCAAGTGGTGATCTGGAGATCAACCTTCACAAGTAAAACGGAAATCAACTTCTTTCAAGTTTTCCATTGCACATATATTTAAGAAAAGAGACATTTTTCTTGATTTGCCGTGAAAGGCGATTTTGGCATTTATAGCCGATTTTGGCGTTTATAGCCAATTTTTGGCGTTTATAGCCCATTTACAATTCTTATCAATAATGAAAAACAAGAGTTGTGATTTTTGTCTCTTTTGGAAAAATACAAACTAGAATGAAAAGCAAGAAAAGGAGGATCTAACTTCTCAGGTGATTGTGGGGGACTCATTCAGATTGACGGTCGCAAGCCATATGTGGACTTCGCTATCATCCATGCAGATGAGAACAGATGATGCTCTTGATTCGCTTGGCTTGGCTATAACCTCGGGTTTTTAGAGGACAAAGACCAAAAGGTGGTCCTATATCCAATAAAAAACTAAGTAGACGGGCTGAAAAGCCACGTCTAAGCCATTGGAGGCAGAAGGAGAAGGCAAGGACCTTGGGGGGGGGGGGGGGGGTTACCCCCCAAGGGACTTTTGTCACCTTGTAGTGGTGGCCGGTGTAGAACTTTCGCAGAGTTTTCTCTCTTTCTTTCTCTGGATTTCTGTGCCTTTTTCTGATCTGGGATCTATCTTATTTTTCCGATCTGGTTTCCTTTGGAGTGCTCTCCTATTTATAGGCTCTTGGTAGCCATTTAGGAGAGTTTGTGGGCTTTTATTGTCATTAAGCCACATAATGTTAGGAGTTACAGGATTTAATTCCTTTATTTTGTAACTCCTTTTTCTTGGCTTCTGATTGGCCGGTGGAGATTGAGGGCATTTAATCGCCTTTAATCGCCATGATGGGAGGAGTTTCATGGTTTAAATGTCATGAATCTCTTGACTTGTAACTCCCATTTGCTTGCTTCTGATTGGGCCGTCCAAAGAAATGAATTAATGACTGCAATAAAGCTAGTCAATTAATCGCATTAAGTGGTCGCCGAGCAGTTGTAGAGTTGCGGGCCGTGCCGCGTCTTTTGGGATTCTTCTGGCGATAATCATCGATGGATCTTCATGTAGATCGACATCGGATGACCATGTAACTTCAAGTGTTGGTTGCCAACAGCTGGTCGGTGCCATCTGTCCTGTCGATTTCTTGATCGGTCGGGTAGAAAGTACACTTTTTTTGGTTGACCGGTTGGCGATCAATGTTGATTTTGATACTTTTGATGATTGACCCATGATTTTGATGGATGTCAAAGGATTTGGTGTCTCAAAAGTATGAATTTTGGAAAATCCCAGGGGTCGGATGCTTCGAATAGCGAAAAACGATAAAAAATGGGGCTTCCGGGGCCCTCCCGGCGATCCCGGGCTCCATGGTCGCCAGCGACCCTGGGCCAGGGTCGCAGGGATTTGCGACCCTGTGGGGGGGGGGGGGGGGGGGGGTTTCCCCCCTTTTGTCCCATTTTGCGTCCGTTTTTTATGTTTTTCGATTCTTTTTTCTTCTGTATTTTTTCTTGACATTTTTTATCATTTATTGGAATGATTTCCTTGTAGAAAACTTGATGAGAATCCTTGCATTTTGGATTTCAAAGTTTCCAATTTTCCGGGAAAGCCGAAGACTTTGTCGCGCAGAGCTGCCGATTTTCCGTCAGAAGCTGAAACTGGGTCAAATGATGTCGGAATGACCTGAAATTTGAGGTGAAGCCTTTTGAGCAATAAATTAGACCAACCATAGGCTTTTGTTTGAGTTTTGAAGCCATCTGGGGTCCTATCACCAGTAGACTTATTTTTGTCGCGATGAAGATGTCGCGGCTTGATGTGCGGTCAACCGATGTCCGATTGACTTGAAATTTGATAGGGAACCTATTGGAGTCATTTTAAGATGATCCATAGGCTCTGTCTTAGAAACCATGGTCCCAGGGAGCTTCGCCGCCGAGAGGCCTGATTTGGCTTCCGAGCGTCAAAGTCTGGTCAAATGTTGTTGAAATGACCTGAAACTTGACGTGTAGCCCTTTGTAAGCATTTTGAAGCTGTCAATGTGCTCTATCTGATGAGTGATGGCCTAGAGGCAAAGTGACTTTTTTGATGTCAACAAATGCCCCCTCGAGGTGCAGCGACGAGTTGTTTGACTTTTGTAGTCGATGTGCCTCGAAGAGATTTTTGAAGCAGAGCTTGTGACTTGACCAAGATTCTTTGAGTGGTCTTTCTTTTGGTATTTGTAGCCTTTTGAGCTTCTAGGGGAATTTTATGGTAGTGAAAGGGATCACATACCATCTCGAGGCAAAGTCTTGAAGATGACATCAGGGATGTGGATTTGGGTTTTGACCTTGTGACCTAACAAGCTGTATGTGGCAGGTTAGGGGGTCGGGTTTGATTTTGACCGTGTGACCCAACAAGCTGTATGTGGAATGTTGGGGGGTCAATTTTGGTTTTGATCTTGTGATCTAACAGGCTGTATGTGGCAAGTTAGGAGATCAGGTTTTGGTTTTTGGTTTTGGTCTTGTGACCTAACAAGCTGTATGTGGCAAGTTAGGGGACCGGGTTTGGTTTGGATTTTTGTTGAATGTCAATTTCAAGATTTTGGCTTAATTTGGTAGATGTGGCAGGATGGTTTGATTTTTGGAAGCTCATGGGGCTTGGAATTCTTTTTTGTATGGTCCAATCAACTCAAAAGAGGCTTGGAACCATTTTTCTATGCTCTTGGTAAAAGGGATTTCTCTTTGACTAAAAGCCCAATTTTTTTTTTTAGTGCCTAGGTGGTCAAACCTGGCTCATATGTGCTAACCCATGGGACCTTAAGCTTTTGAAATGGCTTAGATCTCATATGGTGTCATTTTTGTAAAGAATATCTAAAAATATCTCCTTTGGATAGAGAATATCTAAGAATATCTTTACTTGGAGAGAATCTCTC
Organism: Litsea cubeba; assembly: GCA_012931725.1. NCBI lineage: Eukaryota > Viridiplantae > Streptophyta > Magnoliopsida > Laurales > Lauraceae > Litsea > Litsea cubeba. The sequence goes on along the minus strand of CM022947.1, from coordinate 39,756,385 downwards.
ATGTTCCCTTTATTTTGGGAGAGAATATCTCAAGATATCTTTCTTTGGGAGAGAATATCTCAAATCTCCTATCTTTTGGAAGAAATTCTCTCATTGATTTCTTTTTGGGAGAGAATCCCTCAAGATATCTTTCTTTTGGGAAAGAATCTTTCTAATTTCTTTCTTTTGGTAAGGTTACTAATTAGTAACACCTACCTCTTTCTTCTTTCCTTCTTTGGTTTGCTCTCTTCTATAAAAGCAAGGATGTTGGATCTCTTGCTCTTATTGCTTTCTTTTGCAACAATCCCAAGAGGGCTTCAAGACCAAGAGTTCTTCTTCTTCAAGATCTTCAAGACTTTTCTTCTTCTTCTCCAACAATGGCTTCAAGTAAGTTCCCTTTTTCAAGAAAACTCCATTGTAGGAAATATGATTATAAAAAGTTCTTTCTCTTTTTTTTTTCTTACTTTTCATTCTCTGTTTTTTTTCTTTTTCTTTTCTTTTTCATGTGTTCTCTTTTCTTTTTTTTTTACACGTTTTTTCTTTTCTTTTTTTTTCATGCTTTTTTTTGCATGTTTTTTTTCTTTTTGTGGCCACGTGGCCCGTGGGCCAACCCCCCTTTTTTTGTTTTCTTTCTTTCTTTTTCTTTTTGAGAAAGTTTCTTTTTTTCCCATCATGATAATGATTTTTTTGGCAAACCAAGATGTTCATGCATGTATTTTTTTCGTAAATTGAATTGTAGCATGATGTGATAGCATACCTGAAAGTTTTTGCAAATTTGGGATTTGGAGCTCGCAGTGATGTTGAGCCCTTCTTGATTTTGCGGAGACTTTTAGTTTTCAAAAGTTTGGAGTTTCGGAGCTCGCAGCAATGTTGAGCCCATCTTCAAGCTTTCTATTTCTTTCGGAGTATTTCATTTTCTTCGGAATTGCCCCGGAATCATGCCAAAATTTTGCCAGATTTTCCTTTAGCGAAATCCTATCATTTTGATGATTGATCTTTTTCTTTTCCATCCTTTGCAGGTGGTTCCTCCAGAACGAACAAGGGTAAAGAGCCTGCTACAAGCGTACCTCGTCGATCTGCTAAATCTTCTAATCCGGCCGTTCAGCAGGCTTGGGAGGTATGTTGAGAGAAACTTGGAAGAGTGTGACTCTCTCAACAAAGATAAGATGAGGCATCGACTGATCGCTCTCAAGGGAGAGGCATTCTATAAGATCATGGTAATCAGCCGTCCATGGGTGATGCAGGATCAGAGGGTTTTGCCCAAGCCTACCTTCTTCTTTGGTGATGCAGTACCTGATGACATGACATACCAGAGGAGATGTTTTAAGTTCTATTTCACAGCAGATGGTGAGAAGAAGACTGTTGCTACCCGGTCGACGTTTGATCGCACCGTCTCGATCATGAGCCTTGCCCCCATGTGCTCTAAGAGGGAAGATCCTCCAAGCTGGGTGAGAAGGACAAATGTAATCAAGACCGGGGTTTTTGTTGGCGGTTCTCCTGGATATGCGGAGAAGTCGCCTGCTGACATGGACATGTTGATGCCGGCCAGCGGCTACTAGGGCTCTGATTATCCGTCGGTCGATTTGGGACCGGTGGGCCTTGGCATTTTGAGCGGTGACGGTAGCAATTGGGTGAAGCCTTTTCGACTTCGTGGCCGTTTCAGTGCTGACTCTAAGTGGAAGTCGTGGACTGATCGCGTCCTGCTGATTGGTGGCGCCGTTTTGAAGGAAGCCGGGATTTTTGATGCGGTCCGAGCCTTTAGGGAGACCGTGATCTTTTCCGACGAGGCCTTCATGGCTATGTTGGAGTCATTCCTTCCACAAACCAATACCTTCGTTGTGACGAATGGTGAGATTGGTTTCTCTTTGAAGGAGCTGAGCGCCATTACTGGATTACCTATCCTTGGCAAACTCTATGAAGAGTTTATGCTGATCGACAGCGTCCTCGAGGAGCAGTCAGAGGAGTTTAGGCTTCTGTACTTTCAGCTCGTTGCCTTCTATGATTTTTTGAAGGAGAAGGAAGGCTTGAAAGTTAGATCCAGCAGTTGGAAGAGTTTTAACTCTTCGTCTCCCAACTTATTTGAAAGTGGGGAGCCTTCTGATAGCATGACCCAGGAAGACAGGGCTAAGGATCCGGGTTCGAAGAAGATTTTGGCTATGCAAGAAGAGTTGAGAGATTTCTGTGCGAGTACAAACGCCATATGTCCTGACATTGCACTGCGGAGAGATCTCGTTGTTTACCTTAGGGGTGATCGACCGGATATCCGGTCCGGTTTTCGGACCGGAATCCGGTCGGACCGGATTTCCGGTCCGGCCCAAAATGAAGGACCGGACCGGACCACTTATAAGCGGTCCGGTCCGGTCCGGTCCGGTCCAAACCGGTCCGGTTGGACCACTTAAAGTGGTCCGGACCGGTTTCCATTTTTTTTTTCTTTTCATTTTTTTTTCATTTTTTTTTTGTTTTTTTTTTTCATTTTCACCTCACATCTAAAAAGTAGGCAAATATCAAATGAATGAATGATGGGTTTTACAAATGGGTGCTAGGCTCATGCCTCATGAGCTCAAAGATTATAAAAAAAAATTAAAAAAAAATTATTTTAATAAATGCGGTCCGGTCCGGTCCGGACCGGACCACAAAAGGCCCAGACCGGACCGGACCGGAATAACCGGTCCGGTCCGGACCGGACCGGATTTGGACCACCAAGACCGCAAATCCGGTCCAGTCCGGTCCGATTTTGTGGTCCGGTCCGGTCTGCGGTTCGGTTCTATGTAGCCCTAGTTTACCTCACTTATTGGCTTGGTGAGGCCGTTTTTACTGGAGGAGATGGAACGCACATCAGGCCGCATTGTATTTTTCCGGCTTGTCAGATGGCGTTTGGAGAGCAAGCTTGCTTTGGTGCCAGCTCTTTACTCTTACTTGTGTACCGAACTGTAGGCTGCTGCTTTTTTGGTTCTGCTTGGACTCCCTATGAATAGGGTATTTTCAGCCCACATCCTTTATTCGTGGTATGTGTACCACTGTCCTGGCTTCCACCGGCTGGGTGCTGCACAGGATGATGATCCTCTGATGATTCGGCTGGCTAAGGGCAAAGTCGTGTTCGAATCATTTTTGTTTGCCCGCATGAGGATCCGACGATTCAGGGACATGAGATGGGGCAATCTTCCGTGAAGCTTTCTCCGGATTTGCGGAAGAAGGCTTTTGATTTTGGTACCTCCCGCGACTCTACCAGAGCGGCGTCGGGAAGGCATTACTCCTTGACAAATGCAGAGAAGGAGTGGATTTTCAGCATACGCATCAGCACGATGGTGTACCGCAGACATCTTTTCGTCGACATCCAGCCGTATGTACCTTCTCGCTTTGCTCTGCAGTTGGGCTTTTCTCGAGGCGTTGTTGGAGCGCCTTCAAGCATGGTGAAGCACTTTGGAGGTTTACAGGATGGGAGAAACGCATGGGCTATCTATAGTGCTGAAGACACTACTGCCATGATCTCTTATCATGTGTTGTCGACTTCTCGGACTGCCGGCTTCACGAAGTGGTTTGCGGAGAGCCTTTCGGCATATCGGGGGCTTTCCAAGAAGGAGCTTGATGCGAAGCTACTGGCAAGAGTAGACCATGAGGAGTCAAGTGGGAGACCTGACTCTGACAGCGGGGCAGGTTCCTCTAAGAAGCAAGCCTGCAGAAGTAAGAGGAAGAGGAGTCATCATTGCAGCAAGGGGAAACATGAAGGTTCTCCTGACATAGAAGTTCCTCTTACTATCAATGAGGAGGTGTCAGGGAATGCTGACGAGCCTCCAGAAAAGAGAAGCCGAGAAGAAGAGACCGTCGATGAAGGTATGATTCTTCCTTCTTCTCTTTCTGTTTCTTTCCATGGGATTTTTCCATGTTCAGATTTGCTTTCTTCCCCTGCTGCTTCCTTTTTTTTGGCAAACCAAGATGTTCATGCATGTATTTTTTTCGTAAATTGAATTGTAGCATGATGTGATAGCATACCTGAAAGTTTTTGCAAATTTGGGATTTGGAGCTCGCAGTGATGTTGAGCCCTTCTTGATTTTGCGGAGACTTTTAGTTTTCAAAAGTTTGGAGTTTCGGAGCTCGCAGCAATGTTGAGCCCATCTTCAAGCTTTCTATTTCTTTCGGAGTATTTCATTTTCTTCGGAATTGCCCCGGAATCATGTCAAAATTTTGCCAGATTTTCCTTTAGCGAAATCCTATCATTTTGATGATTGATCTTTTTCTTTTCCATCCTTTGCAGGTGGTTCCTCCAGAACGAACAAGGGTAAAGAGCCTGCTACAAGCGTACCTCGTCGATCTGCTAAATCTTCTAATCCGGCCGTTCAGCAGGCTTGGGAGGTATGTTGAGAGAAACTTGGAAGAGTGTGACTCTCTCAACAAAGATAAGATGAGGCATCGACTGATCGCTCTCAAGGGAGAGGCATTCTATAAGATCATGGTAATCAGCCGTCCATGGGTGATGCAGGATCAGAGGGTTTTGCCCAAGCCTACCTTCTTCTTTGGTGATGCAGTACCTGATGACATGACATACCAGAGGAGATGTTTTCAGTTCTATTCACAGCAGATGGTGAGAAGAAGACTGTTGCTACCCGGTCGACGTTTGATCGCACCATCTCGATCATGAGCCTTGCCCCCATGTGCTCTAAGAGGGAAGATCCTCCAAGCTGGGTGAGAAGGACAAATGTAATCAAGACCGGGGTTTTTGTTGGCGGTTCTCCTGGATATGCGGAGAAGTCGCCTGCTGACATGGACATGTTGATGCCGGCCAGCGGCTACTAGGGCTCTGATTATCCGTCGGTCGATTTGGGACCGGTGGGCCTTGGCATTTTGAGCGGTGACGGTAGCAATTGGGTGAAGCCTTTTTGACTTCGTGGCCGTTTCAGTGCTGACTCCAAGTGGAAGTCGTGGACTGATCGCGTCCTGCTGATTGGTGGCGCCGTTTTGAAGGAAGCCGGGATTTTTGATGCGGTCCGAGCCTTTAGGGAGACCGTGATCTTTTCCGACGAGGCCTTCATGGCTATGTTGGAGTCATTCCTTCCACAAACCAATACCTTCGTTGTGACGAATGGTGAGATTGGTTTCTCTTTGAAGGAGCTGAGCGCCATTACTGGATTACCTATCCTTGGCAAACTCTATGAAGAGTTTATGCTGATCGACAGCGTCCTCGAGGAGCAGTCAGAGGAGTTTAGGCTTCTGTACTTTCAGCTCGTTGCCTTCTATGATTTTTTGAAGGAGAAGGAAGGCTTGAAAGTTAGATCCAGCAGTTGGAAGAGTTTTAACTCTTCGTCTCCCAACTTATTTGAAAGTGGGGAGCCTTCTGATAGCATGACCCAGGAAGACAGGGCTAAGGATCCGGGTTCGAAGAAGATTTTGGCTATGCAAGAAGAGTTGAGAGATTTCTGTGCGAGTACAAACGCCATATGTCCTGACATTGCACTGCGGAGAGATCTCGTTGTTTACCTTAGGGGTGATCGACCGGATATCCGGTCCGGTTTTCGGACCGGAATCCGGTCGGACCGGATTTCCGGTCCGGCCCAAAATGAAGGACCGGACCGGACCACTTATAAGCGGTCCGGTCCGGTCCGGTCCGGTCCAAACCGGTCCGGTTGGACCACTTAAAGTGGTCCGGACCGGTTTCCATTTTTTTTTTCTTTTCATTTTTTTTCATTTTTTTTTTGTTTTTTTTTTCATTTTCACCTCACATCTAAAAAGTAGGCAAATGTCAAATGAATGAATGATGGGTTTTACAAATGGGTGCTAGGCTCATGCCTCATGAGCTCAAAGATTATAAAAAAAAATTAAAAAAAAATTATTTTAATAAATGCGGTCCGGTCCGGTCCGGACCGGACCACAAAAGGCCCAGACCGGACCGGACCGGAATAACCGGTCCGGTCCGGACCGGACCGGATTTGGACCACCAAGACCGCAAATCCGGTCCAGTCCGGTCCGATTTTGTGGTCCGGTCCGGTCTGCGGTTCGGTTCTATGTAGCCCTAGTTTACCTCACTTATTGGCTTGGTGAGGCCGTTTTTACTGGAGGAGATGGAACGCACATCAGGCCGCATTGTATTTTTCCGGCTTGTCAGATGGCGTTTGGAGAGCAGCTTGCTTTGGTGCCAGCTCTTTACTCTTACTTGTGTACCGAACTGTAGGCTGCTGCTTTTTTGGTTCTGCTTGGACTCCCTATGAATAGGGTATTTTCAGCCCACATCCTTTATTCGTGGTATGTGTACCACTGTCCTGGCTTCCACCGGCTGGGTGCTGCACAGGATGATGATCCTCTGATGATTCGGCTGGCTAAGGGCAAAGTCGTGTTCGAATCATTTTTGTTTGCCCGCATGAGGATCCGACGATTCAGGGACATGAGATGGGGCAATCTTCCGTGAAGCTTTCTCCGGATTTGCGGAAGAAGGCTTTTGATTTTGGTACCTCCCGCGACTCTACCAGAGCGGCGTCGGGAAGGCATTACTCCTTGACAAATGCAGAGAAGGAGTGGATTTTCAGCATACGCATCAGCACGATGGTGTACCGCAGACATCTTTTCGTCGACATCCAGCCGTATGTACCTTCTCGCTTTGCTCTGCAGTTGGGCTTTTCTCGAGGCGTTGTTGGAGCGCCTTCAAGCATGGTGAAGCACTTTGGAGGTTTACAGGATCGGAGAAACGCATGGGCTATCTATAGTGCTGAAGACACTACTGCCATGATCTCTTATCATGTGTTGTCGACTTCTCGGACTGCCGGCTTCACGAAGTGGTTTGCGGAGAGCCTTTCGGCATATCGGGGGCTTTCCAAGAAGGAGCTTGATGCGAAGCTACTGGCAAGAGTAGACCATGAGGAGTCAAGTGGGAGACCTGACTCTGACAGCGGGGCAGGTTCCTCTAAGAAGCAAGCCTGCAGAAGTAAGAGGAAGAGGAGTCATCATTGCAGCAAGGGGAAACATGAAGGTTCTCCTGACATAGAAGTTCCTCTTACTATCAATGAGGAGGTGTCAGGGAATGCTGACGAGCCTCCAGAAAAGAGAAGCCGAGAAGAAGAGACCGTCGATGAAGGTATGATTCTTCCTTCTTCTCTTTCTGTTTCTTTCCATGGGATTTTTCCATGTTCAGATTTGCTTTCTTCCCCTGCTGCTTCCTTTTTTATTAGCAGAGGATGAAGACTTGGCGATGCCTGAGGTTCCTGCCGATGAGGCGGTGACGGATCCTGTTGCGGCACCAGAAGAAGAACCGAGGGACTCTGAAGTGAATCCAGAATCTCCAATTGGTATGACTTTTTTTGCTTTCTTTTTTTTTGATTGTGACTCGGTTTGCTAACGTTTTTCTTGTCAGCTAACTTGCCACAGGATTCTGATGACTTTGAACCATCGATGGATGCAAATGTTGACGATGCTTCCGATAAGTTCATGGAGGAAGAGAGTGTTCCACCAGTCGTCGAAGAAGGTATTTTGTAGTAATAACCCTGATAATGATTTCAAATAGGATCATATTCATACCATTTCGTGTTTCTTTGGCAGGTTTTGAAGTGACAGAGGAGAGTCCGTAGCTTCCTTTAAAACCAGAGCAAGGGATGCCAGAGGTTGATCTGGAGGTAGAGACTCCTGTAACCAATTTTGACACGGTGGAGGAGGTACCTCGTGCTGAGATTCCTTCCCCAGCAGCTCCAACTGGAAAGAGTTCTTTTGTTCCTCTTTTAACGGGGCATGATATGAGCAGCCGACCGACGGAGCGGGGCGAATCTTCAGCTGGGCCATCTTTTCTTCTTGCGAAGAAGGTGGTGGTGCGGGTTCTGAGCTCTTGGATTGAGACTCTCCTTGCTGGACACTTGGATGTCGGATTTGGCATGATCCAGCATGTGCAGGAGATTCTCGGTGATGCCGAAGATGCTGGTCTAGATGTCACAGGTGCCAGGGCGATCGTTGATAGGATCATTGCACTGGGTGACCAGTGGTTTGAGACCATGGGTTTTGCTGACGACCAGTTCTTCAAGGAGATGTTCCTGGACCTTGCTGATAAAGCTAAGTCTGACCGAAATGAGGCTACACAAAGCAAGAAGCAGCTAGTCCGAGAGAAGAACTTAGAAGAGCTTGCCATCATTTGGCTGACACATGACCTTAACATCCTTGATAGGGAGGTCGAAGAGGCCAGGAAACGTCTTGAGCATTTAATGGCACAAGTTGCTGCCAAGTGGGCTGCTACAACAGAGGCTCGCGACAGGGAGAGTGCTCTGATTCGCCGGGTTGCAGATGCTGATCGAGTTCTTGAAAGGAAGTTTCAAGAGGACAAACAATAGGACAAACAATGGCAAACTGCTCGGGATAAGCTTCCCAGTGTGAAAGAAGGGTTGCAGCCATCTCCAGCATCTCATGGCAAGTTCCTGAAGAAGCGTGCCCTGGAAACTCTGACGGTTGAGGCCAAAAGTTTGCTCAAGGAGCTCAAATTTTGGCTGGGAACCATTTTTGGTTGAGCCCCTGATTTTTTGTATCAGAAACTATCATTCTTCCCCCTTTTTTTTTTGGTACCACATGAATTATTATTTTTTTGGTACTCTCTTTTTTTTTGTAGTGCTTGTGAACACTTTCTTCTTTTTTTTGGTACCGTATGTATTTTTTGGTACTCTTTTTTTTTGTTTTCCCTACGTTCAATTAAATCTTTTTGTGATGAAAGCAATTGCTAAATGGGATGTTTTTTTTTTTGTTTTCCCTATGCTCACTTAAATCTTTTTGTGATGAAAGTAATTGCTAAATGGGATTTGATCAAAAGCTTGTCATTTTGTGAAAATCATTTGTCAAATGATTCTTTTGGAATGGTGGCCATATTTTGTTTGTGGCATGGAAGCCGGTTTTGGCATGAAAGCCAGTTTTGTGGCATTGATAGCCGATTTTGTGGCGTTGATAGCCTGTTTGGTGGCATCTATAGCCAGTTTTGGTGGCATTGATAGCCGAGTTTTTTTTTTTTGAAAACCAAGTTTTGATTTGTGGCATTGATAGCTGGTTTTGTTTTGTGGCATTGATAGCCGGTTTGGTGGCATTTATAGCCTAATTTGATGGCATTTATAGCCTGTTTTGGTGGCAATAGCCTGTTTTGGTGGCATCTATAGCCAGTTTTGGTGGCATCTATAGCCGGTTTTGGTTTTCAAAAATACAAGTATCAACTAAAAGTCGCCTCCCTGCTGAATGGTCTTGCAAGTATCGATGGGATGTCGCATCCTTACTCATTCGGTTGCGAGTATCGATGGAATGTTGCATCCTCGCGGATTTGGGTGCAAGTATCGATGAAATGTCGCATCCTTGCTTTTCAAAAATTTTGGTTTTGCGGGTACTGACTTGATGTCATTTCCCCATGATTTTTGAAATTTATGGTTTTCTCGAACCTTTGGGTTATGGATATCAACTGAAATGTTGCGTCTCCATGGTTTTGGACTTTGCAAGTATCGATGAAATGTCGCTTCCCTGCGATTTTGGAAGTTTCGAACGTGGTTAGCATGCTTCCGATTTGTGCGACTATCGACTAAGCGTAGCTTCCCCGCGGTTTTTGAAAAACCATTTTTTTTGTTTAAAGACACGAGGGTCATAAGTTTTGACCTAAAACCATTTAGGCGGTAAAAGGTAGGGAGGACTAGGGTGGAAATCCCTGAATCCCGATTTTGTTTCAAACCATGAATTTTGGGTTCAAGGGTTGAAAATTTTGGTCAAGTTAGGGAAAGGTTCCTAAACTTGGATTTTTGATCAATGAAACGATGAAAGTAAGCATTGTTTAAATTTCTAGAAATTTCAACATTTGATATGAAAATTCTAAAAAGAGTGGGTTTAGCGAGCGAGTACCTGGAAACCGGTTTTGGCCGTACAGGCATTGCTCTTACCCAGTTGGGTAAGTCTTCAAGGGTAGTACCGCTTTAAGAACTTGCCGTTGATGGCAGCATACATCTGTCACCCTCCATGTTTAGGAGTGCGTATGCGCCGTTGGAGAAAACTTTGTCGATGACGTAGGGTCCCTCCCATTTTGGCTCAAACTTGCCTTTGGACTTGTGAGCGAAGACCATTGGTCTTTTTACCGCAAGAACCAAGTCACCCTTTTTGTAGGCGCGTTGCCTGACCTTTTTGTCGAAAGATCCTGCCATGCGTGCTTGGTAAAGTTCAATGCTTTGTCGAGCTTCAAGCCGTCTCTCATCGAGATTGTCCATCTCATGGAGTCACAATTTGACATTGCTTTCTTGAGTCATGTCATTTTGCAAGGATACCCTCAAGGAAGGAATTTGTACTTCCAAGGGTACGACAGCTTCGTATCCATAGACCAAGAAGAATGGTGTGCTATGGGTTGGTCCTCGAACGGTGGTTCGATAGGCCCACAAAGCTATAGACAATTTGTCGCTCCAGTCTCTTTTGTGACTAGAGACCATTGTTTTAAGGATTTTGCAGAGTGTCTTATTGAAAGCTACTGTTAATCCATTTGCTGCCGGATTGTATGGAGTTGAAGGACAGCTTTGGATTTTGTATTTGTCGCAGAACCTGTAGAATCGATGATCCCGGAATTGTGGTCTGTTATCATGGACGAATCTTTTGGGTATGCCAAAATGACAAATGATGTTGGTGCGCAGGAACTGCAGGACTGGTGAGGTCTTCATTTCGTTGAGCGCAAATGCTTCTGACCACTTGGAGAAATAATCCGTAGCGGCGAAGATGAAGCGATGACCTTTGCTTGAAGGGGGAGAAATAGGACCTATGATGTCCATACCCCAGGCTTCGAAAGGCCATGAAATCACTGTAGGATGTAGCCATTCTGGAGGCATGTGAATGTAATCTCCATGAACTTGGCATTGCTGGCAGCGCTTAGCAAATTGCATTGCGTCAGCTACCATGGTAGGCCAATAATAACCTAACCTTTTTATCTGATCATAGAGCTTGGGACCAGCCTGATGAGCTCCACAAAGACCAGCATGAACTTCTTTGAGTGTTTCTTCAGCCTCTTATTGTGACAAGCAGCGTAGAAGTACTCCATTGAAGGATTTTCTGTAAAGGATTTTTGAAGGAATATCCAAATGAAAGCTTGGGGTTCCCCTTTGGATGCTTACCCTTTCTTTTGGATCTTCAGGTAGGACTCCGAACATAGTGTAATCAATGAACGGATCCCTCCAATCGCCGAATGAAGGTTAAAGGATTGAAATCCGGATTCGATGGCGAATTCCAATCCTAGGATCAGAGCTTGATATTCAGCTGCATTGTTTGTGCATGGTTCCAGTAGCGAGAAAGCGTGTGGAATCATCTATTTGTCGGGGCTAACAAAGAGGATGCCAACTCCCGAGATCAGCTATCTTTTTTCATTTATCCTGGTTGCACCGTCAAAGTACATGTCCCAGGAGTCACTTTGTGAGAAAGTCTCCACATTGTAGACTGGTTCGTTTGGGAGATCATCTGAGTGGAGAATCTTCAGGCAATGGATGCTCTGCGAGAAAGTCCGCTAGAGCTTGCCCTTTGATTGCCTTTTGTGGTGCATACCTAATATCAAATTGTGACAGAAGGATGGACCATTTTGCCAGTTGGGCATTGAGGGAACCTGCTTTTGTGACAAGGACCTTCAAGAGGCGGATCCTTGAGACCAGGTAGACTATGTTGGAAAGCAAGTAGTGACGCATGTTAGGGATTTTGTGTATTGCAATTTGATGGATGCATTATCATTTTAGCATCTCATGATTTTTCACACAAGCATTGAGTTAAATATCTTGAAATCTGATTTATACATGCATTGTTTTAAATATTGCAAATCTTATAGTTTGTGCATGTTTTGGTTTTAAACATTGGATGCATTTGTTTTTGAAAAGAATTTTTACAAATAAAGCTAGCCTATGTTTTAAAGCTTCAAATTATATTTGGCTTTTTATATTTCATGATTTTAAAAGCACTTAGATGATTTAAAATCATGTTTCCAAGCTTGGTTTAATGGCCCAAAAATCCCTACATGAAAATACTTTGAAATGTGCAAAAGTTGGGATTTTAGCCAAACTGTCGGTTAGCATGTTGGTCAGGTGTCGGCTAACCGACCATGGTTTAGAAGCTGACCGAAAGCCTCTCGGTTAGAATTCCAGAGCGCTATCTTCTGAATAAATTTGTACTGTCGGTCAGCTTGTCGGTTCATGTCGGCTGACCCACACCTGCACAACGAAAAATTTCTTGACCGTTGGAATCTGACCGTTGAGGTGTCGGTTGACCGACACCAACCTGTGGGTCGACCGACAAGGAGCCGTTGGACCACTTTTTCTATAAAAAGAAACTCATTCCTTAGCCATTTGTGATGATCTTTGAAGCCCTTCTTGAGGCATTTTGAAGCAAAAGAAAGGGGATCAAGCTAAGGAAGGCTAATGGTCATTAAGGAAAGCTAAAGCTTGGATTAATGAAGTTAAACCACCAAGTAAGCTTTGCCTTTTATTAATCATTGTTTTATGCTTTGTTAAACTATTGGTAAATGATTTTAGCATATAAACTATGATGTGTTGAATCCTCTACTTCCTTAATCTTTGATTAAAGTCATAGGATTCTTCACCTTGATTTCAAAACAAGTTTGTTTTATAAACTTTGTTAATCATGCATTGCCAAAATCTTTGATTTCTTTTATGTCATGATTCATTAACTTGTTTTGAATCTTTCCTTGTTGTTTTCATTCATTTAAACCTCTATTGAATTAGTTTGGTTTTGAAAACAACATTGCACATGCATCACATGTTTAGACTAAATTAATTTCATACAACTTGTGAACCCTTGTTTTGCATATTACTTCAATCATATCTTTTTATGTGCATTAAACTTTTAAATGCTTTTAGCATAAATTGATTGAGCTTTCATTTTCAACTTGATTGAAGTATTCACACACACACACTTCATGAGCATTCATCTTTGCATTACTTAGAGTGTTGTGTGAGTTAGCTTTTCATATTCATATTCGCCTATTTAGAGGCAATTTTATTTGAGCTTAATTGTAATCTCTTAGAGTGTTTTGTGAAAACACTTTCTTTAGAGAAATAATTTGATTGTAAGGTTATTGCTTAGCCATATAAAAGCATTGTGTATAGGTTGTTGTTTAGCCTAGAAAAACAACATTGTAAGGTTATTGCTTATCCTTGGAAAGCATATTGTAGAGGTTATTGTTTAGCCTTTTGAAAAGCATATTAGTGGAAATCCAGTGGGGTGTTGAGTCACAAACCGGTAGTGGATGTAGGCATTGAGGTCGAACCACTATAAATCCTTATGTAGTGGTGGTTGTTTTGTGGTGATTGTTTTGTTTAAGCTTCCGCATATTGTATGTTAATCATCACATGTGACTAGTTTATTTTAAAGAAATTAAAATTGGCCATAATTAGTCATTAAGTGTAGATCACCCTATTCACCCCCCCTCTAGTGTTAGGATCCCTTGGACTTTCAACGCAGCTTTTGTACGGCGAACATCACTGCAAGGCATTCTTTTTCGACTGGAGAGTAGCGATGCTCTGCACCTATTAGCATGCGGCTGAGGTAGTATAGAGCAGCTTCTTTTCTTTCAGCATTTTATTGTGCAAGCAGAGCACCCAGAGAGTGATCAAGGGCTCTTGTGTACAAGATGAATGGTTTTCCAGTAGTAGGAGCAGCTAACACTGGAGGTTTGTTCAGGTATGACTTGATATCTTGGAACGCAGCTTCAGTCAGAATCACAGACAAAGTTTACACCTTTTTTCATCAACCGGGAGAATGGACGACATTTCCCCGAAAGATTGGAGATGAACCGTCTGATGTAGGCCAATCTCCCTTGAAGCCCTTTGAGTTCTTTCAAGGTTCTTGGAGAGGGCATTTCTAGAATGACTTTGACTTTTATGGGGTCAAGCTCTATTCCAGCTTTTCGAACTAAGAATCCGAGGAACTTACCCGACGAGACGCCGAAGAAGCATTTCAAAGGATTCATTCGCAGTTTGTGTTTGCGAAGTCGGATGAAGACTTCTCGAAGGTTTTCGAGATGATCTTCTTCTCTTTTGCTTTTGACAGCGAGGTCATCAACGTAACATTCAACCGTCTTGTGCTGCATATCTTGGAATATTTTCATCATAGCCCTCTGATATGTGGCACCAGCATTTTTCAAACCAAATGGCATGACAGTGTAACAATACATGCCAAATGGAGTCTGAAAGGATGTATGTTTTTCATCTTTAGGATGCATCTTTATCTAATTGTAGCCAGAGAAACCATCCATGAATGTCATTCACTCGAACCCACAGGTATTGTCAATCATTACCTCTGGTATGGGGAGCGGAAATTCATATTTAGGGCATGCGCCATTCAGGTCTCTATAGTCGATACAGACCCTGATCTGCCCATTTTTCTTTGTCACATGGACAATGTTGGCCAACCATTCAGGATGTTGTTCCTCACGGATGAAGCCGACGTTTTGAGTTTTTGAACTTCTTGTTCAATTTTATCAATCAGATCTGGACGGAATCTTCTTGGGCCCTGTTTGACAGGCTTGATGTCTTCTTGAAGATTGAGTTTGTGGACTGCTGTTTTGGGGTCTAAGCCAGGCATTTCAGCGTAAGACCATGCAAAGCAATCAACGAACTCACGAAGAAAGGCGATATACTCGGGTAACTCATCATCCTTTATATTCTTGCTTATGAATATAGGACGTGGGTTGTCTGGTGTTCCCAAGTCTATCTTTTGAACAAGATCTTTTGTTGGAAGGTTCGAAGGTAGTTCCTCCACAATATTTCCGGAGGCTTCCAGCTCTACGAAACCTTCTGGGGTTTTAAGGGCATTTCCAGACCAAGGTTTTGTTCCTTTCCATGGGTCATCTTGATCGTCAATTTTCTCAAGGTTTGCTATGAGATGATCCCAATCGCCTGTTGAAACCGGGTCGAAGTAGGGTACTTCTTTTGGAGACGAGGATTCTTCTGGGTCAGAAGACCACACGTCTGTGCCATCGGACAATTCCTCTTCATTGTCAGAGAAATCGTACCAATTGGATGAGCTTCCTGGATCTTTGTCAGGTGACTCATCGAAGAGATATCCAGGGAGATCGATGTCTTCATGGATACGAGATGTTGAGGCTTGGTCAGTAAATTGACTTTTAAGCCTTTGTGTCAACTGTCTCAGGGGAGTGTCGCGATCATACCCTAACCCGTGTGAAGACTTTTCTACATAGCCGTAGAGTCTCCAATCTTCCAGCTGACTTTTGGTCAAGATGGGCCCCAATGACGTGAGAATACCACGTCCTTCTCCCAAACCGACTGGGATTTTAGCATCATAGCCCATTTTCTTCATAATAGCTTGTGCCACAGAACTATATAAGGATAGTTGAGGCATACCTTCATTTTGGAAAGGTTCAAGCATGGAGTTTGATGAAGAAGCATCCGATCTATGGAAGAAGATCGGCTTTTCCTTTGCTGAAGTTGCTGGAACAACGAAGGAAGCTGGCGTAGGATCTTCTATGTGAGAAGTTGTCTCCATTGGAGTAAGAGGAGGCTGAACTTGCTGAATATCAGCTTGGCTTGACGATGTGTCGTATTCTGGCTCTGAATCCGAATCCGTGTCTTGCATGATAGACATGAAAGAGACAACAAATTTGCCCCCAGACTTTTGCTTTGTCTTCTTCACTTTAGTTGTGATGACCAAAGGCTTTGAAGGTTCGAGGGAGATGATGATGGGGGTTTGAATGCTCTCTTCGGATTTACCGGATGGTTTGTTTTCTTCTGGTGATTGTTGAGGAGCCTTGCCTTTATCTTTCTAGAGATTTTCGGCGAAGGGTGCTGTTTGCTTCTCCTCTTCTTCTTTCTCACCTTCATACATCTGTGAGTCTGCAAAGTGGACTTCTTTACCTTTGAAGGGTTCTCTGTCCACAAAGACTAGACGTATCATGCCGTCGTCGCCAACAAACTTGATGCGTTGATGTAGAGTTGAAGGGACAACACCATTCTCGTGGATCCGAGAAGGATGTTGTAGCATGAAGGGGTTTTTATTGCATATACAGTGACTTCAGAGATAAGATCACCGATCTGCAACTTGAACCTGATTTTGCCGATAGGCCTTTGAGTACTCCCATCGTATCCAAAGATAGATACAGATGTGTGGCTCAGCTTGCTGGGTGGGATGCCCAACTCTTCGAGAGCCGATGTGGAGATGAGGTTGAGTGCAGAACCTGGGTCGATCTGAACTCTCTGCATAGGTGTCACGCCCCCGGACCGAGGTCCCGCTAAACGAGGCCTTAATCCGGGGACGCGGCACGACGGGCCGGAAAAATTCCGTCCGCACACGCTAGTTTCCCACAGGTTTCCGCGGTAAGGATTCCCGAAATCCGATCCAACAATGATATATAAGAATCACTTTCATACAAATGACTTACGCGGAAGCATTGTAGCAAACATAAAAGTCTCTCAAAATGGGTATAAGATGAGAACGTACGAGACTAGCATCAAAAAGAGAAACATTTCATTGTAGGCCCCAAAGTTAGTTTAAAGTTAGTACAAAAGTAAGATTAGTCATTAATTACAAATTCTTCCCAAAAGAGTATAAGCCAACAATGGCCATAACCAAAAACCCAAAATGTCTAGCATCTATTCCCAAAATATGTGATCGCAGCTCCAGAAGCAACCCAACATCTAAATGACATCATCGGGCTGCCACTCGCCCTCCACAGGAACTATGGGTTCCGCCTCGAAGTGCGCCTCAACCGTGAGGGGCTCGACATCTGGCACCAAACAAAAAGAGTCAGACACGACGGTCTGGCAAGCAAATACAACAACAATAGGATGATAGCGAAACAAAACAATAATAAATGAGAGCCACGATTAAATCATGATTAATAACAATGTCGAAGTAAATATAGAAGACACATCTCGATGGTTTACAAATCCAATGTCATGATGAGTAAAATAAACAAATACCATGAGATGAATATTAAGGCATAAAAACATTGGCAACCCACGTAAAGCTATATTCTCCTGTTACCGAAGTAACCAGAGCAGACAAACCGTAGCCACTACTCGTGGGACCGGAATGACATAGTCGTTATCAAACAGAATCGTAGCCACTACTCGTGGGACCGGATATTACCGTTGCCATGGTCGGTACAGACAGAATCCAAACTGCAGCTGGCAGACAAATTAAAGATCCCAAGCCGGATGATCGGACTGACAAGGTGACCTAAGCCTAGTGGTGCCATTAGAGTGAAAGTTCGAAACCTCGAAGAAATACAAATCCATTTATAAGATACATTTCCAAAATCGATAAGAGAACTACTCCAACAATTCATATTGACGAATCCGAGCAAAATAAGTGAGTAGTCTTATCAATACTTAAATATGTGGTAAACCACTTCAAAATATTCAAAATGATTAGAGAAAGAATCCGGACAATAGTCTTTTTATATAGAATGAATGTATGATGATTCGATCGTCAAATGTGGGCAGTCTCAATATACATTTGATCCCTTCATTGTCATTACGAGAACATAATTTGGTGCCACCGAAGATCCTTGACAATCACAAAGGATAAAATGTACATTTAAACTTGGAAAGTTCCCAAAGGATTTTGATCATGGTTCCACTACTTTACTTAGCCTTCCAAAGATTGTAAATGGCCTTCACATATGGGCAAGGGTTGGGCCGCATTGAACTTGGATGCGGGCTTGAAGTGGACCTGAAGGTATACCCAAGGAAATCCCCATTAATATTGGATTAGTTCTTCTTAAAATCAGGCCCACAACTGGCCTTGACCCAAGCCAAAACAGTCCGCCCATTGGTCCCAACACAGTCCTTAAATGGATCAAAGAATGGGTCTCAAAACAGCCCAATGATTGACCTTGAAACAGGCCCAAAAGACACTTAGGGAACAGGCCCAACACAGCCTTCAATTGGGCCCCAAAGTAGACTCAATTGGACCTTAAACCAGGCCCAACTCAAGCCCCCAGACTGAGCTGGGCTCGCTCGAGCGAACCCAGGTCCGCTCGAGCGGAGCCCAGACAGTAGCTGGGTCGCTCGAGCGGCCCAGTGGGTCGCTCGAGCGGACTGGGCTCTGCCCAGTCCAGCTCGGCAGTGCATTATCTCCTTCCTTCTTCCTCTTTTGAGCCTCTTTTTGATCCTTTTCAATCTCCCTTCTTTCATACCCATTTCCAACATTGGGACCCTTCCTTGGCCTCCCTAACTCATCAAATCAGCATCCACAAACCATTCTAATTAGCCTAACACAATACTTTTAAAGATCAAAGTTTTTCTCCTTTTCTTTGAGCACCCATCTTCAACACAAGGAAACCAAATTTCCTAAAGAGCCAAGGTGAAAAAAAACTTCTAAATGCATTGTAAGACAATATCCTCAATTGAAATCAATGTAACATTGGTCCATTCCATCAAAGTAAATCCATGAATCAAGAAAGATTAGCACATGAGAAGAAAAATCATGGAATGGAACTAATTGGGAAAAACATCATATTAATTGTAGAATCTACTTGCCTCTAGTCAAGATAGGAGCAAAATCACTCTTCAAACAGAGCTTTAGTGCCTCAAGCTTCAAATCTACAAAAACCCCAAAATTTTCCCAAGGAAACCCAAAAAAATAACATTTGTAAATCTTCAAGGAAAACCCTAGCATATGGGATTAAAACACTCTAAATGGAAAGGAAATCAAGAATCTCAAGCTTGGAAAGCCATTGCTAACCTTGAGAAATCCCAATGGAGAAGAGAAGCTTGAATGAGGGCTTTCTCTTTGCTCAAAAACCTCAAAAAGGGTACCTTTGGAGAGCTTGGAGAGGGAGGAAGGACTTGAGGAGATCAATCCTCCAAGAAAACTCCACCAAATGAGAGTTCCAGATGAGAGAGAGAGAGTGTGTGAAGAGAGGAAAAACCCTAGGTGAGAACTCTTGCTGTAAATGAAATGAAGAAGGAGAAGAAGAAATCCCCTTCTTATAAGAGATGTCTTGTGGGCCCCGATCTTCACTAAGCTAGAAATGGTACTTGCGGGCCCCGAACGAAAACGACGAAGAAGACAAAAACGATCAGCGAAATTTCTACTTTCCAAAAAGTATATTTTTGACAATTTCTGAAATTTTTGAAATTTGGGTACAGATTTTGTGTGAAATGTCAGTTTTGCCCTTTTTCTCGAAAAACGCGATTTCTGATCACAAAATCAAGTTGGCCAAAACATGAAAGTTGATGATCTAGATAAGATGAATCAAAATGCACAAAAATTGGGATTCTACAAGCCTCAAGAATAAACTTAACAATTTCACACACAATCCACGGGCGCCCCGGCCCGTGTCAAACTTAAGTCAATGACTCACGAGGGTTCTCAAAGCTAATCAAACATTCTAATCTAGCTTAATAAAATAAACTAATCATCCACTAACCCCACTTATCCACTAATCACTGTTAAAACATAATTAAATACTTCAAACCTGGGTCGGGGTCTGACAATAGGCATTTCCTTGATGTACCCTGTGAAGTACAGGGGTCGATTGTGCCTTGTTTCGCCAGGTAGGAGGTCTTCCTTAGTGAAGGCGATGGTTGCACTGGCTGTGTTTTGAACTGAGAGGCATTCAATGCATGATCCCTCAGTTTTCTTCTTTTCTCCCTTTGAGGAAGCTTCTGAGTTTTTAACCCGGTAGTCTATTTCAATTTGGAGGACTTGCGGGGCATGTTTGTCGACATCGTCATTCAGCTTTTGTAATTCTGAAATGAGATTATCACGAGTGTGCGGGGACATTTGTAATAAATCTAGGATGTGCAAACGTGCAGGTATGTGCTTGAAATGTTCAATCAAGTCATACTTGAAAGCCTCCTTAGGGCCTGCATGTTCATTATTGTTGCCATTAGGGGCGCTTACAACATCTTTTCCCTGAAGGATTTGCATATGTAAAGGAAGATTGGTTGTAATTTTTGTGGTAGTCCCGGCCAGAGCGGGTGCCTCTACCAACTTCGAGAGCTTCTTGAGAAGGGTCTTCATTTGGAAGATTGTCTTCAGGATCAAGCGGCTGTCATTTTTCATTTGCTGAGGATGTAACTACAGCAGAGTTGCCATCCTCAGTGATTGTGTTGGACGGAGCATTTTCCGGGAACAAGTCCTGAACAGCATCCAGCAACATTTCTTCTTCGTTGACCAATTCATCGTCCCAAGCATCAATAGCTGGGAATTCTTCAGTCAGGAAGGGTGTGAGCTTTGAAGTCACGGTCTTAGGAGAAGAAACCTGAGAGGGTATCGTCTCAGGGAAAGTCACGTGAGATGAGGTGGCTCCAGAGGATACATTGTTAGGCGTCGTCGGAGTGTAAGTGATCTCGTCAGACGATGCTTCGGAAGAGCTATAATCCCGAATTATCACATTACAGGAAGCTCTAACAGGAGACATTGCTTGATCGGAGTCAGACTCATCCTCGGATGTAAGAGGATCGTCTATCCAGCAATTTTCTCCATTTTTAGGAGTTAAGGGAGGATGTACCTGATGGTCTTCAGGGACTTCAGGCTCTGGATTGCGAGGACGCTCGTTGACGCGGTCTTGTTCTTGTTCTAGAACGAGATGCTATAAGATCCTTGCATATTCTTCAAGATTAGGCATGGGAACCAAATGTTCTTCTTCATTAGCTCTTTGTGGCTCAACATAGTTGATTTCCACTGGAGTAATGACGGGTGCTGGTTCAACAGCATTTTCTTGTACAGCCTCTTGGTCTTCTTCATCATCAGACCAGGATCCTTGTGGCTGTAGGGGGTTATACCAGATTACTGGCATAAGATGGGTCTCAGGAACCCATTCTTCATCGAAGAAATATTCTCCTGTTTCAAGGGACTCCTCTCACTCGTCGGTGTAGTTGGATTCGAATCCATCATCGGTGTCACTGGACTCATATCCATTAATGGAGAATCCAACTACCGAATTGCAAGAGTATGAAGCCCCTACGTGGCTTCTTTGAATTGAGGTGGCATGAAAGCACTGAGAGTGAATTTTCTTACCCCTTTTGAAGTCTCTGGAATGGATGTTTTTGTTGCCTCCAGTGAAGCGGTAGAGGAAGCCTCTGCCTTTTCTTGGACTTCTTGTTTTGGCTGGGTCTTATCTTGCCGTTTGAGCTTGAGGAGATGTTTCCTAGCCTGCCTTCACTGTTGAGCTGTAGGCTTTGTTTTCACGACCTCCTAGTTTTCATCTTCCAGGAGATCGGGATGTACCCATATGGGTTGTCTGTCTGGTGTCGGGTAAGGAACCAATTCCTCGAATGCTTGGATTGAGTTTATCACCTTGAAGGAAGTAGTGATCTTCTTTTTCGGTGATTTTGATGTTTGTCCACATGTCACCATGTTGACGGAGGCAGACCCATAGTTTTTATCAAAGGTGATGACTCCATTTTTCCACATCTTGTTTATTTTCTCTCTCACAGCGAAGCATTGATTGAGAGGATGCGAGATCGTCTGGTGGTATGGACAGTACCGAGGATCGTTGGTTTTTCCAACATCACTCGGTCTTTTGGGTTCAGGCAAAGTGAGCTTGCCATTCGCCACAAGAGCCCCGAAGATTTCATCAACATCTTCATCGAACGGGTATTTCTTTTCTACTCGCTCTTTGAAGGCATCTGAGAGTTCAGGTCTCTTACCAGCAGCTTTGTTTTCAGCTTTCTTTAGTGGTTGAGGAGCTGACTTGGTCTGCACGTTGAGGACCTCTTTCTTCTTTGGTTTAGAGGTTGCAATGGCGGTTGGCTCTTTTCTAGATGATTTCTGACTGTTGAGGTCTTTAATCACCATTTCAGCTTCCATGGAAGCTTCTAGGAGTTCTCCCAAGTTCTTTGATTTGTTGCCGATGATCATGGAACGGATTCTAGCTCTCATATTGTTTCGGCAGATGTCGACTAGCGACGCTTGTGGCAATACATCAGAGCATTTGTATGCCACTGCTTTCCACTTATGAATGAAGTCATATGTTGACTCATTCTCCCCCTATTTTAGGCTGCACAACTGAGCCATAGTAGCGGGATGATCCTCACCTTTGAAGTGAGTCAGGAAGCGTGTCTCTAGCATGGCCCGATTTTGGATGGAGTCCTCCGGCAGATTGGAGTACCAATCGAAGGCCGTACCTTTTAGGGTACTTGCAAAGAGGCGGATCTTGAGTGCATCTTGATCCGCGATAGCTCCCGTTAAGATCTTGAAGTGGATGACGTGCTATCTGGTTGATCCTTTCCCCGTATATGTTTGGAGAGTAAGATGCTTGAATTTTGTAGGGAACGGGACCGAGTCCATCCATAAGGGATATGGTGGCTTGATCCCATACTCCTTGAGTATATCCTCTTCTTTTTCTTTTTCGAGGATACTGTCTTCGTCCTTTTTGGTAAGGGCGCGTGACTCATTCTCTTCTCCGTTTACCTCATCATCTTGATGATTCGGAGGAGGTTCATTGTTCGCCTGATTTTGAAAGGCGAGGATAAGGTTTTCCATTAGAGTTTCAATCCTTTGTTGGCCTTGTTCCAACTGCTGGATGCATACGATCGCATCAGCTTGAGGTGGATTGCAGGGTGGTGGCTCAGAATTTGTTGCCACGACATTCATCCTTCGAGATTCAAACGAAGAAACTGTCCTGGTGACTAAGCTGGGGCTCATTCTTTTTGATGAAGAGCTTGAGGAAGGATCACTCTGCCGTCTTTTGCTTGAAGGAGCAGGGGATTCTTCTGAGTGTCTTCTTGTCCTGGAGACGTTGCGGGTCACCGGACGTCGGACATGAATTTTTGCTGCCGACTTTTGGCATCTTCTGGTTTTTCCAACTATATGGACGGCAGCAACTTGGTTGGGTCTTTCTTTTTCGACCCATTTGGGAGAGACTTGAAGTGTAGGAGGCTGGGTCTTTTGCTTCTCTAGTCTCTTTTGTCGATACGAGCCTGTCTTCTTTGTAGCTGGGCAAGGACAGGATGCGAACCTGGTCCTTCGCCTGTTGCAGCGAAGCTTTAAATTTTTTGAGTTTGGCCCCTGTAGAGATGAAGGGCCGAACTATAGGATTGTAGGCCTTAGCAGGTGCTTGTAGAGGCCTTGTGATGCATGATCTGATTTTGGGCATGTAGGAACAAGCCGGCTCATGCTGGGTTGACTTGGGAGTTAGGTTGGAGATGGGTCTCTCCTCTTTCATGTAAGCAAGAGGGTAGAACTGGTTCTCCTTGAGTGGGGCCAGTTATGCTGGCTTGGTGGATATTTGGGACCTTCTTTGTTTTGGTGAAGGTCTTGGGGACCAAATCTTGGGATAGACCTAGTCGTTTGCGGGTCGTGGCTTCTTGGGGGTGCCACGGGCTTCGGGCCTTCTGGTGCTCGCCTTTGGTGTCACGGTAGTGACACGTTGAGAGGCGACCTTCTGCTTCTTGGAAGGAGCAGTTTGTTCTTCGGGAAGTGGGAATGGTCCCATCGTCCCAAAGACAATAGTCTGGGGAGTCGAGGTCGACCAGAGTTCAGAGAGTTACCAAGGGAGTCGACGTTTCGGCAGCTGATGGGGCGCTTGTAGGTGCGCGTGGTTTGCTTTTGTTGAAGCATGAGCTGGTGCTTGCTCTCATCGAAAGTAATGGTAAGCGATGCTGCCATTGTTAGTTTTCAAAAAAATTCTGAAACAATATCACATCCATTAGTAATCATAAGAATATAATGATCATAAATGGGAAGTTCTATGGTTTTGTCTTTTCAAATCACTTGAGGGATATGACCCAAGCAATACGAAGAAGGCAAAAAGCCATAGAGGGTACAATTGTTCTGATCATAGGTATGGTGAGCCCAGAATGAGCGTTCCAATGACTGCTAGAAGCAATTGTAAACCAAAATTTGACTTATCGAGAAGCAGAGCTTGCCCGTTGTAAGAAGAATATAAGGTTGGAGTTACAAATGTGCCGATCGCAAATACAGTAGACCCTGAAAGGGCGTACTAGTACAACTAGACACAAATGTTTTGAGACCGCATCCATGAGATGAGATTCTCTATTTTGAAAGGTCAAGATTGGATTCATCAAAGAGAGCAGATGGTATTCCGATCCAAATACGGTCTCAGCGATTTCCGCAAGCGCCAGTACTCAGAAGGAAATAAACCATAATTTCTCGAATCTGAATCCAAAAATGACGATTTTTTTTTGAAAGGCCAAGATCGGGTTCATCAAAGAGAGCAAAAGGCATTCCAATCTGAATACGGGCTCAGCGATTTCCGTGAGCGCCAATGCTCAGAAAGGAGGAGACCAAAATTTCTCCAATCTGAACCCAAAAATGTCGGAAGTTTTTTTTTTGAAGATTTTATATATATATATATATGTTTTATTTTTTATTTATGATTTTTTTTGAATTTTTTTTTATTTTTTATTTTAAAAATTTTATTTTAAAAATTTTATTTTAAAAATTTTATTTTAAAAATTTTATTTTAAAAATTTTATTTATTTAAAAGACGAGAGAGTACACATAGGCCTCCTAACCCGGTCTTATGAAATCTCGATTGATAAATTGCCCCCAGGTAAGGGTAGGATTACTTAATGAACCCGTTTGGAGGACCCTTGCCTAGAACAGTCAAGCTGTCTCCACACTCTGGACAAGGCTTTTCTTGAATCAACCGTGATCAAAGAACGCAGTTGGTTTAACCTTAGTGGTCTATGTATTTTTTTTATTTGTTTTTTTTTTAGATCTTTAATGAACTCATCGAAGAGAAACGATGGCCCAAAACCTTAGTCGAACAGGTTCAACATTTCTGCAAGCACGATGAACGATAGGAAAGGATCAAGGTTTCTCAATTTTGAATCCAAACTGAAAAATCTAATGTTTTTGGTTTTTTTTTAGTTCTTTAATGAACTCATCGAAGAGAAACGATGCCCCAAAACCTTAGTCGAACAGGCTCAACATTTCTGCAAGCACGATGAACGATAGGAAAGGATCAAGGTTTCTCAATTTTGAATCCAAACTGAAAAATCTGATTTTTTGGTTTTTATTACTTTTTTTTAAAATTTTGAATGAAGTCATCGAAGAGAAACGATGGCCCAAAACCTTAGTCGAACAGGCTCAACATTTCTGCAAGCACGATGAACGATAGGAAAGGATCAAGGTTTCTCAATTTTGAATCCAAAATGAAAAATCTATTTTTTTTTACTTTTATTTTTTTTAGATCTTTAATGAACTCATTGAAGAGAAACGATGACCCAAAACCTTAGTCGAACAGGCTCAACATTTCTGCAAGCACGATGAATGATAGGAAATGATCAAGGTTTCTCAATTTTGAATCCAAACTGAAAAATCTGATTTCTTGGTTTTTTTTTTACTTTTTTTTTTAGATTTTTAATGAACTCATCGAAGAGAAACGATGGCCCAAAACCTTAGTCGAACAGGCTCAACAT
Source organism: Litsea cubeba (assembly GCA_012931725.1). Lineage (NCBI taxonomy): Eukaryota > Viridiplantae > Streptophyta > Magnoliopsida > Laurales > Lauraceae > Litsea > Litsea cubeba. Next base: position 39,731,087 of record CM022947.1, on the reverse strand, counting down.
TTCTGCAAGCGCGATGAACGATAGGAAAGGATCAAGGTTTCTCAATTTTGAATCCAAAATGAAAAATCTGATTTTTTATTTTTTTTTTGAAAAGAGGAAAGAGTGGAAATAAATTCAAAGAATTAGAAATTTCCAAAAAATCTCATCTCATTTTTTTTAGATGCGGAATTCAACATAGGCCACCAATTAGAAAGTAGCCAAGGAATTCAGAAAAGAAGTATAAGCATAGAGCAAAAGATATGATATGTAAATATTTCATTTCTAGCATCGTGTTCTCAAATGAACGAGTCCCACCAGGTGTGCCAGCTTGATGGACAGCGCTTCAATTGCTCGGTTCTACCGAGGTCGGCGGACGTGAGAGTCCGTTTGGGTCCGACCCTTTCGTAACCAGGGGGCAGAGGCGTGCATCAACATTTTTTGTGGGTGTGCCGGATTTTCTATTTGCCTTAGAATTGCAAGTGGTGATCCGGAGATCAACCTTCGTAAGTAAAATGGAAATCAACTTCTTTCAAGTTTTCTATTGCACATATATTTGAGAAAAGAGACATTTTTCTTGATTTGCCGTGAAAGGTGATTTTTTGGCATTTATAGCCGATTTTGGCGTTTATAACCGATTTTTGGCGTTTATAGCCTATTTACAATTCTTATCAATAATGAAAGACAAGAGTTGTGATTTTTGTCTCTTTTGGAAAAATACAAACTACAATGAAAAGCAAGAAAAGGAGGATCTAACTTCTCAGGAGATTGTGGGGGACTCGTTCAGATTGACGGTCGCAAGCCATATGTGGACTTCGCCATCATCCATGCAGATGAGAATAGATGATGCTCTTGATTCGCTTGGCTTGGCTATAACCTCAGGTTTTTAGAGGACAAAGACCAAAAGGTGGTCCTATGTCCAATAAAAAACTAAGTAGAGGGGCTGAGAAGCCACGTCTAAGCCATTGGAGGCAGAAGGAGAAGGCAAGGACCTTGGGGGCGGCGGGGGGGGGGGGTACCCCCACGGGACTTTTGTCACCTTGTAGTGGTGGCCGGTGCAGAACTTTCGCAGAGTTTTCTCTCTTTCTTTCTCTAGATTTCTATGCTTTTTTCTGATCTGGGATCTGCCTTGTTTTTCCTATCTGGTTTCCTTTGGAGTGCTCTCCTATTTAGAGGCTCTTGGTAGCCATTTAGGAGAGTTTATGGGCTTTTATTGTCATTAAGCCGCATAATGTTAGGAGTTACAGGATTTAATTCCTTTATTTTGTAACTCCTTTTTCTTGGCTTCTGATTGGCCGGTGGAGATTGAGGGCATTTAATCGCCTTTAATCACCATGATGGGAGGAGTTTTGTGGTTTAAATGTCATGAATCTCTTGACTTGTAACTCCCATTTGCTTGCTTCTGATTGAGTCGTCCAAAGAAATGAATTAATGATTGCAATAAAGCTAGTCAATTAATCGCATTAAGTGGTCGCCGAGCAGTTGAAGAGTCGCGGGCCATGCCACATCTTTTGGGATTCTTCTGGCGATGATCATCTATGGATCTTCATGTAGATCGACATCGGATGACCATGTAACTTCAAGTGTTGGTTGCCAACAGCGTGTCGGTGCCGATTTCTTGATCGGTCGGGTAGAAAGTACACTTTTTTTGGTTGACCGGTTTGGCGATCAATGTTGATTTTGATACTTTTGATGATTGACCTATGATTTTGACGGATGTCAAAGGATTTGGTGTCTCAAAAGTATGAATTTCGGAAAATCCCAGGGGTCGGACGCTTCAAATCGCGAAAAACGATGAAAAACGGGGCTTCCGGGGCCCTCCCGCAGGGCCTGGTGACCCTGGGCCTGCGACCCTGGGGGGGGTTTTCCCCCCTTTTGTCCCGTTTTGCATCCGTTTTTGATGTTTTTCGATTCTTTTTTATTCTGTATTTTTTCTTGACATTTTTTATCATTTATTGGCCTGATTTCCCTGTAGAAAACTTGATGAGAATCCTTGCATTTTGGATTGCAAAGTTTCCAAATTTTCGGGAAAGCCGAAGACTTTGTCACGCACAGCTGCCGATTTTCCGTCAGAGGCTGAAACTGGGCCAAACGATGTCGGAATGACCTGAAATTTGGGGTGAAGCCTTTTGAGCCATAAATAGGACCAACCATAGGCTTTTGTTTGATTTTGAAGCCATCTGGGGTCCTATCACCAGTAGACTTGTTTTTGTCTCGATGAAGATGTCGCGGCTTGATGTGCGGTTAACCGATGTCCGATTGACTTGAAATTTGACAGGGAACCTATTGGAGTCATTTTAAGATGATCCATAGGCTCTGTCTTGGAAACCACCGTCCCGGGGAGCTTCACCGCCGAGAGGCCTGATTTGGCTTCCGATCGTTAAAGTTTGGTCAAATGTTGTCAAAATGACCTAAAACTTGACGTGTAGCCCTTTGTAAGCATTTTGAAGCCGTTCATGTGCTCTATCTGATGAGTGATGGCCTCGGTTGTTCTTGCCACCGAGAGGCTTGATTTAGCTGTTTGAGGGTTGATATAGAGTCAAACGTTGTCGGTTTGACTCGGAACTTGACGTGGAGCCTTTTGGACGTATTTTGAGACCATCCATTGGCTCTGATCGAAGATTTGGTTTGCTTTCGCCGCCGGGAACTCCTTTTCAGCTGCTGGAGAAGCGAAGTTAGGCCAAATAATTTTGAAATGGCCGAAACTTCTTGTGTACTCCTCTTTTGGCTATCTTGAAGGATCTTGCAATTTTTGTTTGATTCTGGCAAGATTTGATTTTTTGGAAGTAGCATTGCCTATTTATGGCAGGTTGCGACTTCATATAGCTTTTTGGATCTTGAAGAGGCAAAGTGACATTTTTGGTGTCAACAAATAGAGAGGTATGCAAATAGTAATTATACCTTTATAATTAAAAATTTATGTAAAAAATGAAATATTCTTCTTAGAGAGAACTAAATCTTGCTACCTATGGTTTGAATCTTTTCTTATCATAGAAGTCTTATATGATATATAACTAGCATGCTATGGTTGTAGTACTGGTTATCCATATTTATATCATGGATTTCAAAAATATGTAGTCATGTCTCTGCTCCTTGCCTCCCTAGCCAGAGTAGCGCATCATAAACATCCTCTGTGTTATCAGTCCTAGAGAGAGGCAGATAATTCATCTACGGTTTGGAATCCAAGATGGTGGTCAGGGGAAGACACTCTCAGCTATTGGTGATTTTCAGTCTCGACCTTATACCATGCTTGAAGTTCTCTTCTTCCTTTTCTTTCTCATTCTTTTTTATTAAACTTTGATTTTGATTATCTGTTCAGCTGCATCTTGATTTGGGATTGCTCTGTCTCCGCTTGTTGAAGACCTCCACCTACAGATATAATTTCAGTATGAAATCTATATTGAATTCTTTTTTTTCAGATATGATGTTGCTTCCTAAGTAATGACTGAAATCTATACTGAATTTTTTATTTTCACTATCATGCATCAATCATCTACTAATTATGGCTCAACTGGTGGCGTTTCCAGTTGCAAAGAGCCTATTGAGCCGTTGACGCTTGATAAGATTGCAGATCATTGCCATGCTCCTGATGAAGTATGGGCCTCCTACTCTGAGATTTTGTTGTGTGCTGAGATTTTGTTGTGTGTTTGGGGTTTTTGCATGCATTGAACATGCTGCTATTTTTTGATGAGCAGATTGAAATGATCTACAAGATTGTTACGTACATGATGATCTACAAGATTCTTTGAAAAGCATGTACTGGTTTGTTTTGGTAGTTGTTGACACCAAAAATGTCAATTTGCCTCTTCAAGATCCAAAAAGTTACATGAAGTCGCAACCTGCCATAAATAGGCAATGCTACTTCCAAAAAATCAAATCTTGTTAGAATCAAACAAAAACTGCAAGATCCTTCAAGACAGCCAAAAGAGCACACAAGAAGTTTTGGGCCATTTCAAAATCATTTGGCCTAACTTCGCTTCTCCGGCAGCTGAAAAGGAGCACCTGGCGGCGAAAGCATCGGAGACACCAAATCTTCGATCAGAGCCGATGGATGGTCTCAAAATACTTCTAAAAGGCTCCATGTCAAGTTCCGAGTAAAACCGACAACGTTTGACCCTACATCAACCCTCGAACAGCTAAATCAAGCCTCTCAGCGGTGAGAACCATAGAGGCCATCACTCATCAGATAGAGCACATGGACGACTTCAAAATGCTTACAAAGGGCTACACGTCAAATTTCAGGTCATTTCGACAACATTTGACCAGACTTTGACGCTCGGAAGCCAAATCAGACCTCTCAGCGGCGAAGCTCCCCGGGACCATGGTTTCCAAGACATAGCCTATGGATCATCTTAAAATGACTCCATTAGGTTCCCTGTCAAAATTCAAGTCCATCGGACATCGGTTAACCACACATCAAGCCGCGACATCTTCATCGCGACAAAAACAAGTCTATTAATGATAGGACCCCAAACGGATTTAAAACTCAAACAAAAGCCTATGGTTGGTCTTATTTATTGCTCAGGAGGCTTCACCCCAAATTTCAGGTCATTCCGACATCATTTGGCCAAGTTTCAACTTCTGACGGAAAATCGGCAGCTTTGCGCGACAAAGTCTTCAGCTTTCCCGGAAAATTGGAAACTTTGCACTAAAAAATACAAGGATTCTCATCAAGTTTTCTACAGGGAAATCAGGCCAATAAATGATAAAAAATGTCAAGAAAAAATACAGAAGAAAAAAGAATCGAAAAACATAAAAAACGGACGCAAAACGGGACGAAAAGGGTGAAAACCCCCCAGGGTCGCCGGCGACCATGGAGCCCGGGATCGCCGGGTGGGCCCCAGAAGCCCCATTTTTCATCGTTTTTCACAATTTGAAGCGTCCGACTCCTCGAATTTTCCAAAATTCATACTTTTGAGACACCAAATCCTTTGACATCCATCAAAATCACGGGTCAATCATCAAGAGTATCAAAATCAACATTGATCGCCAACTGGTCAACCAAAAAAAGCGTGCTTTCTACCCGACCGATCGAGAAATCGACAGGACAGATGGCACCGACCCGCTGTTGGCAAACAACACGTGAAGTTACATGGTCATCTGATGTCGATCTACATAAAGATCCATCGATGATCATCGCCAGAAGAATCCCAAAAGATGCGGAACGGCCCACGATTCTTCAACTACTCGGCAACCACTTAATGCGATTAATTGACTAGCTTTATTACAGTCATTAATCCATTTCTTTGGACGGCCCAATCAGAAGCAAGCATCCGGGAGTTAAAAGTCAATTGATTCATTGCATTTAACCCATGAAAGTCCTCCCATCATGGCGATTAAAGGCGATTAAATACCTTCAATCTCCTCCGGCCAATCAGAAGCCAAGAAAAAGGAGTTACAAAATAAAGGAATTAAATCCTGTAACTCCCCCCATTATGCGGCTTAATGACAATAAAAGCCCATAAACTCTCCTAAATGGGTACCAAGAGCCTATAAATAGGAGACAACCCCAAGCATTCCAGAGAGACCTTAGAAAATTCAGAAATTCAGAAAGAAAATGGCATCTGAAATCTAAGAGAAAGAAAGAGAAAACTCTGCGGAAGTTCTTTACCGACCACCGCTAGAAGGTGACAAAAGTTCCTTGGGGGGTACCCCCTGCAAGGTCTTTGCCTTCTTCTTCTGCCTCCAATGGCTTAGACGTGGCTTTTCAGCCCGTCTACTTGGTTTTTTTTATTGGACATTGGACCTCCTTTTGGTCTTTGTTCTCTAAAAATCTGAGGTCACAGCCAAGCCAAGCGAATCAAGAGCATCCTCTGTTCTCATCTGCATGAATGATGGCGAAGTCCACATATGGCTTGCGACCGTCAATCTAAACGAGCTCCCCACAATCTCCTGAGAAGTTCGATCCTCCTTTTCTTGCTTTTCATTGTATTTTGTATTTTTCCAAAAGAGACAAAAATCACAACTCTTGTCTTTCATTATTGATAAGAATTGTAAATCGGCTATAAACGCCAAAAATCGGCTATAAACGCCAAAATCGGCTATAAACGCCAATCGGCTATAAATGCCAAAAAAAATCGCCTTTCACGGGCAAACCAAGAAAAATGTCTCTTTTCTTAAATATATGTGCAATGGAAAACTTGAAAGAAGTTGATTTCTGTTTTACTTGCGAAGGTCGATCTCAGGATCACCACTTGTAATTCCAAGTAAAATAGAAAATCTGGCACACCCACACAAAAAAATGTTGATGCACGCCTATGCCCCCCGGTTACGAAAGGGTCGGACCCAAACGGACTCCCACGTCCGTCGACCTCGGTAGAACCAAGCAATGAAGAGCTGTCCATCAAGCTGGCTCCACCCGGTTGGACTCGTTCATTTGAGAACACGATGCTAGAAATGAAATATTTGCATATCATATCTTTTGCTCTATGCGTTCTTTTCTCGATTCCTTGGCTACTTTCTAATTGGTCGCCTATGTTGGATTCCGCATCTAAAAAAAATGAGATGAGATTTTTTTTGGAAATTCCTAATTCTTTGAATTTATTTCCACTCTTTCTCTTTTCAAAAAAAGAAAAAACAAAAAACAAAAAAATCAGATTTTTCATTTTGGATTCAAAATTGAGAAACCTTGATCCTTTCCTATCGTTCATCGTGCTTGCAGAAATGTTGAGCCTGTTCGACTAAGGTTTTGGGCCATCGTTTGTCTTCGATGAGTTCATTAAAGATCTAAAAAATAAAAAACAAAAAACAAAAAAAATCAGATTTTTCATTTTGGATTCAAACTTGAGAAACCTTGATCCTTTCCTATCGTTCATCGTGCTTGCAGAAATGTTGAGCCTGTTCGACTAAGGTTTTGGGACATCGTTTGTCTTCGATGAGTTCATTAAAGATCTAAAAAATAAAAACAAAAAACAAAAAAAATCAGATTTTTCATTTTGGATTCAAAATTGAGAAACCTTGATCCTTTCCTATCGTTCATCGTGCTTGCAGAAATGTTGAGCCTGCTCGACCAAGGTTTTGGGCCATCATTTCTCTCCAAGGAGGGCCCCGGAAGCCCCATTTTTCGTTGTTTTTCGCGATTCGAAGCGTCCTACCCCTAGGATTTTCCAAAATTTATACTTTTGAGACACCAAATCCTTTGACATCCGTCAAAATCACGGGTCAATCATCAAGAGTATCAAAATCAACCTTGATCGCCAACCGGTCAACCAAAAAAGTGTGCTTTCTACCCGATCGATCAAGAAATCGACAGGACAGATGGCACCGACCCGCTGATGGGAGCCAATACCTGAAGTTACATGGTCATCCGATGTCGATCTACATGAAGATCCAATGATGCTCATCGCCAGAAGAATCCCAAAAGACGTGGCACGGCCCGCGACTCTTCAACTGCACGGCGACCACTTAATGCGATTAATTGACTAGCTTTATTACAGGCATTAATCCATTTCTTTGGACGGCCCAATCAGAAGCAAGCATCCGGGAGTTACAAGTCAATTGATTCATGGCATTTAACCCGTGAAACTCCTCCCATCATGGCGATTAAAGGCGATTAAATGCCCTCAATCTCCTCCGGTCAACCAGAAGCCAAGAAAAAGGAGTTACAAAACAAAGGAATTAAATCCTGTAACTCCTCCCATTATCGGCTTAATGACAATAAAAGCCCATAAACCCTCCTAAATGGCTTCCAAAAAGCCATAAATAGGAGAGCACTCTAAGAAGAAAAAAAAATAGGACAGACTGCAGAAAATCCCAAAATTCAGACAGAAAAAGGCATCAGAAATCTACGAGAAAGTAAGAAAATTCTGCGGAAGTTCTACACCGACCACCGCTACAAGGTGACAAAAGTCCCTTGGGGGGTACCCCCCCCAAGGACCTTGCCTTCTCCTTCTGCTTAGACGTGGCTTTTCAGCCCGTCTACTTAGTTTTTTTATTGGACATAGGACCTCCTTTTGGTCTTTGTCCTCTAAAAACCTGAGGTTATAGCCAAGGCAAGCGAATCAAGAGCATTCTCTGTTCTCAACTGCATGGATGATGGCGAAGTCCACACATGGCTTGCGACTGTCAATCTGAACGAGTCCCCCACAATTTCCTGAGAAGTTAGATCCTCCTTTTCTTGCTTTTCATTGTAGTTTGTATTTTTCCAAAAGAGACAAAAATCACAACTCTTGTCTTTCATTATTGATAAAAATTGTAAAATCGGCTATAAACGCCAAAAATCAGCTATAAACGCCAAAATTGGCTATAAATGCCAAAATCGGCTATAAATGCCAAAAAATCGCCTTTCACGGCAAATCAAGAAAAATGTCTCTTTTCTTAAATATATGTGCAATGGAAAACTCGAAAGAAGTTGATTTCCGTTTTACTTGCGAAGGTTGATCTCTGGATCACCACTTGCAATTCCAAGTAAAATATAAAATTTGGCACACCCACACAAAAAAATGTTGATGCACGCCTCTGCCCCCCGATTACGAAAGGGTCAGACCCAAACGGACTCCGACGTCGCTGACCTCGGTAGAACCGAGCAATTGAAGCGCTGTCCATCAAGCTGGCTCCACCCGGTGGGACTCGTTCATTTGAGAACACGATGCTAGAAATGAAATATTTGCATATCATATCTTTTGCTCTATGCTTATATTTCTTTTCTCGATTCCTTGGCTACTTTCTAATTGGTGGCCTATGTTGGATTCCGCATCTAAAAAAAATGAGATGACATTTTTTGGAAATTTCTAATTCTTTGAGTTTATTTCCACTCTTTCTCTTTTCAAAAAAAAAAAATCAGATTTCTTAGTTTGGATTCAAAATTGAGAAACTTTGATCCATTTCGTTTCGTCTCTGTGCTCGCGGAAATCGTTGAGCCGGTTCGAATTGTGGAAATGGTCGTTTGTTTTCTTCGATGAGTTCATTAGAAATTAGAAAAAATCAGATTTCTCATTTTGGATTCAAAATTGAGAAACTTTGATCCTTTCCTTTCGTTCGTGTGCTCGTAGAAATTGTTGAGCCTGTTTGAAGTAGGATTTAGGCCATCGTTTCTCTTCGATGAGTTCATTAAAGATCTAAAAAAAATAAATAAATAAATAAACAAAAAAAAGACATAGACGACTAAGGTTAAACCAACTGCGTTCTTTGATCACGGTTGATTCAAGAAAAGCCTTGTCTAGAGTGTGGAGACAGCTTGACTGTTGTAGGCAAGGGTCCTCTAAACGGGTTCATTAAGTAATCCTACCCTTACCTGGGGGCAATTCTTTCATAAGACCAGGTTAGGAGGCCTATGTGTACTCTCTCGTCTTTTAAATAAAAAAATATTTAAAATAAAAAAAATTAAAACAAAAAATAAAAAATATAAAAATTTTTCAAAAAAAAAAACTAAAAAAAATTAATAAATAAAAAAAAAAAATTTTAAATTTTTTTTTTAAAAGAAAAAAAGTATTTTTTCAAAAAAAAATATTCTAAAAAAAAAACTTTCGTCATTTTGGGTTCAGATTGGAGAAATTTTGGTCTCCTCCTTTCTGAGCACTGGCGCTCGCGGAAATCGCTGAGCCCGTGTTCAGATTGAAGTGCCTTTTGCTCTCTTTGATGAACCTGATCTTGGCCTTTCAAAAAAAAAAATAAACTCGTCATTTTTGGATTCAGATCCGAGAAATTATGGTTCATTTCCTTCTGAGTACTGGCGCTCGCGGAAATCGCTGAGACTGGATTTGGATCGGAATACCATCTGCTCTCTTTGATGAATCCAATCTTGACCTTTCAAAACAGAGAATCTCATCTCATGGATGCGGTCTTAAAACATTTGTGTCTAGCGGTACTAGTACGCCCTTTCAGGGTCTACTGTATTCGCAAACGGCACATTTGTAACTCCAAACTTATATTCTTCTTACATCGAGCAAGCTTTGCTTCTCGATAAGTCAAATTTAGGTTCACAATTGCTTCTAGCAGTCACTGGGATGCCCATTCTGAGCTTACCATACCTGCGATCAGAACAATTGTACCCTCTATGGCGTTTTGCCTTCTTCATATTGCTTGGGTCATCTCCCTCGAGCAATTTGAAAAGACAAACCATAGAACTTCCCATTTATGATTATTATATTCTTGTGATTACTAATGGATGTGGTCTTGTTTCAGAAATTTTTTGAAAAAAACTAACAATGGCAGCATCGCTTACCATTACTTTCGATGAGAGCAAGCACCAGCTCATGCTTCAACAGAAGCAAACCACGCGCACCTACAAGCGACCCATCAGCTGCCGAAGCGTCAACTCCCTCAGCAACTCTCTAAACTCCGGGTCGACCTTAACTCCCCGGACTATTGTCTTTGGGATGCTGGGACCATTTCCAATTCCCGAAGAACAAATTGCTCCTTCCAAGAAGTAGAAGGTCGCCTCTCAATGTGTCACGGCCAGAAAGCCCGAAGCCCATGGCACCCCCACGAAGCCTCGAACCGCAAACGACCAGGTCTATCCCAAGACTTGGTCCCTAAGACCTTCACCAAAACAAAGAAGGTCCCAAACATCCACCAAGCCAGCATTCTTGGCCCCACTCAAGGAGAACCAGTTCTACCCTCTTGCCTACATGAAAGAGGAGAGACCCATCTCCAACCTGACTCCCAAGTCAACCTAGCATGAGCCGGCTTGTTCCTACAAGCCCAAAATCAGATCATGCATCACAAGGCCTCTGCAAGCCTCTACAAGCATCTGCTAAGGCCTACAATCCTGCAGTTCGACCCTTCATATTTACAGTGGCCGAACTCGAAAAATTCAAAGCTTCGCTGCAACAGGCGAAGGACCGGGTACGCATCCTGTCCTTGCCCAGCTACAAAGAAGACATGCTCGGCTACTGCGCCCGAGGGAGCACATCCTTCGTTGTCAAAGCCCAGCCAAAGCTGACCGAAGCTCAAATTGCTCGTCGTATATGCCGCCGCGCGTCGTATCGACAAAAGAGACTAGAGAAGCAAAGGACCCAGCCTCCTACACTTCAAGTCTCTCCCAAATGGGTTGAAAAAGAAAGACCCAACCAAGTTGCTGCTGTCCATATGGTTGGGAAAACCAGAAGACGCCAAAAGTCGGTAACAAAAATTCATGTCCGACGTCTGGTGACCCGCGGCGTCTCCAGGACAAGAAGACATTCAGAAGAATCCCCTGCTCCTTCAAGCAAATGACGGTAGAGTGATCCTTCCTCAAGCTCTTCTTTAAAAAGAATGAGCCTCAGCTCGGTCACGAGGACAGTTTCTTCATTCGAATCTCGAGGGATGAACGTCCTGGCTACAAATTCTGAGCCACCACCTTGCAATCCACCTCAAGATGATGCGATCACACGCATTCAGCAGTTGGAACAAGGTCAACAGAGGATTGAAACTTTGATAGAAAACCTTCTCCTCGCCTTCCAAAATCAGACGAACAATGAACCTCCTTCGAATCATCAAGACGATGAGGTAAATGGGGAAGAAAATGAGTCACGCGCCCTTACAAAAAAAGATGTAGACGGTATCCTCGCAAAAGCAAAAGAAGAGGATATACTCAAGGAGCATGGGATCAAACCACCATATCCCTTATGGATGGACTTGGTCCCGTTCCTTACAAAATTCAAGCATCCTACTCTCCAAACATATACGGGGAAAGGATTAGCCAGATAGCATGTCATCCACTTCAAGATCCTGACGGGAGCTATCGCGGATCAAGATGCACTCAAGATCCGCCTCTTTGCAAGTACCCTAAAAGGTACAGCCTTCGATTGGTACTCCACTCTGCCGGAGGACTCCATCCAAAACTGGGCCATCCTAGAGACACGCTTCCTGACTCACTTCAAAGGTGAGGATCATCCCGCTACTATGGCTCAGCTGTGCAGCCTAAAACAGGGGGAGAATGAGTCAACATATGACTTCATTCATAAGTGGAAAGCAATGGCATACAAATGCTCTGATGTATTGCCACAAGCTTCGCTAGTCGACATCTGCCGAAACAACATGAGAACTAGAATCCGCTCCATGATCATTGACAACAAATCAAAGAACCTGGGAGAACTCCTTGAAGCTTCCATGGAAGCTGAAACGGTGATTAAAGACCTCAACAGTCAGAAATCTTCAAGAAAAGAGCCAACCGCCATTGCAACCTCTAAACCAAAGAAGAAAGAGGTCCTCAATGTGCAGACCAAGTCAGCTCCTCAGCCACCAAAGAAAGCTGCAAACAAAGCTGCTGGTAAGAGACCTGAACTCTCAGATGCCTTCAAAGAACGAGCAGAGAAGAAATACCCGTTTGATGAAGGTGTTGATGAAATCTTGGGGCTCTTGTGGCGAACGGCAAGCTCACTTTGCTTGAACCCAAAAGACCGAGTGATGTTGGCAAAACCAACGATCCTCGGTACTGTCCATACCACCAGATGATCTCGCATCCTCTCAATCAATGCTTCGTTGTGAGAGAGAAAATAAACGAGATGTGGAAAAACGGAGTCATCACCTTTGACAAAAACTATGGGTCTGCCTCCGTCAACATGGTGACATGTGGACAAACATCAAAATCACCGAAGAAGAAGATCAGTACTTCCTTCAAGGTGATAAACACAATCCAAGCGTCCGAGGAGCTGGTTCCTTACCCGACACCAGACGGACATCCCATATGGGTACATCCCGATCTCCCGGAAGATGAAAATTGGGAGGTCGTGAAAACAAAGCCTAGAGCTCAACAGCGAAGGCAGGCTAGGAAACATCTCCTCAAGCTCAAACGGCAAGAGAAGACCCAGCCAAAACAAGAAGTCCAAGAAAAGGCAGAGTCCTCCTCTACCGCTTCACTGGAGACAACAAAAATGTCCCTTCTAGAGACTTCAAAGGGGGTAAGAAAATTCACTCTCAGTGATTTCATGCCACCGCAATTCAAAGAAGCCACGCAGGGGGCATCATACTCTTGCAAATCGGTAGTTGGATTCTCCATTGATGGATACGAGTCCAGCGACACCGATGATGGATTCGAATCCAACTACACCGACGGGTGGGAGGAGTCCCTTGAAACAGGAGAATATCTCTTTGATGAAGAATGGGTTCCTGAGACTCATCTTATGCTAGTAATCTGGTATAACCCCCTACAGCCACAAGGATCCTGGTCTGATGATGAAGAAGACCAAGAGGCTGTACAAGAAAATGCTGGTGAACCAGCACCCCTCATTGCTCCAGTGGAAATGAACAATGTTGAGCCACAAAGAGTTGATGAAGAAGAAGATTTGGCTCCTATGCCTGATCTTGAAGAATGTGCAGGGATCTTACAGCGTCTCGCTCTAGAACAAGAGCAAGACCGCGTCAACGAGCCTCCTCGCAATCCAGAGCCGGAAGTCCCTGAAGACCATCAGGTACATCCTCCCTTAACTCCTAAAAATGGAAAAAATTACTGGATAGACGATCCTCTTACATCCGAGGATGAGTCTGACTCTGATCAGACAAGGTCTCCTATCAGAGCTTCTTGTAATGTGATAATTCGGGATTATAACTCTTCTGAAGCATCGTCTGACGAGATCACTTACACTCCGACGACTCCTAGCAATGTATCTTCTAGGGCCACCTCATCTCACGTGACTTTCACTGAGACGACACCCTTTCAGGTTTCTTTTCCTGAGACTGTGACTTCAAAGTTCACACCCTTCCTGACTGAAGAATTCCCAGCTATTAATGCTTGGGACGATGAATTGGCAACGAAGAAGAAAGGTTGTTGGATGCTGTTCAGGACTTGTTCCCGCAAAATGCTCTGTGCAACATAATCACTGAGGATGGCAACTCTGCTACAGATACATCCTCAGCAAATGAAAAATGATAGCCTCTTGATCCTGAAGACAATCTTCCAAATGAAGACCCTTCTCAAGAAGCTCTCGATGTTGGTAGAGGCACCTGCTCTGGCCAGGACTACCACAAAAATTTCAACCAATCTTCTTTTACATATGTAAATCCTTCGGGAAAAGATGTTGTAAGCGCCCCTAGTGGCAACAATGATGAACATGTAGGCCCTAAGGAGGCTTTCAAGTTTGACTTGATTGAACACTTCAAGCACATACCTGCACGTCTGCACATCCTAGATTTATTGCGAATTTCTCCGCACACTCGTGATAATCTCATTTCAGAATTACAAAAGCTGAATAAGGATGTCGACAAACATGCCTCGCAAGTCCTCCAAATTGAAATGGACTACCGGGTCAAAAACTCAAAAGCTTCCTCAAAGGGAGAAAAGAAAACTGAGGGATCATGCATTGAATGCCTCTCGGTTCAAAAGGCGACCAGTGCAACCATCGCCTTCACTAAGGATGACCTCCTACTTGGCGAAACAAGGCATAACCGACCCCTGTACTTCACAGGGTACATCAAGGAAATGCCTATGCACAGAGTTCAGATCAACCCAGGTTCTGCACTCAACCTCATCTCCACTTTGGCTCTCGAAGAGTTGGGCATCCCACCCAGCAAGCTGAGCCACATATCTGTATCTATCTTTGGATATGATGGGAGTACTCAAAGGCCTATCGGCAAAATCAGGTTCTAGTTGCAGATCGGTGATCTTATCTCTGAGGTCACTGTGTACGCAATAAAAACCCCTTCATGCTACAACATCCTTCTCGGACGCCCTTGGATCCACGAGAATGGTGTTGTCCCTTCAACTCTACATCAATGCATCAAGTTTGTTGGCGACGACGGCATGATACATCGAGTCATTGCGGACAGAAAACCCTTCAAAGGTAAAAAAGTCCACTTTGCAGACTCACAGATGTATGAAGGTGAAAAAGAAGAAGAGGAGAAGCCGAAAATCTCCAGAAAGTTAAAGGCAAGGCTCCTCAACAATCACCGGAAGAAAACAAACCATCCGGTAAATCCGAAGAGAGCATTCAAACTCCCTTCGTCATCTCCCTCAAACCATCAAAGCCTTTGGTCATCACAACTAAAGTGAAGAAGGCAAAGCAAAAGTCTGGGGGCAAATTTGTTGTCTCTTTCGTGTCTATCATGCAAGACACGGATACGGATTCAGAGCCAGAAGACGACACATCATCAAGCCAAGCTGATACTCCGCAAGTTCAGCCTGCTCTTACTCCAATGGAGACAACTTCTGACATAGAAGATCCTACGTCAGCTTCCTTCGTTGTTCCAGCAACTTCAGCAAAGGAAAAACCGATCTTCTTCCATAGATCGGATGCTTCTTCATCAAACTCCATGCTTGAACCTTTCCAAAATGAAGGTATGGCTCAACTATCCTTATATAGTTCTGTGGCACAAGCTATTATGAAGAAAATGGGCTATGACGCTCAAAACCCAGTCGGTTTGGGATAAGGACGCGGTATTCTCACGCCATTGGGGCCCGTCTTGACCAAAAGCCAGCTGGAAGATTGGAGACTCTACGGCTATGTACAAAAGTCTTCACACGGGCTAGGGTATGATCCCGACACTCCCCTGAGACAGTTGACACAAAGGCTTAAAGGTCAATTTACTGAACAAGCCTCAACATCTCGTATCCATGAAGACATCGATCTCCCTGGATATCTCTTCGACGAGTCACCTGACAAAGATCCAGGAAGCTCGTCCAATTGGTACGATTTCTTTGACAATGAAGAGGAGTTGTCCGATGGCACAGAGATGTGGTCTTCTGACCTAGAAGAATCCTCGTCTCCAAAAGAAGTACCCTACTTTGACCCGGTTTCAACAAGCGATTGGAATCATCTCATAGCAAACCTTGAGAAAATTGTCGATCAAAAAAACCAGTGGAAATGAACAAAACCTTGGTCTGGAAATGCCCTTGAAACCCCAGAAGGTTTCGTTGAGCTGGAAACCCTCCGAAAATATTATGGAGGAACCACCTTCGAACCTTCCAACAGAAGATCATGTTCAAAAGATAGACTTGGGAACACCAGATAACCCACGTCGTGTATTCATAAGCAAGAATATAAAGGATGATGAGTTACTCGAGTATATCGCCTTTCTTCGTGAGTTCGTTGATTGCTTTGCATGGTCTTACGCTGAAATGCCTGGCTTAGACCCCAAAATAGCAGTCCACAAACTCAATCTTCAAGAAGACATCAAGCCTGCCAAACAGGGCCAAAGAAGATTCCGTCCAGATGTGATGGATAAAATTGAACAAGAAGTTCAAAAACTCAAAAGCGTCGGCTTCATCCGTGAGGAAAAACATCCTGAATGGTTGGCCAACATTGTCCCCGTGATAAAGAAAAATGGGCAGATCAGTGTCTGTATTGACTATAGAGACCTGAATGGCGCATGCCCTAAAGATGAATTTCCGCTCCCCATACCAGAGGTAATGATTGATAATTCCTGTGGATTTGAGCGAATGACATTCATGGATGGTTTCTCTGGCTATAATCAGATAAAGATGCATCCTGAAGATGAAAAACATACATCCTTTCGGACCCCATTTGGCGTGTATTGCTACACTGTCATGCCATTTGGTCTGAAAAATACTGGTGCCACATATCAGAGGGCTATGATGAAGATATTCCAAGATATGCAGCACAAGACGGTTGAATGTTACGTTGATGACCTCACCGTTAAAAGCAAAAGAAAAGAAGATCATCTCGAAAACCTTCGAGAAGTCTTCCTCCGACTTCGCAAACACAAACTGCGAATGAATCCTTTGAAATGCTTCTTCGGCGTCTCGTCGAGTAAGTTCCTCGGATTCTTAGTTCGGAAAGCTGGAATAGAGCTTGACCCCATAAAAATCAAAGCCATTCTAGAAATGCCCTCTCTAAGAACCTTGAGAGAACTCAAAGGGCTTTAAGGGAGATTGGCCTACATCAGATGGTTCATCTCCAATCTTTTGGGGAAATGCCATCCTTTCTCCTAGTTGATGAAAAAAGGTGTAAACTTTGTCTGGGATGCTGACTGTGAAGCTGCGTTCTAAGATATCAAGTCATACCTGACCAAACCTCCAGTGTTAGCTGCTCCTACCACTGGAAAACCATTCATCTTGTACACAAGAGCCCTTGATCACTCTCTGGGTGCTCTGCTTGCACAAGAAAATGATGAAAGAAAAGAAGCTACTCTATACTACCTCAGCCGCATGCTATTAGGTGCAGAGCATCGCTACTCTCCAGTCGAAAAAGAATGTCTTGTAGTGATGTTCGCCGTACAAAAGCTACGTCACTACTTGCTTTCCAACACAGTCTACATGGTCTCAAGGATCAACCTCTTGAAGGTCCTCGTCACAAAAACAGGTTTCCTCAATGCCCGACTGGCAAAATGGTCCATCCTTCTGTCACAATTTGATATTAGGTATGTACCGCAAAAGGCAATCAAAGGACAAGCTCTAGCACACTTTCTCGCAGAGCACCCATTGCCTAAAGATTCTCCACTCAGAGATGATCTCCCAGACGAACCAGTCTACAATGTGGAGACTTTCTCACAAAGTGCCTCCTGGGACATGTACTTTGACGGTGCAACCAGGACAAATGAAAAAAATAGCTGATCTCGGGAGTTGGCATCCTCTTTGTTAGCCCTGACAAATACATGATTCCACACGCTTTCTCGCTACTGGAACCATGCACAAACAATGCAGCTGAATATCAAGCTCTGATCCTAGGATTGGAATTCGCCATCGAATCCGGTATCACCATGCTCGAAGTCTGTGGAGACTCTCAACTGATCGTCAACCAGATGAATCAAAAATTTGAAGTCAGGAAGCCTGATCTGCTGCCTTACTACAACAAAGCACAATCGCTTCTGCAAAAGTTTGACATCTGTCACATCATCCACATTCGTAGAGGTGAAAACATACGTGTAGATGCCCTGGCCGGACTTGCCGCATCTATGGCAATCTAGGAAGGGGAAAACATGCAAATCACAGTGTACGAAAGAAGAATCCTTCCTCCTCTTAACACACATCAAGCAGTTGCTGAATACCACCAAGTGGTTGGAAGTCGGATTTCAATCCTTCAACCTTCAATCGGCGAATGGAGGGATCCGTTCATTGATTACACTATGTTTGGAATCCTACCTGAAGATCCAAAAGAATGGGTAAGCATCCAAAGGCAAACCCCAAGCTTTCATTTGGATATTCCTTCAAAAATCCTTTACAAGAAATTTTTCAACGGAGTACTTCTACGCTGCTTGTCACAACAAGAGGCTGAAGAAACACTCAAAGAAGTTCATGCTGGTCTTTGTGGAGCTCATCAGGCTGGTCCCAAGCTCTATGATCAGATAAAAAGGTTAGGTTATTACTGGCCTACCATGGTAGCTGACGCAATGCAATTTGCAAAGCGCTGCCAACAATGCCAAGTTCATGGAGATTACATTCACATGCCTCCAGAATGGCTGCATCCTACAGGGATTTCATAGCCTTTCGAAGCCTAGGGTATGGACATCATAGGTCCTATTTCTCCCCCTTCAAGCAAAGGTCATCGCTTCATCTTCGCCGCTACGGATTATTTCTCCAAGTGGTCAGAAGCATTTGCGCTCAATGAAATGAAGACCTCATCAGTCCTTCAGTTCCCGCACACCAACATTATTTGTCGTTTCAGCATACCCAAAAGATTCGTCCATGATAACATACCACAATTCAAGGATCATCGATTCTACAGGTTCTGCGACAAATATAAAATCGAAAGCTATCCTTCGACTCCATACAATCCGGCAGCAAATGGATTAGCAGAAGCTTTCAACAAGACACTCTGCAAAATCCTCAAAAAAATGGTCTCTAGTCACAAAAGAGACTGGAACGACAAACTATCTGAAGCTTTGTGGGCCTATCGAACCACCGTTCGAGGACCAACCCATAGCACACCGTTCTCCTTGGTCTATGGATGCGAAGCTGTCGTACCCCTGGAAGTACAAATTCCTTCTTTGAGGGTATCCTTGCAAAATGACATGACTCAAGAAAGCAATGTCAAATTGCGACTCCATGAGTTGGACAATCTCGATGAGAGACGGCTCGAAGGTCGACAAAGCATTGAACTTTACCAAGCACGCATGGCAGGATCTTTCGACAAAAAGGTTAGGCAACATGCCTATAAAAAGGGTGACTTGGTTCTTGTGGTAAAAAGACCAATGGTCTTCGCTCACAAGTCCAAAGGCAAGTTTGAGCCAAAATGGGAGGGACCCTACGTCATCGACAAGGTTTTCTCCAACGGCGCATATGCACTCCTAAACATGGAGGGTGACAGATGTTGCTGCCTATCAACGGCAAGTTCTTAAAGCGGTACTACCCTTAAAGACTTACCCAATTGGGCAAGAGAAATGCCTGTACGGCCAAAACCGGTTTCCAGGTACTCGCTCGCTAAACCCACTCTTTTTAGAATTTTCATATCAAATGTTGAAATTTTTAGAAATTCAAATAATGCTTACTTTCACCGTCTCATTATTCAAAAATTCCAAGTTTAGGAACCTTTCCCTAACTTGACCAAAATTTTCAACCCTTGAACTCAAAATTCATGGTTTGAAACAAAATCCGGATTCAGGGATTTCCACCCCAGTCCACCCGGCCTTTTAGTGCCAAAATGGTTTTTAGGTCAGAACTTATGACCCTCGTGTCTTTAAACAAAAAAAAAATGTTTTTCAAAAAAACCGCGGGGAAGCGACACTTAGTTGTTACTCGCACAAATCAGAAGCATGCGAACCACGTTCGACACTTCCAAAATCGCAGGGAAGCGACATTTCGTCGATACTTGCAAAATCCAAAACCGTGGAGATGCAACATTTCAGTTGATATCCACAACCCAAATTTCAAAGGTTCTAAAAAACCAAGAAACCGTGGAGATGCAACATTTCGGTTGATATCCACAACCCAAATTTCAAAGGTTCGAAAAAACCAAGAAACCGTGGAGATGCAACATTTTAGTTGATATCCATAACCCAAATTTCGAAGGTTTGAAAAAACCTAAAAACCATGGAGACGCAACATTTCAATTGATATCCATAACCCAAAGGTTCAAGAAAACCACAAATTTTAAAAATCGTGGGGAAACGACATCAAGTCAATACCCGCAAAACCAAAATTTTTGAAAAGCAAGGATGCGACATTCCATCGATACTTGCACCCAAATCCGCGAGGATGCGACATTCCATCGATACTCGCAACCGAATGAGCAAGGATGCGACATTCCATCGATACTTGCAAGACCATTCAGCAGGGAGGCGACTTTTAGTCTATACTTGCATTTTTGAAAACCAAAACCGGCTATCAATGCAACAAAACAAACCGGCTATAAATGCCACAAACCAGCTATCAATGCCACAAAACAAACTAGATATAAATGCCACAAACCGGCTATCAATGCCACAGCACAAAACCGGCTATCAATGCCACAAACTAAAAACTTGGATTTCAAAAAACCCGGCTATCAATGCCACAAACCGGCTATCAATGCCACAAACTAAAAACTTGGATTTCAAAAAACCCGGCTATCAATGCCACAAAACAAACCGGCTATCAATGCCACAAAATAAAACCGGCTATCAATGCCACAAAAAAACTGGCTCTCATGCCAAAATCGGCTTCCATTCCATAAAAAAAAATCTAGTTCCCATGCCAAAACAATCATTTGACAAAAGATTTTCACAAAATGACAAAGCTTTTTGATCAAATCCCATTTAGCAATTGCTTTCATCATAAAAATATTTAAGTGAGCGTAGGGAAAACAAAAAAAAAAGCATCCCTTTTAGCAATTACTTTCATCACAAAAAGATTTAAGTGAGCGGAGGGAAAACAAAAAAGAAAGCATCCTATTTAGCAATTGCTTTCATCACAAAAAGATTTAAGTGAACGTAGGGAAAACAAAAAAAGAGTATAAAAAAAATACATGTGGTGCCAAAAAAAAAGTGTTCACAAGCACTACAAAAAAAAGAGAGTACCAAAAAAAATACATGTGGTACCAAAACAAAAGAAGAAGGATAGTTTCTGCTATAAAAATCAAGAGCCCAACCAAAAATGGTTTCCAGCCAAAATTTTAGCTCCTCGAGCAAATTTTTGGCCTCAGCCGTCAAAGTTTCCAGGGCACGCTTCTTCAGAAACTTGCCATGAGATGCTGGGGTAAGCTGTAACCCTTGTTTCACACCGGGAAGCTTATCTCGAGCAGCTTGCCATTGTTTGTCCTCTTGAAACTTCTTTTCAAGAACTCGATCAGCATTTGCAACCCAGTGAATCAGAGCACTCTCCCTGTCGCGAACCTCTGTTATAGAAGCCCACTTGGCAGCGACTTGTGCCTTCAAATGCTCAAGATGTTTCCTGGCCTCATCGACCTCCCTATCAAGGATGTTAAGGTCATGTGTCAGCCCAATGATAGCTAGCTCTTCTAAGTTCTTCTCTCAGACTATCTGCTTCCTACTTTGTGTAGCCTCATTCAGGTCAGACTCAGCCTTATCAGCAGGGTCTAGGAACATCTCCTTGAAAAACTGGTCGTCAGCAAAACCCATGGTCTCAAACTACTTGTCACCCAGTGCAATGATCCTATCAACGATCGCCCTCGCACCTGTGACATCCAGACCAGTGATGGACCGCGCTTCTGCTCGGTTCTACCGAGGTCGGCGGACGTGGGAGTCCGTTGGGTCCGACCCTTTCGTAACCGAGGGGCAGAGGCGCGCATCAACATTTTTGTTGTATGGGTGTGCCAGATTTTCTATTTTACTCGGAATTGCAAGTGGTGATCCGGAGATCAACCTTCGCAAGTAAAAAAGAAATCAACTTCTTTCAAGTTTTCCATTGCACATATATTTAAGAAAAGAGACATTTTTCTTGGTTTGCCGTAAAAGGCAATTTTTTTGGCATTTATAGACGATTTTGGCGTTTATAGCCGATTTCTGGCGTTTATAGCCGATTTTGGCATTTATAGCCGATTTACAATCCTTATCAATAATGAAAGACAAGAGTTTTGATTTTTGTCTCTTTTGAAAAAATACAAACTACAATGAAAAGCAAGAAAAAGGAGGATCTAACTTCTCAGGAGATTGTGGGGGACCCGTTCAGATTGACGGTCGCAAGCCATATGTGGGCTTCGCCATCATCCATGCAGATGAGAACAGAGGATGCTATTGATTCGCTTGGCTTGGCTATAACCTCAGGTTTTTAGAGGACAAAGACCAAAAGGAGGTCCTATGTCCAATAGAAAACCGAGTAGACGGGCTGAAAAGCCACATCTAAGCCATTGGAGGCAGAAGGAGAAGGCAAGGACCTTGGGGGGAATGGACTTTTGTCACCTTGTAACGGTGGTCGGTGTCGGATTTCCGCAGAGTTTTCTCTCTTAGATTTCTGATGCCTCTTTCTGTCTGAGTTTCTAGATTTTCTGCAGTCTATCGTCTGTGTGTTTGTGATTTTCTCTGGTTTTTTCTTTTTTTTTTCTTAGAGAGCTCTCCTATTTATAGGCTCTTAGGTAGCCATTTAGGAGGGTTTATGGGCTTTTATTGTCATTAAGCCGCATAATGGGAGGAGTTACAGGATTTAATTCTTTATTTTGTAACTCCTTTTTCTTGGCTTTTGATTGGCCGGAGGAGATTGAGGGCATTTAATCGCCTTTAATCGCCATGATGGGAGGAGTTTCATGGGTTAAATGACATGAATCTCTTGACTTGTAACTCCCGGATGCTTGCTTCTGATTGGTCCATCCAAAGAAATGGATTAATGACTGTAATAAAGCTAGTCAATTAATAGAATAAGTGGTCGCCGAGCAGTTGAAGAATCGCGGACCGTACCGCGTCTTTTGGGATTCTTCTGGCAATGATCATCGATGGATCTTCATGTAGATCGATATCGGATGACCATGTGACTTCAAGTGTTGGTTGCCAACAGCGGGTCAGTGCCATCTGTCCTGTCGATTTCTCGATCGGTCGGGTAGAAAGCACACTTTTTGTGGTTGACGGGTGGCGATCAATGTTGTTTTCGATACTTTTGATGATTGACCCGTGTTTTTGACGGATGTCAGAGGATTTGGTGTCTCAAAAGTATGAGTTTTGGAAACTACCAGAGGCCGGACACTTCGAATCGCAAAAAAATGGCAAAAACCGGGGTTTCCGGGGCCTTCCCGGCGATCCCGGGCCTGCGACCCTGGGGGGTTTTCCCCCTTTTTGTCCCGTTTTGTGTCCGTTTTTGCTGTTTTTCGATTCTTTTTCCTTCTGTATTTTTCCTTGACATTTTTGACCATTTATTGGCTTGATTTCCCTGTAGGAAACCTGATAAGAATCCTTTTATTTTGGTTTGCAAAGTTTCTAATTTCCTGAGAAAGCCGAAGACTTTGTCGCGCAGAGCTGCCGATTTTCTGTCAGAAGCTGAAACTGGGTCAAACGATGTCGGAATGACCTGAAATTTGGTGTGAAGCCTCCTGAGCAATAAATAAGACCAACCATAGGCTTTTTTTTTAGTTTTGAAGCTGTTTGGGGTCCTATCACCAGTAGACTCGGTTTTGTTGCGATGAAGATGTCGCGGTTTGATGTGTGGTCAACCGATGTCCGATTAACTTGAAATTTGATAGGGAACCCATTGGAGTCATTTTAAGATGATCCATAGGCTCTGTCTTGGAAACCATGGTCCCTGAGAGCTTTGCCGCCGAGAGGCCTGATTTGGCTTCCGAGCGTCAAACTATGGTCAAATGTTGTCGAAAATGACCTGAAATTTGACGTGCAGCCCTTTGTAAGCATTTTGAAGCCGTCCATGTGCTCTATCTGATGAGTGATGGCCTCGGCGGTTCTTGCTGCTGAGAGGCTTGATTTAGCTGTTCGAAGGTTGATGTAGGGTCAAACGTTGTCGGTTTGACTCGGAACTTGACGTGGAGCCTTTTGGATGTATTTTGAGACCATCCATCGGCTATGATCGAAGATTTGGTGTCTCCGATGCTTTCGCCGCCGAGAGCTCGTTTTCGGCTGTCGGAGAAGCGAAGTTAGGCCAAATGATTTTGAAATGGCCCGAAACTTCTTGTGTACTCCTCTTTTGGCTGTCTTGAAGGATCTTGCAGTTTTTGTTTGATTCTGACAAGATTTGATTTTTTGGAAGTAGCATTGCCTATTTATGGCAGGTTGCGACTTCATGTAGCTCTTTGGATCTTGAAGAGGCAAAGTGACATTTTTGGTGTCAACAAATGCCCCCTCGAGGTACAGCGACGAGTTGCTTAACTTTTGTAGTCGATGTGCCTCGAAGATATTTGTGAAGGAGAGCCCGTGACTTGACCAAGAGTCTTTGAGCAGTCTTTCTTTTGGTATTTGTAGACTTTTGAGCTTCCAGGGGAATTTTATGGTAGTGAAAGGGATCACGTACCATCTCGAGGCAAAGTTTTGAAGATGACATCAGGGATGTGGATTTGGGTTTTGACCTTGTGACCAAACAGGCTGTATGTGGCAGGTTAGGGGTCGGGTTTGGCTTTGACCGTGTGACCCAACAAGCTGTATGTGGAATGTTGGGGGATCAATTTTGGTTTTGATCTTATGACCTAACAGGCTATATGTGGCAAGTTAGGGGACCAGGTTTTGGTTTTTGGTTTTGGTCTTGTGACCCAACAAGCTGTATGTGGCAAGTTAGGGGACCAGGATTTGGTTTGATTTTTGTGGAATGTCAATTTCAAGATTTTGGCTCAATTTGGTATATGAGGCTGGATGGTTTGATTTTTGGAAGCTCATGGGGCTTGGAATTCTCTTTGTATGGTTGAATCAACTCAAAAGAGGTATGGAACCATTTTTGTATGCTCTTGGTAAGAGGGATTTCTCTTTGACTAAAAGCCCAAATTTTTTTTTTTTTTGTGTGCCTAGGTGGTCAAACCTGGCTCATGTGGGCTAACCCATGGGACCTTAAGCTTTTGAAATGACTTAGATCTCATATGGTGTCATTTTTGTAAAGAATATCCAAAAATATCTCATTTGGATAGAGAATATCTTTACTTGCAGAGAATCTCTCATGTTCCCTTTATTTTGGGATGGGATATCTCAAGATATCTTTCGTTTGGGAAAGAATCCTTCACTAATTTCTATCTTTTGGAAAAAATCTCTCATTGATTTCTTTTTGGGAGAGAATCCCTCAAGATATCTTTCTTTTGGGAAAGAATCCTTCTAATCTCTTTCTTTTGGTAAGGTTACTAATTAGTAACACTTATCTCTTTCTTCTTTCCTTCTTTGGTTTGCTCTCTTCTATAAAAGCAAGGAGGAGGTTGGATCTCTTGCTCTTATTACTTTCTTTTGCAACAATCCCAAGAGGGCTTCAAGACCAAGAGTTCTTCTTCTTCAAGATCTCTAAGACTTTTCTTTTTCTTCAAGATCTTCAAGACTTTTCTTCTTCTTCTCCATCAATGGCTTCAAGTAAGTTCCCCTTTTTCAAGAAAACTCCATTGTAGGAAAATAAAAGTTCTTCTTTTTTTTTATTTCTTTTCTTCTTCTCTTTTTTTTTCACGTGTTTGCTTCTTTTTTTTTACACGTTTTTTTTTGCTTTCTTTTCTTCTTTCTTTTTTTTTTCATGTTTTTTTTTGTTTATGGGCCGTACGGCCACGTGGCCTGTGGGCCATCCCCTTTTTTTTTCCCTTTTTTTTTTTGTGGCCTGTGGGCCATCGCCTTTTTTTTCCCTTCTTTTTTTTTGTTTTCTTTCCCTCCATTTTTTTTTCGAGAAAGTATTTTTTCTTTTTTCTCGTTTTCTTTCCCCTCTTTTTTTTTTTTTTGAGAAAGTTTCTTTTCTTTTTTTTTGTTTTCTTTCCCCTCTTTTTTTTTTGAGAAAGTTTCTTTTCTTTTTTCTTTTGATTTTTTTTTGTTTTGTTTTCTTTTGCTCATCATGATAATGCCCCTTTTTTTGGCAAACCTAGATGTTCATGCATGCATTCAATTGTAAATTAAATTTGTAGCATGATGTGATAGCATACCTGAAAGTTTTCGCAAATTTGGGATTTTGGAGCTTGCAGCGATGTTAAGCCCTTCTTGATTTTGCGGGGACTTTGAGGCTTCGAAAGTTTGGAGTTTCGGAGCTCGCAGCAATGTTGAGCCCATCTTTAAGCTTTCTATTTCTTTCGGGATAGTTCCTTTTCTTCGGAATTGCCCCGTCATCATGTCAGAATTTCGCCAAAATTTTTTTAGCGAGATTCCGTCATTTTGATGTTTGATCTTTTTCTTTTCCATCCTTTGCAGGTGGTTCCTCCAGAACGAATAAGGGTAAAGAGCCTGCTACAAGCGCTCCTCGTCGATCTGCTAGATCTTTTAATCCGGCCGTTCAGCAGGCCTTTGAGAAGGTCCAGTATGTTGAGAGAAATCTGGAAGAATGCGGCTCCCTCAACAGAGATGAGATGAGGCAGCGATTGATCACTCTCAAGGGAGAGGAATTCTATAAGATCATGGTAAGCAGTCGTCCATGGGTGATGGAAGATCAGAGTGTTTTACCCAAGCCTACCTTCTTCTTGGTGATGCAGTCCCTGATGACATGACAAACCAGAGGAGATGTTTTCTGTTCTCTTTCACAGCAGATGGTGAGAAGAAGACTGTTGCTACCCGGTCGACGTTTGATCGCACCGTCTCAATCATGAGCCTTGTCCCCACGTGCTCTAAGAGGGAAGATCCTCCAAGCTGGGTGAGAAGGACAAATGTTATCAATACCGGGGTTTTTGTTGGCGGTTCTCCTGGATATACGGAGAGGTTGTCTGTTGACATGGACCTGTTGATGCCATCCAGCGGCTATCAGGATTCTGATTATCCGTCGGTCGATTTGAGACCGGTGGGCCTTGGTATTTTTAGCGGTGACGGCAGCAATTGGATCAAGCCTTTTCGACTCCGTGGCCATTTCAATGCTGACTCCGAGTGGAAGTCGTGGACTAATCGCGTCCTGCTGATTGGTGGCGATGTTTTGAAGGAAGCCGGGATTTTTGATGCGGTCCGTGCCTTTAGGGAGACCGTGATCTTTTCCGACGAGGCCTTCATGGCTAGCTGGAATCATTCCTCCCACAAACCAATACCTTCGTTGTGACGAATGGTGAGATTGGTTTCTCTTCGAAGGAGCTGAGCGTCATTACTGGATTGCCCATCCTCGGCAAACTCTATGACGAGTTTATGCCGATTGATAGCGTCCTTGAGGGGCAGTCTGAGGAGTTCAGGCTTCTGTACTTTCAGCTCGTCGCCTTCTATGATTTTTTGAAGGAGAAGGAGGGTTTGAAAGTTAGATCCAGCAGTTGGAAGAGTTCTAGCTCTTCATTCCCCAACTTTTCTGACAGCAGGGAGTCTTCTGATAGTGTGACCCAAGAAGCCAGGGCCCAGGATCCAAGTTCGAAGAAGATCTTAGGCATGCAAGAAGAGTTGAGAGATTTCTGTGCAAGTACAAGCGTCATTTGTCCTGACAATGCACTGCGGAGAGATCTCGCTGTTTACCTCACTTATTGGCTTGGTGAGGCTATTTTTGCTGGAGGAGATGGAACGCACGTCAGGCCGCATTGTATTTTTTTGGCTTGTCAGATGGCGTTTGGAGAGCAGCTTGCTTTGGTGCCAGCTCTTTACTCCTACCTGTGTACCGAACTGTAGGCTGCTGCTTTTTTGGTTCGGCTTGGGCTTCCCATGAATAGGGTATTTTCATCCCATATCTTTTATTCGTGGTACGTGTACCACTGTCCTGGCTTCCACCGGCTGGGTGCTGCACAGGATGATGATCCTCTGATGATTCGACTGGCTAAGGGCAAAGCCATGTCCGAATCACTTTTGTTTGCCCGCATGAGGATCCGACGGTTCAGGGACGTCGAGATGGGGCAGTCTTCAGTGAAGCTTTCTCCGGAGTTGCGGAAGAAGGCTTTTGATTTTGGTGCCTCCCGAGACTCTACCAGGGCGGGGTTGGGAAGGCATTATTCCTTGACGAATGCAGAGAGGGAGTGGCTTTTCAGTATACGTGTCGGCACGATGGTGTACCGTAGACATCTTTTCATCGACATCCAACCGTATGTACCCTCTCGCTTTGCTTTGCAGCTAGGCTTTTCTCAAGGCATTGTTGGAGCGCCTTCAAGCATGGTGAAGCGCTTTGGAGGTTTACAGGACGGGAGAAATGCATGGGCTTTCTATAGTGCTGAAGATACTACAGCCATGATTTCTTATCATGTGTTGCTGACTTCCCGAACTGCCGGCTTTGCGAAGTGGTTCGCGGAGAGCTTTTCGGCATATCGGGGGCTTTCCAAGAAGGAGCTTGATGTGAAGCTGTCATCTGGAAAGGGCCTTGGAAAGTCGGATGGCATCCGGCGAGAGGAAGTTTGGGCCTTCTTTTCTAGAGAGAAGCACAAGATAGGCTTTCTCGGTGACCAGGGCGTCATTGGTTCTGAAGCTGTTCGAGAAATACCTGATGAGGCTTTAGAGCAGCTAGAACAGGAGGAAGCGGAACTTGGTGCTTGGATGCAAGCGGCATAGAGGCAAGCTTCCGTGGAGTCTACTGGCAAGAGTAGACCATCCAGTGAGGAGTCAAGTGGGAAACCTGACTCTGACAGCGGGGTAGGTTCCTCCAAGAAGCGAGCCCGCAGGAGTAAGAGGAGGAGGAGTCATCGCAGCAAGGTGCAGCATGAGGACTCTCCTGACTTGGAAGTTCCTCTTTCTATCAATGAGGATGTGCCAGTGGATGCTGACGAGCCTCCAGAGAAGAGAAGCCGAGAAGAAGAGACCGTCGGTGAAGGTATGATTCTTCCTTTTTCTCTTTCCATTTGTTTTCATGGGATTTTTCCATGTCATGATTTGCTTCTTGTTTCTGCTTTTCTTTTTTTTTTTTAGCAGAGGAAGACTTGGTGATGCCTGAGGTTCCAGTCGATGAGGTGGTGACGGATCCTGTCGGGGCACCTGAAGAAGAACCTAGGGACTCTGGAGTGAATCCAGAATCTCCAATTGGTACGACTTCTTTTGCTTTCTTTTTTTTTTGTCTGTGACTTGGTTTGCTAACACATTTCTTGCCAGCTGACTTGCCATAGGATTCCGACGACTTTGAACCATCGATGGATACAAATGTTGATGATGCTTCCGATGAGTTCATGGAGGAAGAAAGTGTTCCGCCAGTCGTCGAAGAAGGTATTTTGTTG
This sequence comes from Litsea cubeba, assembly GCA_012931725.1. Taxonomy (NCBI): domain Eukaryota; kingdom Viridiplantae; phylum Streptophyta; class Magnoliopsida; order Laurales; family Lauraceae; genus Litsea; species Litsea cubeba. Next base: position 39,702,171 of record CM022947.1, on the reverse strand, counting down.
TTATAACCCTGATAATGATTTTCAAACAGGATCATATTCATACCTTTTTGTGTTTCTTTGGCAGGTTTTGAAGTGACAGAGGAGGGTCCGTCGCTTCCTTCAGAACCAGAGCAAGGGATGCCAGAGGTTGATCCAGAGGTAGAGACTCCTGGGACCAGTTCTGACAATGTTGAGGAGATACCTCGTGCTGAGATTCCTTCCCGAGCAGGAGCAGCTTCAACTGGAAAGAGTTCTTTTGTTACTCTTCCAACAAATGATGACATGAGCAGCCGACCAACGGAGTTGGGCGAATCTTCAGCTGGGCCATCTCTTCTTTTTGCGAAGAAGGTGGTGGTGCGAGTTCTGAGCTCTTGGATTGAGACTCTGCTTTCTGGGCACTTAGATGCCGGATTTGGGATGATCCAGCATGTGCGTGAGATTCTCGGTGATGCTGAAGAGGCTGGTCTAGATGTCACAATTGCCAGGGCGATCGTTGATAGGATCATTGAGCTGGGTGACAGGTGGTTTGAGACCATGGGTTTTCCTGATGACCAGTTCTTCAAGGAGATGTTCCTGGACCCTGCGGATAAGGCTCAGTCTAACCTGGATGAGGCTATAGAAAGCAGGAAGCAGGTAGTCCGAGAGAAGAACTTAGAAGAGCTAAACATCATTGGACTGACATATGACCTTAACATCCTTGATAGGGAGGTCGATGAGGCCAAACGTCTTGAGCATCTGCAGGCACAAGTCGCTGCCAAGTGGATTGCAATAACAGAGGCTCGTGAAAGGGAGACTGCTCTGATTCACCGGGTTGCAGATGCCAATCGGGTTCTTAAAAGGAAGTCTGATGAGAACAAACAATGGCGAACTACTCGAGATAAGATTCCCGGTGTGAAAGAAGGGTTGCAGCCCACTCCAGCATCTCATGGCAAATTCCTGAAGAAGCGTGCCTTGGAATCCTTGACGGCTGAGGCCAAAAGTTTGCTTAAGGAGCTGAACTCTTGGCTGGAGATGATTTTTGATTGAGCTCCTGTGTTTTTTTTTTTTTAAAAAGAAACCATCCTTCTCTCTCTTCTTTTTAGTACCACTTGTATTTTTGTTTTTTGGTACTTTTCTCTTTTTTTTTTGTATTGCTTGTGAACACTTTCTTTTTTTTTTTGGTACCACATGTATTTTTTTGGTACTCCTTTTTTTTTGTTTTGTAGTGCTTATGAACACTACCTTTTTTTTGGTACCACATGTATTTTTTTTTGGTACTCTTTTTTATGTTTTTTTTTTGTTTTGTAGTGGTTGTGAACATTACCTTTTTTTTGGTACCACATGTATTTTTTTTGTTACTCTTTTTTTTGTTTTCCCTACGCTCACTTAAATCTTTTTGTGATGAAAGTAATTGCTAAATGGGATGCTCTTTTTTTTTTTGTTTTTGTTTTGTTATCCCTACGCTCACTTGAATCTTTTTGTGATAAAAGTAATTGCTAAATGGGATTTGATCAAAAGCTTATCATTTTGTGAAAATCTTTTGTCAAATGATTGTTTTGGCATGGAAGCCAGATTTTTGCTCGTGGCATGGAAGCCAATTTTGGCATGAGAGCTAGCTTTTTTTTGTGGCATTGATAGTCGAATTTGTGGCATTGATAGCCGGTTTTTGGTTTGTGGCATTGATAGCCAAGTTTGTGGCATTGATAGCTGGGGTTTTTGAAAGCCAATTTTTTGTTTGTGGCATTGATAGCCGGTTTTGTTTTGGTGGCATTGATAGCCGGTTTGTGGCATGTATAGCCTGTTTTGGTGGCATTGATAGCCGGTTTTGGTGGCATTTATAGCCGTTTTGGTTTGGTGGCATCTATAGCCTGTTTGGTTTTCAAAAATGCAAGTATCGACTAAAAGTCGCCTCCCTGCTGAATGTTCTTGCAAGTATCGATGGAATGTCTCATCCTTGCTCATTCGGTTGCGAGTATCGATGGAATGTCGCATCCTCACGGATTTGGGTGCAAGTATCGATGGAATGCCGCATCCTTGCTTTTCAAAAATTTTGGTTTTGCGGGTACTGACTTGATGTCGTTCCCCACGATTTTTGAAATTTGTGGTTTTCTCGAATCTTTGGGTTATGGATATCAACTGAAATGTTGCGTCTCCACGGTTTTTGAATTTTGCAAGTATCGACAAAATGTCGCTTCCCTGTAATTTTGGAAGTGTCGAACGTGGTTCGCATGCTTCCGATTTGTGCGAGTATCGACTAAGCGTCGCTTCCCCGCGGTTTTTTGAAAAAACCATTTTTTTTTGTTTTTTTTTTGTTTAAAGACACGAGGGTCATAAGTTTTGACCTAAAACCATTTTGGCGGTAAAAGGCAGGGTGGACTAGGGTGGAAATCCCTGAATCCGGGTTTTGTTTCAAACCATGAATTTTGGGTTCAAGGGTTGAAAATTTTGGTCAAGTTAGGGAAAGGTTCCTAAACTTGGGTCTTTTTTTTTTCGAACAATGAAACGATGGAAGTAAGCATTGTTTTAAATTTCTAGAAATTTCAACATTTGACATGAAAATTCTAAAAAAGGGTGGGTTTAGCGAGCGTGTACCTGGAAACCGGTTTTGGCCGTACAGGCATTGCTCTTACCCAGTTGGGTAAGTCTTCAAGGGTAGTACCGCTTTAAGAACTTGCCGTTGATGGGCAGCATACATCTGTCACCTCCCATGTTTAGAAGTGCGTATGCACCGTTGGAGAAAACCTTGTCGATGACGTAGGGTCCCTCCTATTTTGGCTCAAATTTGCCTTTGGACTTGTGAGCGAAGGCCATTGGTCTTTTTACCGCAAGAACCAAGTCACTCTTTTTGTAGGCGCGTTGCCTGACCTTTTTATCGAAAGATCCTGCCATGCGCGCTTGGTAAAGTTCAATGCTTTGTTGAGCTTCGAGCCGTCTCTCATCGAGATTGTCCAGCTCATGGAGTCGCAATTTGACATTGCTTTCTGGAGTCATGTCATTTTGCAAGGATACCCTCAAGGAAGGAATTTGTACTTCCAAGGGCACGACAGCTTCGCATCCATAGACCAAGGAGAATGGTGTGCTATGGGTTGGTCCTCGAACGGTGGTTCGATAGGCCCACAAAGCTTCAGACATTTTGTCGCTCCAGTCTCTTTTGTGACTAGAGACCATTTTTTTTTAGGATTTTGCAGAGTGTCTTGTTGAAAGCTTCTGCTAACCCGTTTGCTGCCGGATTGTATGGAGTCGAAGGACAGCATTGGATTTTGTATTTATCGCAGAACCTGTAGAATCGATGATCCCGGAATTGTGGTCTGTTATCATGGACGAATCTTTTGGGTATGCCGAAACGACAAATGATGTTAGTGCGCAGGAACTGAAGGACTGATGAGGTCTTCATTTCATTGAACGCAAATGCTTCTGACCACTTGGAGAAATAATCCGTAGCGGCGAAGATGAAGCGATGACCTTTGCTCGAAGGGGGAGAAATAGGACCTATGATGTCCATACCCCAGGCTTCGAAAAGCCATGAGATCACTGTAGGATGCAGCCATTCTGGAGGCATGTGAATGTAATCTCCATGAATTTGGCATTGTTGGCAGCGCTTAGCAAATTGCATTGCGTCAGCTATCATGGTAGGCCAGTAATATCCTAACCTTTTTTTCTGATCATAGAGCTTGGGACCAGCCTGACGAGCTCCGCAAAGACCAGCATGAACTTCTTTGAGTGTTTCTTCAGCCTCTTGTTGTGACAAGCAGTGTAGAAGTACTCCGTTGAAGGATTTCCTATAAAGGATTTTTGAAGGAATATCCAAATGAAAGCTTGGGGTTCGCCTTTGGGTGCTTACCCGTTCTTTTGGATCTTCAGGTTGGATTCCGAACATAATGTAATCAATGAACGGATCCCTCCAGTCGCCGATTGAAGTTTGAAGGATTGAAATCCTACTTCCAACCACTTGGTGGCATTCAGCAACAGCTTGGTGTGTGTTAAGAGGAGGAAGGATTCTTCTTTCGCACACTGTGATTTGCATGCTTTCCCCTTCCTGAATTGCCATGGATGTGGCAAGTCCAGCTAGGGCATCTGCACGTATGTTTTCACCTCTACGAATGTGGGTGATGTGACAGATGTCAAACTTTTGTAGAAGTGACTGTGCCTTGTTGTAGTAAGGCAGCAAATCTGGTTTCCTGACTTCAAATTTCTGATTCATCTGGTTGACGATCATTTGAGAGTCTCCAAAGACTTCCAGCATGGTGATACTATTAAGGATTTTGTGTATTGCAATTTGATGGATGCATTATCATTTTAGCATCTCATGATTTTTCACACAAACATTGAGTTAAATATCTTGAAATCTGATTTTCTACATGCATTGTTTTTAATTATTGTAAATCTTATAGTTTGAGCATGTTTTGGATTTAAATCTTGGATGCATTTAGTTTTGAAAAAGATTTTATAAATCAAGCTAGCCAATGTTTTAAAGTCTTAAATCTTTTATGGCATTTTATGTTTCATGATTTTAAAAAGCATTTAGATGATTTAAAATCATGTTTCCAAGCTTGGTTTAATGGCCCAAAAACCCCCACAAGAAAATAATTTGAAAAATGCAAGTTGGGATTTTTGTCTAAGGCTGTCGGTCAACCGACGTCAAGCAGTCGGTCAACCGACAGTGGAACCGAGGCCAACGAGAGGCTCTGTCGGTCCCATTTCCAGAGAGCTACAAATTTCAGACCTTCTCTGTCGGTCAGCTCGTCGGCTCTTATCGGTCCACCGACAGTGCATAAAATTTCAGACCAAGGACTCGTCGGTTCCAAAACCAGACAGCTACATTTTCAGCATTTTTGAGCTGTCGGTTCATCTGTCGGTTCCTTGTCGGTCAACCGACAAATGAGGGTTAACCGACAGATGTGTAACGGTCAGGAAACTTTCGAAAACATGACCGTTGCTTAGTGACCGTTGAGACCTACCTGTCGGTCGACCGACACCTACCTGTCGGTCGACCGACAGGTAGCCGTTGGCAGCTTTTTTCTATAAAAGCAAGCTCATTCCTTTGGCCAAAGGTGATGATTATTTTAAGCCATTCTTGAAGAGCTTTGAGGCCAAAGAAAGGGGAAGAGCTAAGGAAGGCTAATGGGTCATTAAGGAAAGCTAAAGCTTGGATTAATGAAGTTAAACCACCAAGTAAGCTTTGCCTTTTATTAATCATTGTTTTATGCTTTGTCTAAATTATTGGTAAATGATTTTTAGCATATAAACTATGATGTGTTGAATCCTCTACTTCTTTAATCTTTGATTTAAGTCTTTGGATTCTTCACCTTGATTTCAAAACAAGTTTGTTTTAAATACTTTATAAAACATGTTATATCAAAACCTTTGATTTATTTTATAAACATGTTTCATTAACTTGTTTGAATCATCTTTGTTGTTTTCATTCATTTGAATCTTAAGTTAAACCTTTGTTTTTGAAAACAACATAGCATAGCACATGCATCACTTGATTAGGCTTAAACGTTTTCATACAACTTGTGATCTTTAAATTTTCATATCATTCACAAGTTTGTAATTGTTCAAGTGATTTGCATTTGACTTCAATCAAATCTTTTTATGAGCATTAATCTTTTGAATTGCTTTAAGCATAAAATAGATTGAGCTTAATTTTAATCTTGCTTGAAGTTTTCACACACACACCTCATAAGCATTCATCTTTGTAATCCTTAGTGTTTGTGTGAGTTTTGTTATTCACTTTCATATCCGCCTATCTTAGAGGCAATTTTATTTGAGCTTAATTGTAATCTCTTAGAGTGTTTTGTGAAAACACTTTCTTTAGAGAAATCATTTGATTGTAAGGTTATTGCTTAGCCATATAAAAGCATTGTGTATAGGTTGTTGTTTAGCCTAGAAAACCAACATTGTAAGGTTATTGCTTATCCTTGGAAAGCATATTGTAGAGGTTATTGCTTAGCCTTTTGAAAATCATAATAGTGGAAATCCGGTGGGGTGTTGGATCACAAGCCAGTAGTGGATGTAGGCATTGAGGCCGAACCACTATAAATCTTTGTGTAGTGGTGATTGCTTTTGTGGTGATTGTTTTGTTTAAGCTTCCGCATTTTATTTGTTAATCATCACATGTGACTAGTTACTTGTAAAGAAATTAAAATTGGTCATAATTAGTCAATAAGTGTAGATCACCCTATTCACCCCCCCTCTAGGGTTAGGATCTCCTGGACTTTCAGATACCGGATTCGATGGCGAGTTCCAATCCTAAGATCAGAGCTTGATATTCAGCTGCATTGTTTGTACATGGTTCCAGTAGCGAGAAAGCGTGTGGAATCATGTATTTGTCGGGGCTAACAAAGAGGATGCCAACTCCTGAGATCAGCTGTCTTTTTTCATTCATCCTGGTTGCACCGTCAAAGTACATGTCCCAGGAGGCACTTTGCGAGAAAGTCTCCACATTGTAGACTGGTTCGTCTGGGAGATCATCTCTGAGTGGAGAATCTTTAGGCAATGGATGCTCTGCGAGGAAGTCCGCTAGAGCTTGCCCTTTGATTGCCTTTTGTGGTACATACCTAATATCAAATTGTGACAGAAGGATGGACCATTTTGCCAGTCGAGCGTTGAGAGAACCTGCCTTTGTGACAAGGACCTTCAAGAGATTGACCCTCGAGACTAGGTATACTGTGTTGGAAAGCAAGTAGTGACGCAGCTTTTGTACGGCGAACATCACTGCAAGGCATTCTTTTTTGACTGGAGAGTAGCAATGCTCTGCACCTACTAGCATGCGGCTGAGGTAATATAGAGCAGCTTCTTTTCTTTGATCATTTTCTTATGCAAGCAGAGCTCCCAAAGAGTGATCCAGGGCTCTTGTGTACAAGATGAATGGTTTTCCAGTGGTAGGAGCAGCTAACACTGGAGGTTTTGTCAGGTATGACTTGATGTCTTGAAAAGCAACTTCACAGTCAGCATCCCAGACAAAGTTTACACCTTTTTTCATCAACCGGGAGAATGGACGGCATTTCCCTGAAAGATTGGAGATGAACCGTCTGATGAAGGCCAATCTCCCTTGAAGCCCTTTGAGTTCTCTCAAGGTTCTTGGAGAGGGCATTTCTAGAATGGCTTTGACTTTTATGGGGTCAAGCTCTATTCCAGCTTTCCGAACTAAGAATCCGAGGAACTTACCCGACGAGACGCCGAAGAAACATTTCAAAGGATTCATTCGCAGTTTGTGTTTGCGGAGCCGAAGGAAGACTTCTCGAAGGTTTTCGAGATGATCTTCTTTTCTTTTGCTTTTGACGGCGAGGTCATCAACGTAACATTCAACCGTCTTGTGCTGCATATCTTGGAATATTTTCATCATAGCCCTCTGATATGTGGCACCAGCATTTTTCAGACCAAATGGCATGACAGTGTAGCAATTCACGCCAAATGGGGTCTGAAAAGATATATGTTCTTCATCTTCAGGATGCATCTTTATCTGATTGTAGCCAGAGAAACCATCCATGAATGTCATTCGCTCGAATCCACAGGTATTATCAATCATTACCTCTGGTATGGTGAGTGGGAGTTCAGCTTTAGGGCATGCGCCGTTCAGGTCTCTATAGTCAATCCCTGATCTGCCCGTTTTTCTTTGTCACGGGGACAATGTTGGCCAACCATTCAGGATGTTGTTCCTCACGGGTGAAGCTGACGCTTTTAAGTTTTTGAACTTCTTGTTTAATTTTATCCATCACATCTGGATGGAATCTTCTTTGGCCTTGTTTGACAGGCTTGATGTCTTCTTGAAGATTGAGTTTGTGAACCGCTATTTTGGGGTCTAAGCCTGGCATTTGAGCGTAAGACCATGCAAAGCAATCAACGAACTCACGAAGAAAGGCGATATACTCGGGTAACTCATCATCCTTTATATTCTTGCTTATGAATACAGGACGTGGGTTATCTGGTGTTCCCAAGTCTATCTTTTGAACAGGATCTTCTGTTGGAAGGTTCGAAGGTGGTTCCTCCACAATATTTTCGGAGGCTTCCAGCTCAACGAAACCTTCTGGGGTTTCAAAGGCATTTCCAGACCAAGGTTTTATTCCTTTCCACGGGTCTTCTTGATCGGTAATCTTCCCCAGGCTTGCTATGAGATGATCCCAATCGCCTGTTGAAACCGGGTTGAAGTAGGCTAGTTCTTTTGGAGATGAGGGTTCTTCTGGTTCAGAAGTCCACACGTCTGTGCCATCGGACAACTCTTCTTTATTTTCGGAGAAATCGTGCCAATTGGATGAGCTTCCTGGATCTTTGTCAGGTGACTCATCAAAGAGATATCCAGGGAGATTGATGTCTTCATGGACTTGAGATGTTGAGGCTTGGTCAGTGTATTGACTTTTAAGCCTTTGTGTCAACTGTCTCAAGGGAGTGTCAGGATCATACCCTAACCCGTGTGAAGACTTTTCTACAGAGCCATAGAGTCTCCAATCTTCCAGCTAGCTTTTGGTCAAGATGGGCCCCAATGGAGTGAGAATACCGCGTCCTTCTCCCAAACCGACTGGGTTTTGAGCGTCATAGCCCATTTTCTTCATAATAGCTTGTGCCACAGAACTGTATAAGGATAGTTGAGGCATGTCTTTATTTTGGAAAGGTCCAAGCATGGAGTTTGATGAAGAAGCATCCGATCTATGGAAGAAGATCGGTTTTTCCTTTGCTGAAGTTGCTGGAACAATGAAGGAAGCTGACGTAGGATCTTCTATGTCAGAAGTTATCTCCATTGGAGTGAGAGCAGGCTGAACTTGCTGAGTGTCAGCTTGGCTTGACGATGCGTCGTCTTCTGGCTTTGAATCCGAGTCCGTGTCTTGCATGATAGACACGAAAGAGACAACAAATTTGCCCCCAGGTTTTTGCTTTGCCTTCTTCACTTTAGTTGTGACGACCAAAGGCTTTGAAGGTTTGAGGGAGATGATGAAGGGAGTTTGAATGCTCTCTTCGGATTTACCGGATGATTTGTTTTCTTCCGGTGATTGTTGAGGAGCTTTACCTTTATCTTTCTGGAGATTTTCGGCAAAGGATGCTGTGTGCTTATCCTCTTCTTCTTTTTCACCTTCATACATCTGTGAGTCTGCGAAGTGGACTTCTTTACCTTTGAAGGGTTTTCTGTCCACAAAGACTCGATGTATCATGCCGTCGTCGCCAACAAACTTGATCCATTGATGTAGAGTTGAAGGGACAACACTATTCTCGTGGATCCAAGGGCGTCCGAGAAGGATGTTATAGCATGAAGGGGTTTTTATTGCATACACAGTGACCTCAGAGATAAGATCACTGATCTGCAACTTGAACCTGATTTTGCCGATAGGCCTTTGAGTACTCCCATCGTATCCAAAGATAGATACAGATGTGTGGCTAAGCTTGCTGGGTGGGATGCCCAACTCTTTAAGAGCCGATGTGGAGATGAGGTTGAGTGCAGAACCTGGGTCGATCTGAACTCTGTGCATAGGCATTTCCTTGATATACCCTGTGAAGTACAGGGGTCGGTTATACCTGGTTTCGCCAAGTAGGAGGTCGTCCTTTGTGAAGGCGATGGTTGCACTGGCTGCTTTTTTAACCGAGAGGCATTCAATGCATGATCCTTCAGTTTCTTCTTTTCTCCTTTTAAGGAGGCTTCTGAGTTTTTGACCTGGTAATCCATTTCAATTTGGAGGACTTGCGGGGCATGTTTGTCGACATCCTCATTCAGCTTTTGTAATTCCGAGATGAGATTATCACGAGTGTGTGGAGACAATCGCAACAAATCTAGGATGTGCAGACATGCAGGTATGTGCTTGAAGTGTTCAATCAAGTCATACTTGAAAGCCTCCTTAGGGCCTGCATGTTCATCATTGTTGCCACTAGGGGCGCTTACAACATCTTTTCCCGAAGGATTTACATATGTAAAGGAAGATTGGTTGTAATTTTTGTGGTAGTCCCGACCAGAGCGGGTGCCTCTACCAACTTCGAGAGCTTCTTGAGAAGGGTCTTCGTTTGGAAGATTATCTTCAGGATCAAGAGGCTGTCGTTTTTCATTTGCTGAGGATGTATCAGTAGCAGAGTTGCCATCCTCAGTGATTGTGTTACACGTAGCATATTCTGGGAACAAGTCCTGAACAGCATCCAGCAACCTTTCTTCTTTGTTGACTAATTCATCATCCCAAGCATCAATAGCTGGGAATTCTTCAGTCAGGAAGGGTGTGAACTTTGAAGTCACAGTCTCAGGAGAAGAAACCTGAGAGGGTGTCATCTCAGTGAAAGTCACGTGAGACGAGGTGGCTCCAGAAGATACATTGCTAGGCGTTGCCGGAGTGTAAGTGCTCTCATCAGACGATGCTTCGGAAGAGCTATAATCCCGAATTATCATATTACAGGAAGCTCTGACGGGAGACGTTGCCTGATCGGAGTCAGACTCATCCTCGGATGTAAGAGGATCGTCTATCCAGTAATTTTCTCCATTTTCAGGAGTTAAGGGAGGATGTACCTGGTGGTCTTCAGGGACTTTAGGCTCTGGGTTGCGAGGAGGCTCGTTGACGCGGTCTTGCTCTTGTTCTAGAGCGAGTCGCTGCAAGATCCTTGCATATTCTTCAAGATCAGGCATGGGAGCCGGATCTTCTTCTTCATCAACTCTTTGTGGCTCAACATGGTTGATTTCCACTGGAGGAATGAGAGGTGCTGGGTCAGCAGTATTTTCTTGTACAGCTTCTTGGTCTTCTTCATCATCAGACCAGGATACTTGTGGCTGTAGGGGGTTATACCAGATTACTGGCATAAGATGAGACTCAGGAACCCATTCTTCATCGAAGAGATATTCTCCTGTTTCAAGGGACTCCTCCCACTCATCTGTGTAGTTGGATTCGAATCCATCATCGGTGTCGCTGGACTCGTATCCATCAATGGAGAATCCAACTACCGAATTGCAAGAGTATGATGCCTCCTGCATGGCTTCTTTGAATTGAGGTGGCATGAAATCACTGAGAGTGAATTTCCTTACCCCCTTTGAAGTCTCTGAAAGGGATATTTTTGTTGCCTCCAGTGAAACGGTAGAGGAAGCCTCTACCTTTTCTTTGACCTCTTGTTTTGGCTGGGTCTTCTCTTGCCGTTTAAGCTTGAGGAGATGTTTCCTAGCCTGCCTTCGCTGTTGAGCTGTAGGCTTTGTTTTCACGACCTCCCAATTTTCATCTTCCAGGAGATCGGGATGTACCCATATCGGTTGTCCGTCTGGTGTCGGGTAAGGAACCAGTTCCTCGGACGCTTGGATTGAGTTTATCACCTTGAAGGAAGTAGTGATCTTTTTCTTCGGTGATTTTGATGTTTGTCCACATGTCACCATGTTGACGGAGGCAGGCCCATAGTTTTTGTCAAAGGTGATGACTCCGTTTTTCCACATCTCGTTTATTTTCTCCCTCACAACAAAGCATTGATTGAGAGGATGCATGATCATCTGGTGGTATGGACAGTACCGAGGATCGTTGGTTTTGCCAACATCACCCGGTCTTTTTGGTTCAGGCAAGGTGAGCTTGCCGTTTGCCATAAGAGCCCCGAAGATTTCATCAACATCTTCATCGAACGGGTATTTCTTCTCTACTCGTTCTTTGAAGGCATCTGAGAGTTCAGGTCTCTTACCAGCAACTTTATTTTCAGCTTTCTTTGGTGGCTGAGGAGCTGACTTGGTCTGCACATTGAGAACCTCTTTTTTCTTTGGTTTAGAGGTTGCAATGGCGGTTGGCTCTTTTCTTGATGATTTCTGACTGTTGAGGTCTTAAATCACCGTTTCAGCTTCCATGGAAGCTTCTAGGAGTTCTCCCAGGTTTTTCGATTTATTGCCGATGATCATGGAGCGGATTCTGGCTCTCATGTTGTTTCGGCAAATGTCGACTAGCGACGCTTGTGGCAATACATCAGAGCATTTGTATGCCATTGCTTTCCACTTGTGAATGAAGTCATATGTTGATTCATTCTCCCCCTGTTTTAGGCTGCACAGCTGAGCCATAGTAGTGGGATGATCCTCACCTTTGAAGTGAGTCAGGAAGCGTGTCTCTAGCATGGCCCAGTTTTGGATTGAGTCTTCCGGCAGAGTGGAGTACCAATCGAAGGCCGTACCTTTTAGGGTACTTGCAAAGAGGCAGATCTTGGGTGCATCTTGATCCGCGATAGCTCCCGTCAGGATCTTGAAGTGGATGACGTGCTGTCTGGCTGATCCTTTCCCCGTATATGTTTGGAGAGTAGGATGCTTAAATTTGGTGGGGAACGGGACCGAGTCCATCCATAAGGGATATGGTGGCTTGATCCCATGCTCCTTGAGTATATCCTCTTCTTTTGCTTTGGCGAGGATACTGTCTACGTCCTTTTTGGTAAGGGCGCGTGACTCATTTTCTTCTCCATTTACCTCATCGTTTGATGATTCGGAGGAGGTTCACTGTTCGCCCTGATTTTGGTAGGTGAGGAAAAGGTTTTCCATCAGAGTTTCAATCCTCTGCTGGCCTTGTTCCAACTGCTGGATGCGGGTGATCGCATCTTCTGGAGGTGGATTACGGGGTGGTGGCTCAAAATTTGTAGCCAAGACATTTATCCATCGTGATTCGAATGAAGAAACTGTCCTGGTGACTGAGCTGGGGCTTATTCCTTTTGAAGAAGAGCTTGAGGAAGGATCACTCTGCTGTCCTTTGCTTGAAGGAGCAGGGGATTCTTCTGAATGTCTTCTTGTCCTTGAGACACTGCGGGTCGTCGGACGTCGGACATGGATTTTTGTTGCTGATTTTTGGCGCCTTCTGGCTTTTCCAACCATATGGCCAATATCGGGTTCATCAAAGAGAGCAAAAGGCACTCCAATCTGAACACGGGCTCAGCGATTTCCGCGAGCGCCAGTGCTCAGAAAGGAGAAGACCAAGATTTCTCCAATCTAAACCCAAAATGACGGAAGTTTTTTTTTTTTTAAGATTTTGAAGATTTTTTTTAAAAAAAATCTTTTTTTTTATTTTTTTATTTTTTAAAAAAAATTTTTTTATTTAATTTTTATTTAATTTTTTATTTTTTAAAAATTTTATTTAAAAAAAATTTATTTAAAAGACGAGAGAGTACACATGGGCCTCCTAACCCGGTCTTATGAAATCTTGATTGATAGAATTGCCCCCAGGTAAGGGTAGGATTACTTAATGAACCCGTTTGGAGGACCCTTGCCTAGAACAGTCAAGCTGTCTCCACACTCTGGACAAGGCTTTTCTTTGAATCAACCATGATCAAAGAACACAGTTGGTTTAACCTTAGTGGTCTATGTCTTTTTTTTTTGTTTTTTTATATATATATATTTTTGATTTTTAATGAACTCATCGAAGAGAAATGATGGCCCAAAACCTTAGTCAAACAGGCTCAACATTTTTGCAAGCGCGATGAACGATGGGAATGGATCAAGGTTTCTCAATTTTGAATCCAAAATGAAAAATCTAATTTTTTTTATATATATTTTATTTTTAATGAACTCATCGAAGAGAAACGATGGCCCAAAACCTTAGTCGAACAGGCTCAACATTTCTGCAAGTGCGATGAATGATAGGAACGGATCAAGGTTTCTCAATTTTGAATCCAAACTGAAAAATCTGATTTTTTTTGTTTTTTTTTTTTTTTTAAAAGAGAAAGAGTGGAAATAAATTCAAAGAATTAGAAATTTCCAAAAAAAATCTCATCTCATTTTTTTTAGATCTTTAATGAACTCATCGAAGAGAAACGATGGCCCAAAACCTTAGTCGAACAGGCTCAACATTTCTGCAAGCGTAATGAATGATAGGAACGGATCAAGGTTTCTCAATTTTGAATTCAAAATGAGAAATCTATTTTTTTTTTTTTTTTTTGTTTTTAGATCTTTAATGAACTCATCGAAGAGAAACGATGGCCCAAAACCTTAGTCGAACAGGCTCAACATTTCTACAAGCGCGATGAACGATAGGAACGGATCAAGGTTTCTCACTTTTGAATTCAAAATGAGAAATCTAATTTTTTTTGGTTTTTTTGAAAAGAGAAAGAGTGGAAATAAATTTAAAGAATTAGAAATTTCAAAAAAATCTCATCTCATTTTTTTTAGATGCGGAATCCAACATAGGCCACCAATTAGAAAGTAACCAAGGAATCGAGAAAAGAAATATAAGCATAGAGCAAAATATATGATATGCAAATATTTTATTTCTAGCATCGTGTTCTCAAATGAACGGGTCCCACCGGGTGTGCCAGCTTGATGGACCGCGCTTCTGCTCGGTTCTATCGAGGTCGGCGGACGTGGGAGTCCGTTGGGTCCGACCCTTTCGTAACCGAGGGGCAGAGGCGCGCATCAACATTTTTGTTGTGTGGGTGTGCCAGATTTTCTATTTTACTCGGAATTGCAAGTGGTGATCCGGAGATCAACCTTTGAAAGTAAAAAAGAAATCAACTTCTTTCAAGTTTTCCATTGCACATATATTTAAGAAAAGAGACATTTTTCTTGGTTTGCCGTAAAAGGCGATTTTTTTGGCATTTATAGCCGATTTCTAGCGTTTATAGCCGATTTTGGCGTTTATAGCCGATTTACAATCCTTATCAATAATGAAAGACAAGAGTTGTGATTTTTGTCTCTTTTGAAAAAATACAAACTACAATGAAAAGCAAGAAAAGGAGGATCTAACTTCTCAGGAGATTGTGGGGGACCCGTTCAGATTGACGGTCGCAAGCCATATGTGGGCTTCGCCATCATCCATGCAGATGAGAACAGAGGATGCTATTGATTCGCTTGGCTTGGCTATAACCTCAGGTTTTTAGAGGACAAAGACCAAAAGGAGGTCCTATGTCCAATAAAAAACCGAGTAGACGGGCTGAAAAGCCACATCTAAGCCATTGGAGGCAGAAGGAGAAGGCAAGGACCTTGGGGGGGGTACCCCCAAGGGACTTTTGTCACCTTGTAGCGGTGGTCGGTGTAGGATTTCCGCAGAGTTTTCTCTCTTAGATTTCTGATGCCTCTTTCTGTCTTAGTTTTCGGATTTTCTGTAGTTTATTGTCTGTGTGTTTGTGATTTTCTCTGGTTTTTTCTTTTTTTGAGAGCTCTCCTATTTATAGGCTTTTAGGTAGCCATTTAGGAGGGTTTATGGGCTTTTATTGTCATTAAGCCGCATAATGGGAGGAGTTACAGGATTTAATTCTTTATTTTGTAACTCCTTTTTCTTGGCTTCTGATTGGCCGGAGGAGATTGAGGGCATTTAATCGCCTTTAATCGCCATGATGGGAGGAGTTTCATGGGTTAAATGCCAGGAATCTCTTGACTTGTATCTCCCGGATGCTTGCTTCTGATTGGTCCATCCAAAGAAATGGATTAATGACTGTAATAAAGCTAGTCAATTAATCGCATTAAGTGGTCGCCGAGCAGTTGAAGAGTCGCGGGCCGTGCCGCGTCTTTTGGGATTCTTCTGGCAATGATAATCGATGGATCTTCATGTAGATCGACATCGGATGACCATGTGACTTCACGTGTTGGTTGCCATCAGCGGGTCAGTGCCATCTGTCCCGTCGATTTCTCGATCGGTCGGGTAGAAAGCACACTTTTTTTGGTTGACCGGGTGGCGATCAATGTTATTTTCGATACTTTTGATGATTGACCCGTGTTTTTGACGGATGTCAGAGCATTTGGTATCTCAAAAGTATGAGTTTTGGAAACTACCAGAGGCTGGACGCTTCAAATCGCGAAAAAACGGTGAAAACCGGGGTTTCCGGGGCCTTCCCGGCGATCCCGGGCTCCAGGGTCGCAGGGGCCTGCGACCCTGGGGGGGTTTTCCCCCTTTTTGTCCCGTTTTGTGTCTGTTTTTGCTGTTTTTCGATTCTTTTTTCTTCTGTATTTTTCCTTGACATTTTGACCATTTATTGGCTTGATTTCCCTGTAGGAAACCTGATAAGAATCCTTGCATTTTGGTTTGCAAAGTTTCTAATTTCCTGAGAAAGCCGAAGACTTTGTCGCGCAGAGTTGCCGATTTTCTGTCAGAAGCTGAAACTGGGTCAAACGATGTCGGAATGACCTGAAATTTGGTGTGAAGCCTCCTGAGCAATAAATAAGACCAACCATAGGCTTTTGTTTGAGTTTTGAAGCCGTTTGGGGTCCTATCACTAGTTGACTCGCTTTTGACGCGATGAAGATGTCGCGGTTTGATGTGCGGTCAACCGATGTCCGATTAACTTGAAATTTGATAGGGAACCCATTGGAGTCATTTTAAGATGATCCATAGGCTCTGTCTTGGAAACCATGGTCCCTGAGAGCTTTGCCACCGAGAGGCCTGATTTGGCTTCCGAGCGTCAAACTATGGTCAAATGTTGTCGAAAATGACCTGAAATTTGACCTGCAGCACTTTGTAAGCATTTTGAAGCCGTCCATGTGCTCTATCTGATGAGTGATGGCCTCGGCGGTTCTTGCTGCCGAGAGGCTTGATTTAGCTGTTCGAGGGTTGATGTAGGGTCAAACGTTGTCGGTTTGACTCGAAACTTGACGTGGAGCCTTTTGGATGTATTTTGAGACCATCCATCGGCTCTGATCGAAGATTTGGTGTCTCCGATGCTTTCGCCGCCGAGAGCTCGTTTTCGGCTGTCGGAGAAGTGAAGTTAGGCCAAATGATTTTGAAATGGCCCGAAACTTCTTGTGTACTCCTCTTTTGGCTGTCTTGAAGGATCTTGCAGTTTTTGTTTGATTCTGACAAGATTTGATTTTTTGGAAGTAGCATTGCCTATTTATGGCAGGTTGCGACTTCATGTAGCTCTTTGGATCTTGAAGAGGCAAAGTGACATTTTTGGTGTCAACAACCAGCCTCTTCGGCATCATTGAGAATCTCTTGCACATGCTGGATCATACCAAATCCGGCATCCAAGTGTCCATTAAGGAGAGTCTCAATCCAAGAGTTAAGAACCTGCACCACCACCTTCTTCGCAAAAAGAAGAGATGGCCCAGCTGAAGTTCGCCCCGCTCCGTCGGTCGGCTGCTCTTGTCATGCCCCATTGGAAGAGGAACAAAGAACTTTTTCCAGTTGGAGCTGCTGGGGAAGAAATCTCAGCACGAGGTACCTCCTCCACCGTGTCAGAATTGGTTGCAGGAGTCTCTACCTCCGGATCAACCTCTGGAATCCCTTTCTCTGGTTCTGAAGGTAGCGACAGACTCTCCTCTGTCACTTCAAAACCTGCCAAAGAAACATAAAAAGGTATGAATATGATCCTGTTTGAAAATCATTATTAGGGTTATTACTACAAAATACCTTCTTCGACGACTGGTGGAACACTCTCTTCCTCCATGAACTCATCGGAGGCATCATCAACATTTGCGTCCATCGATGGTTCAAAGTCATTGGAATCCTGTGGCAAGTCAGCTGATAAGAAAAATGTTAGCAAACCAAGTCACAGACAAAAAAAAAAGCGAAAGAAGTCATACCAATTGGAGATTCTGGATTCACTCCAGAGTCCCTCAGTTCTTCTTCTGGTGCCGCAACAGGATCCGTCACCACCTCATCGGCAGGAACCTCAGGCGTCACCAAGTTTTCATCCTCTGCTAAAAAAAGTGCAGCAGAGGGAGAAAGCAAATTAGAACATGGAAAAATCCCATGAAAAGAAATAGAAAGAGAAAAAAGAAGAAGAATCATACCTTCACCGATAGTCTCTTCTTCTCGACTTCTCTTTTCTGGAGGCTCGTCAGCAGTCCCTGGCACCTCCTCATGGATAGTAAGAGGGACTTATAGATCAGGAGAGTCCTCATGTTGCCCCTTGCTGCAATGTTGACTCCTCTTTCTCTTACTTCTGCGGGCTCGCTTCTTAGAAGAACCTGCCCCGCTGTCAAAGTCAAGTTTCCCACTTGACTCCTCACTGGATGGTTTACTCTTGCCAGTAGACTCCACGGAAGCTTGCCTCTGTGCCGCTTGCATCCAAGCATCAAGCTCAGCTTCCTCCTGTTCTAGCTGCTCTAAAGCCTCATCAGGTATTTCTCGAACAACTTCAAAACCAATGACGCCTTGGTCACCGAGAAAGCCTATCTTGTGCTTCTCTCCAGAAAGGAAGGCCCAAAGTTCCTCTCGCCGGATGCCATCCGACTTTTCAAGGCCCTTTCCAGATGACAGCATCACATCAAGCTCCTTCTTGGAAAGCCTCCGATATGCCGAAAAGCTCTCCGCGAACCACTTCGCAAAGCCGGCAGTCCGGGAAGTCGACAGCACAGGATAAGAGATCATGGCAGTAGTGTCTTCAGCACTATAGAAAGCCCATGCGTTTCTCCCATCCTGTAAACCTCCAAAGCGCTTCACCATGCTTGAAGTCGCTCCAACAACGCCTTGAGAAAAGCCCAACTGCAGAGCAAAGCGAGAAGGTACATATGGCTGGATGTCGACAAAAAGATGTCTGCGGTACACCATCGTGCCAACACGTATGCTGAAAAGCCACTTATTCTCTGCATTTGTCAAGGAGTAATGCCTTCCCGACCCCGCCCTGGTAGAGTCGTGGGAGGCACCAAAATCAAAAGCCTTCTTCCGCAACTCCGGAAAAAGCTTTACTGAAGATTGCCCCATCTTGACGTCCCTGAATCGTCGGATCCTCATGCGGGCAAACAAAAGTGATTCGGACACGGCTTTGCCCTTAGCCAGCCTAATCATCAGAGGATCATCATCCTGTGCAGCACCCAGCCGGTGGAAGCCAGGACAGTGGTACACGTACCACGAATAAAAGATGTGGGCTGAAAATACCCTATTCATAGGGAGCCTAAGCCGAACCAAAAAAACAGCAGCCTACAGTTCGGTACACAAGTAGGAGTAGAGAGCTGGCACCAAAGCAAGTTGCTCTCCAAACGCCATCTGACAAGCCAGAAAAATACAATGCGGCCTGATGTGCGTTCCATCTTTTCCAGCAAAAACAGCCTCACCAAGCCAATAAGTGAGTTAAATAGCGAGATCTCTCCGCAGTGCAATGTCAGGACATATGGTGTTTGTACTCGCACAGAAATCTCTCAACTCTTCTTGCATTGCTAAAATCTTCTTCGAACCCGGATCCTTAGCCCTGTCTTCCTGGGTCATGCTACCAGAAGGCTCCCCAATTTCAAAGAAGTTGGGAGATGAAGAGCTAAAACTCTTCCAACTGCTGGATCTTACTTTTGAGCCCTCCTTCTCCTTAAAAAAATCATAGAAGGCGACGAGTTGAAAGTACAAAAGCCTAAACTCCTCAGACTGCTCCTCAAGGACGTTGTCGATCGGCATAAACTCCTCATAGAGTTTGCCAAGGATAGGTAATCCAGTAATGGCGCTCAGCTCCTTCAAAGAGAAACCAATCTCACCATTTGTCACAACGAAGGTATTGGTTTGTGGAAGGAATGACTCCAACATAGCCATGAAGGCCTCGTCGGAAAAGATCACGGTCTCCCTAAAGGCGCGGACCGCATCAAAAATCCCGGCTTCCTTCAAAACGGCGCCACCAATCAGTAGGACGCGATTAGTCCACGACTTCCACTCGGAGTCAGCACTGAAACGGCCACGAAGTCGAAAAGGCTTCATCCAATTGCTGCCATCACCGCTGAAAAATGCCAAGGCCCACCGATCCCAAATCGACCGACGGATAATCAGAGCCCTGGTAGCCGCTGGCCGGCATCAACATGTACATGTCAGCAGGTGACTTCTCTGCATATCTAGGAGAACCGCCAACAAAAACCCCGGTCTTGATTACATTTGTCCTTCTTACCCAGCTTGGAGGATCTTCCCTCTTAGAGCACGTGGGGACAAGGCTCATGATCGAGACGGTGCGATCAAACGTCGACGTGGTATCAACAATCTTCTTCTCACCATCAGCTGTGAAAGAGAACTGAAAACATCTTCTCTAGTATGTCATGTCATCAGGGGCTGCATCACCAAAGAAGAAAGTAGGCTTGGGTAAAACCCTCTGATCGTCCATCACCCATGGACGACTGCTTACGATGATCTTATAAAATTCCTCTCCCTTGAGAGCGATCAGTCGTTGCCTCATCTCATCTCTGTTGAGGGAGTCGCACTCTTCCAGATTTCTCTCAACATATTGGACCTTCCCCAGGCCTGCTGAACGGCCGGATTAGAAGATCTAACAGATCAACGAGGTACGCTGGTAGCAGGCTCTTTACCCTCGTTCGTTCTGGAGGAACCACCTGCAAATGATGGAAAAGAAAAAGTTCAATCATCAAAATGACAGGATTTCGCTAAAGGAAAATCTGGCGAAATTTTGACATGATTCTGGGGAAATTCCGAAGAAAAGGAACTACTCCGAAAGAAATAAAAAGCTTGAAGATGGGCTCAACATTGCTGCGAGCTCCGAAACTCCAAACTTTCGAAACCTCAAAGTCTCCGTAAAATCAGGAAGGGCTCAACATCGCTGCGAGCTCCAAGTTCCCAAATTTGCAAAAACTTTCAGGTATATCACATCATGCTACAATTCAATTTACAAAAAAAAATACATGCATGGACATCTTGGTTTGCCAAAAAAAGCATTATCATGATGAGGAAAAAAAAGAAGAAGAAGAAAAGAAACTTCCTCAAAAAAAAAAGTGCGAAAGAAAACAGAAAAAAGGGGCTGGCCCACAGGCCACGTGGCCGTACGGCCAGATCCGTACGGATCTGTCCGTACAGCGCACAAAAAGGAAAAAAAAAATGAAAAAAAAAGAAAGCATAAAAAAGGGGAAAAAACGTGTAAAAAAAAAGAGAAGAGAACACGTGAAAAAAAAAAAAGAAAAGAATAGAAAGAAACAAAAAAAAGGGAAAGAACTTTTTTTATCATCCTACTTTCTACAATGGAGTTTTCTTGAGAAAGAGAACTTACTTGAAGCCATTGATGAAGAAGAAGAAGAAAAGCTTGAAGATCCTTGAAGAAGAAAAACTTTTGGTCTTGAAGCACTCTTCAGATTGTTGCAAAAGAAAGCAATAAGAGCAAGAGATCCAACCTCCTCCTTGCTTTTATAGAGGAGGGCAAACCAAAGAAGGAAAGAAGAAAGAGGTAAGTGTTACTAATTAGTAACCTTACCAAAAGAAAGAAATTAGAAAGATTCTTTCCCAAAAGAAAGATATCTTGAGGGATTCTCTCCCAAAAAGAAATCAATGAGATATTTTCTCCCAAAAGATAGGAGATTTGAAATATTATCTCTCAAAGAAAGATATATTGAGATATTCTCTCCCAAAATAAAGGGAAAATGAGAGATTCTCTCCAGATAAAGATATTCTTAGATATTCTCTATCCAAAGGAGATATTTTTAGATATTCTTTACAAAAATGACACCATATGAGATCTAAGCCATTTCAAAAGCTTAAGGTCCCATGGGTTAGCCCATATGAGCCAGGTTGACCACCTAGGCACTCAAAAAAAAAAATTTGGGCTTTTAGTCAAAGAGAAATTCCTCGTACCAAGAGCTTACAAAAATGGTTCCATGCCTCTTTTGAGTTGATTGGACCATACAAAAAAAAGAATTCCAAGCCCCATGATCTTCCAGAAATCAAACCATCCAACCTCATATACCAAATTGAGCCAAAATCTTGAAATTGACATTCCACAAAAATCCAAACCAATTCCTGGTCCCCTAACTTGCCACATACAGCTTGTTAGGTCACAAGACCAAAACCAAAAACCAAAACCTGATCCCCTAACTTGCCACATACAGCCTGTTAGGTCACAAGATCAAAACCAAAATCGACCCCCCAACATTCCACATACAGCTTGTTGGGTCACACGGTCAAAATCAAACCCGACCCCCTAACCTGCCATATACAGCTACTTAGGTCACAAGGTCAAAACCCAAATCCACATCCCTGATGTCATCTTTAAAACTTTGCCTCGAGATGGTACAGGATCCCTTTCACTACCATAAAATTCCCCTGGAAGCTCAAAAGGCTACAATACAAAAAGAAAGACTGCTCAAAGACTCTTGGTCAAGTCACAAGCTCTCCTTAAAAAAATCTCTTCGAGGCAGATCGACTACAAAAGTCAAGCAACTCGTCGCTGCACCTCGAGAGGCCATTTGTTGACACCAAAAGTGTCACTTTGCCTCTTCAAGATCCAAAAAGCTACATGAAGTCGCAACCTGCCAGAAATAGGCAATGCTACTTCCAAAAAATCAAATCTTGTCAAAATCAAACAAAAACTGCAAGATCCTTCAAGACGGCCAAAAGAGGAGTACGCAAAAGGTTTCGGGCCATTTCAAAATCATTTGGCCTAACTTCGCTTCTCCAGCAGCTGAAAAGGAGCTCCCGGCGGCGAGAGCATCGAAGACACCAAATCTTCGATCAGAGCCGATGGATGGTCTCAAAATATATCCAAAGGGCTCCACGTCAAGTTTCGAGTCAAACCTACAGCGTTTGACTCTACATCAACCCTCGAACAGCTAAATCAAGCCTCTCAGCGATGAGAACCACCGAGGCCATCACTCATCAGATAGAGCACATGGACGGCTTCAAAATGCTTACAAAGGGCTACACGTCAAATTTCAGGTCATTTCGACAACATTTGACCAGACTTTGACGCTCGGAAGCCAAATCAGGCCTCTCAGCGGCGAAGCTCCCCGGGACCATGGTTTCCAAGACATAGCCTATGGATCATCTTAAAATGACTCCAACAGGTTCCCTGTCAAAATTCAAGTCAATCAGACATCGGTTGACCGCACATCAAGCCGCGACATCTTCATCGTAATAAAAATAAGTCCACTAGTGATAGGACCCCAAACGGCTTCAAAACTCAAACAAAAGCCTATGGTTGGTCTTATTTATTTCTCAAGAGGCTTTACCCAAATTTCAGGTCATTCCGACATCGTTTGGCCCAGTTTCAGCTTCTGACGGAAAATCGGCAGCTCTGCGCGACAAAGTCTTCAGCTTTCCCGGAAAATTGGAAACTATGCACTAAAAAAGGCAAGGATTCTAATCAAGTTTTCTATGGGGAAATCAGGCCGATAAATGATAAAAAATGTCAAGAAAAAATACAGAATAAAAAAGAATCTAAAAACATCAAAAACGGACGCAAAACGGGACAAAAAGGGGGAAAATCCACCAGGGTCGCCGGCCCCTGCGACCCTGGCCTAGGGTCGCCGGCGACCATGGAGCTCGCTGGGTGGGCCCTGGAAGCCCCGTTTTTCATCATTTTTCGCTATTCGAATCGTCCGACTCCTCGGATTTTCCAAAATTCATACTTTTGAGACACCAAATCCTTTGACATCCGTCAAAATCATGGGTCAATCATCAAGAGTATCAAAATCAACATTGATCGCCAACCGGTCAACCAAAAAAAAGTGTGCTTTCTACCCGACCGATCGAGAAATCGACAGGACAGATGGCACCGACCCGCTGTTGGCAAACAACACCTGAAGTTACATGGTCATCCGATCTTGATCTACATAAAGATCTATCGATGATCATCGCCAGAAGAATCCCAAAAGATGAGGCACGGCCCGCGACTCTTGAACTGCTTGGCAACCACTTAATGCGATTAATTGACTAGCTTTATTACAGTCATTAATCCATTTCTTTGGACGGCCCAATCAGAAGCAAGCATCCGGGAGTTACAAGTCAATTGATTCATGGCATTTAACCCCTTAAATTCCTCCCCTCATGGTGATTAAAGGTGATTAAATGCCCTCAATCTCCTCCGGCCAATCAGAAGCCAAGAAAAAGGAGTTACAAAATAAATGAATTAAATCCTGTAACTGCTCCCATTATGTGGCTTAATGACAATAAAAGCCCATAAACTCTCCTAAATGGCTACCAAGAGCCTATATATAGGAGACAACCCCAAGCATTCCAGAGAGACTTCAGAAAATCCGGAAATTCAGACAGAAAAGGGCATCAGAAATCTAAGAGAAAGAAAGAGAGAAAACTCTGCGGAAGTTCTGCACCGACCACCGCTACAAGGTGACAAAAGTCCCTTAGGGGGTACCCCCCCAAGGTCTTTGCCTTCTCCTTCTGCCTCCAATGGCTTAGACGTGGCTTTTCAGCCCGTCTACTTGGTTTTTTTATTGGACATATGCCCTCCTTTTGGTCTTTGTCCTCTAAAATTCGGAGGTCACAGCCAATCCAAGCGAATCAAGAGCATCCTCTGTTCTCATCTGCATGGATGATGGCGAAGTCCACATATGGCTTGCGACTGTCAATCTGAACGAGTCCCCCATAATCTCCTGAGAAGTTAGATCCTCCTTTTCATGCTTTTCATTGTAGTTTGTATTTTTCCAAAAGAGACAAAAATCACGACTCTTGTCTTTCATTATTGATAAGAATTGAAAATCGGCTATAAACGCTAAAAATCGGTTATAAACGCCAAAATCGGCTATAAATGCCAAAAAAATCGCTTTTCATAGCAAACCAAGAAAAATGTCTCTTTTCTTAAATATATGTGCAATGTAAAACTTGAAAGAAGTTGATTTCTGTTTTACTTGTGAAGGTCGATCTTCGGATCACCACTTGTAATTCCAAGTAAAAGAGAAAATCTGGCACATCCACATAAAAAATGTTGATGCACGCCTCTGCCCTCCAATTACAAAAGGGTCGAACCCAAACGGACTCCCACGTCCGCCGACCTCGGTAGAACCGAGCAATGAGGCGCTGTCCATCAGTAGTTCTGTCTAATCTATATAAATTACATATTGAAGATCTGTTGGAGTTGCAATGCCAGAGATGACTCAATTTTTTTCCCCTTTCTACAGCTTAAAAATATTTGTCCCCATAACATTACTTTCTTTCGATGTCTCGGTGCCTGTAAACATGACGGGTAGGAGTTTGAAGAATGTTAAAGATGTCATATTCAGTGACATTGATAAGCTCTCAATATCCAATATTACACTAGAATCAGATAGGTAAATACATTTTCTTTTCCATATTGCAATCAGTGTGTTCAGACGCTGAGGACCATATAGTTTTTTAAGATATTATTATTGGGATTCTGTTGTGCAATCATAGCACACACCCATTCGAAGTATGGATATTGTAACTTTGCTCGAAGGTTGAGTAACTTGTAGGAACTGACGGTTCACAAATAGGACTCCCGATTAGAGAATTACGAGCGAAACATGGGATTTTCCAACACTTAGGCTCGAAAACGGGCCGCCAGGGGCCCAGAAAGGGAAATGGCCTTGGGAAAAATCAAAAACTAGCACGAGCACTTCGCTCAATGGTAGAGTGACATGTAGGAACAGACAGTTCGCAAATAGGACTCCCGATTAGAGAATTACGACAGAAACATAGGATTTTCCAACACTTAAGCTCGAAAATTGCCCGCCGAGGGTCCGGAATGGGAAACGGCCACGAAAAAAATCAGAAACGGCACGAGCACTTCGCTCGAGGGTAGAGTAACTTGTAGGAACTGACGGTTCACAAATAGGACTCCCAGTTAGGGAATTACGACCGAAACATAGGATTTTCCAACACTTAGGCTGGAAAACGGCCCGCTGGGGGTCCAAAATGGGAAACGGCCGTGGGAAAAACCAAAAACCAGCACGAGTACTTCGCTCGAGGGTAAAGTAAATGTAGAAACTGACGGTTGGAAAATAGGACTCCCAGTTAGAGAATTACGACCGAAACATAGGATTTTCCAACACTTAGGCTAGAAAACGGCCCGCTGGGGGTCTGGAACGGCAAACGGCCATGGTAAAAATCAGAAACCGGCACGATCACTTCGGTTGAGGGTAGAATAACTTGTAGGAACTGACGGTTCACAAATAGAAGTCCCCGTTAGAGAATTACGAGCGAAACATGGGATTTTCCAACACTTAGGCTCGAAAACGGCCAGCCGGGGGCCCGAAATGAGAAATGGCCACGGGAAAAATCAGAAACCGGCATGAGCACTTCGCTTGAGGGTAGAGTAACTTGTAGGAACTGACGGTTTGCAAATAGGAATCCTAGTTAGAGAATTACGAGCAAAACATGGGATTTTCCAATACTTAGGCTCGAAAACGGCCCGCCGGGGGCCCGAAACGGGAAACGGCCGGGGGAAAAATCAGAACCGTCATGAGCACTTTGCTCAAGGGTAGAGTGACTTGTAGGAACTGACGGTACGCAAATAGGACTCCTGGTTAGAGTATTACTACAGAAACATAGGGTTTTCCAACACTTAATCTCTAAAACGGTCCGCCGGGGGTCCGGAATGGGAAACGGCTATAAGAAAAATCGGAAACCAGTACGAGCACTTCGCTCGCGGGTAGAGTAACTTGTAGGAACTGACGGTTCACAAATAGGACTCCCGGTTAGAGAATTACGATCGAAACATAGGATTTTCCAACACTTAGGCTAGAAAACGGCCCGCCGCGGGTCTGGAATGGGAAACGGCCTTGGGAAAAATCAAAAACTGGTAGGGCACTTCGCTTGAGGGTAGAGTAACTTGTAGCAACTGACGGTTCGCAAATAGGACTCCCGGTTAGAGAATTACGAGCGAAACATGGGATTTTCCAACACTTAGGATAAAAAATGGCCCGCCGGGGGCCCGGAACGGCAAACGGCTTCGAGAAAAATCGAAAGCTAGCACGAGCACCACTAAGGCTTGAAAACGGCCTGCCTGGGGCCCGGAACGGGAAACGGCCAGGGGAAAAATCGGAAACTGGCACGAGCACTTTGCTCGAGGGTAGAGTGACTTGTAGAAACTGACGGTTCGCAAATAGGACTCTCGGTTAGAGAATTACGACCGAAACAGAGGATTTTCCAACACTTAGGCTAGAAAACGGCCCGCCGGGGCTTCGAAACGGGAAACGGCCACGGAAAAAATCGAAAACCAGCACGAGGAATTTGCTTGAGGGTAGAGTAACTTATAGGAACTGACGGTTTGCAAATAGGACTCCCGGTTAGAGAATTACAACCGAAAAATGGGATTTTCTAACACTTAGGCTCGAAAACGGCCCGCCGGGGGCCCGGAATGGGAAACTGCTACTTAAGAAATCGGAAACCGGCACGAGCACTTCACTCGAGGGTAGAGTAACTTGTGGGAACCAAAGGTTCGCAAATAGTGAAGGTTCGCAAATAGTAATCCCGGATAGAGAATTACGACCGAAAAATGGGATTTTCCAACACTTAGGCTCGAAAACGGCCCGCCTGGGGCCCGGAACGGGAAACGGCCATGTAAGAATTTGGAAACCGACACAAGCACTTCGCTTGAGTGTAGAGTAACTTGTAGCAACTGACGGTTCGCGATTAGAACTCTTGGTTAGAGAATCACGAGCAAAACATGAGATTTTACAACACTTAGACTCGAAAACGGCCCGCCGGAGGCCCGGAATGGGAAACGACAGCGGAAAAAATTGGAAACCGGCACGAGCACTTCGCTCGAGGGTAGAGTAACTTGTAGGAACTGACGGTTCACAAATAGGACTCCCGGTTAGAGAATTACGACCGAAATATAGGTTTTTCAACACTTAGGCTCGAAAACGGCCCGCAGGGGCCCGGAACAAGAAATGGCAGTGGTAAAAATCGGAAACCGGCATGAGCACTTCGCTCGAGGGTAGAGTAACTTGTAGCAACTGACGGTTCGCAAATAGGACTCCCGGTTAGAGAATTACGAGTGAACACATGGGATTTTACAACGCTTAGACTCGAAAATGGCCCGCCGGGGGCCCAGAATGGGAAACAGCCGTGGGAAAAATCGAAAACTGGTACGAGCACTTCGCTCGAGGGTAGAGTAACTTGTAGGAACTGACGGTTCGCAAATAGGACTCCCAGTTAGAAAATTACGACCGAAACATAGGAGTTTCCAACACTTAGGCTCGAAAACGGCCCGCCGGGGGTCCGGAACGGGAAATGGCCGCGAGAAATATCTGAAACCGGCATGGGCACTTCGTTCGAGGGTATTTTAACTTGTAGGAACTGACGGTTTGCAAATAGGACTCCCGGTTAGAGAATTACGACCGAAACATAGGATTTTCCAACACTTAGGCTCGAAAACGGCCCGTTGGGGTCCCGGAACGGGAAATGGCTGGAGGAAAAATCAGAAACCGGTAGGAGCACTTCACTCGAGGTTTGAGTAACTTGTAGAAACAGACGGTTCGCAAATAAGACTCCCAGTTAGAGAATTACGAGTGAAACATGGGATTTTCCCACACTTGGGCTTGAAAACGGCCCGCCGGGGGCCCGGAACGGGAAACGGCGGCGGGAAAAATTAGAAACCAGCACAAGCACTTCGCTCGAGGGTGGAGTGACTTGTAGGAACTGACTGTTTGCAAGTAGGACTCCCGGTTAGAGAATTACGATAGTAACATAGGATTTTCCAACACTTTAGCTCGAAAACGGCCCGCCGGGGGTCCGAAATGAGAAACAGCCGTGAAAAATATCGGAAACTGGCACAAGCACTTCGCTTGAGGGTAGAGTAACTTGTAGGAACTAGCGGTTCGCAAATAGGACTCCTGGTTAGAGAATTGGACATTAAAACGTTTAATTTGGAACACTTAGTCTCGAAAATAGGCCATCGTAGGTCGAAAACGGGAAACGGCCATCGAACTTCCCAGAAATCAGCACGGATACCTTGTTCAATGCCAAAGTAACTTGTTGTAATTGACGGTTAGTGAATCGGACTTCTGGTTAACAAAATGCAAAAACCGTCTGATTGTCAACACTGAGGCTGGAAAAAAGTCCATCGAAAAACTTAGGAATAGTTTTATATATATACATGTTTATGTTTCATTTATAACTTAATTCATTGAAAAGAATTTAATGTTGTTTTTGTCATTGCAGATTGATGGACGCTTTGGGGTCGGTTGCAGACTTGTGGGGTGTAGGACTTCTTTTCGATTTTTTTGTATTTATATGTATATTGGACATTTATCTGAGACGGTATCATTATTGATTGTAATATTTGTTTAATGAGATGAATGGTTTAATGAAAAATGGAGATTGTTATTTGTTTATTTAGTAACTTTTGTTTCAATGCATTTGTTATGTTGAATGGAGGTATATGAACAGGTTTATTTTTGATACAGCGTAAAAACAGGTTTACAGGAAAATAATAATGAAAAAATAATTATAATATTAAAAAAAAAGACCTTTGTCGACAAGAATTTTTGTCGGCAAAACTAAAAAAGAAAAATAAAAGAAAATAAATTATTTTGCCGACGAAAAAAGACATCGGCAAAATTAAAAAAGAAAAATAAAAAAAATAAAATCATTTTTACCGACGAAAAACAAACGTCGGTAAAATTAAAAAATAAAAATAAAAAAAATAAAATCATTTTTGCCGACGAAAAACAAACATCGGCAAAATTAAAAAAGGAAAAAAATCATTTTTGCCGACGAAAAACAAACCTCGGTAAAATTAAAGAAGAAAAAAAATAAAATCATTTTTGCCGACGAAATAAAACGTCGGCAAAATTAAAAAAATAAAATCATTTTTACCGATAAAAAAATGTCGGTAAAATTAAAAATGAAAAATGAAATAAAATAAAATTATTTTACCTACGAAAAAAAATGTCGGCAAAATAAAAAAAATTAAATTATTTTTTCGATGAAAAAAATGTCGACAAAATTTAAAAAGAAAAATTAAAAAAAAATATAAATTATTTTGCCAATGAAAAAAACGTAGGAAAAATTCAAAAAGAAAAATAAAAAAAATAAAATGATTTTGCCGACGAAAAAAAAAAGCCGTCGGCAAAATTTAAATAATCGTCGGTAAAAATTATATTTTTTGCCGACGAAAATTTATTTCATCGGGAAAAGTCTTTGCTCACCATCTTTTGCCGACGTTTGGCTGATGAAAAAATTTTCGTCGGTAAATACTTTTACTGACGAAAAAGTGACTTTTCGCAACGAAAAATTATATCACCAAAAGTTCAGGTTCTTGTAGTGAGTGTAAGAATAATAAAAGAGATAAAAATATAACAGAATACGACAGATATTTGGTGCAACATGACATGTGAGTAAGAGAAGCCATCATCATGAATATCGTCTCATAATTATAGTTAAAGATATCAATAACGTACACAACTTAGGAGTATTATCATCAATGGATCATCTATATCATCAAGAGCATATAAGTATTGTCAAACCCCGACCCAGGTTCGGTATTTTTAGTTACTATTTTAATCGCGATTAGTATATAAGTGGGTTTAGAGGATGATTAGCTTAATTTTAAGCTGTAATAGACTTTTGAATGGCTTGGGAGATTTTTGAGAACCGATAGATCTAGTTTGACGCGGGCCGGGGCGCCCATGTGTTACGTGTGAGATTGGGGGAATCTATTTCTTGTTTGGAAATTCTGATTCTTACTTCTTTTGACTCATTTTTTGTTTTTGACAACTTTCATGTTTTGTCAAATTTCATATGAGGCTTAGAAATCACGTTTTTCAAGAAAAAAAGGGCAAAACCGACCTTCCACACAAAATCTGTACCCAATTTTCAAAAATTTCAGAAATTGGCAAAAATATACTTTTTGGAAAGTAGATATTTCGCTGAACAACTTTGTCTTCTTCATCGTTTTCGTTCGGGACCCACAATCAGTGTTTTAGCCACTTGAAGATTGGGGCCCACTTGCCACTTTATATAAAAGGGCTCTTCTTCTTCTCCTTCTTCCCCATTTCCTTTTTCTGCAACGTTGAAGAGAGCCTAGGGTTTTTCACTTCAGCACTTTCTCTCTCCTCTTGTTTGCATATCTATTGAAGACTAAGTGAGGGATTGATCTCCTAACCTTCTTCTCCTCCCTCTTAGCTTTCCAAAGACCCCATTTTCAAGGAATCTAAGCAAGGATAAAGCCCTTCTTCAAGCACTTCTTTTTTATTCGAGCTTTTTAAGGTTAACAATGTTGTTCCTTCCTTGAGATCTTTGTTTTCTAAACTATTTAGAATGTTTTTGTCACTCTTGCAAAGAGGTTTCATGGAGTTTTACAAAGGATTGATTTTCTAGGGTTTTCTTGGGTTTATTTTGGGGTTTTTGTAGGATTGGAGCTAAAGACCTTGTAGGTCCCATTCTTGAGTGATTTGCTCCCCATCTTGACCAAGGCAAGTAGATATTCAAGCTAACATGATGATTGATGTTTAATATGAACGATTTCTTAGATTTTTCTTTACTTCTATCTCTTGTTTTGAACCTATTATGCTTAATCTAATTTATTTTGAAGTTTAGTTTAGTAAACTTGTGCTTTGATTACTCATATGTTTGGGTTTAACTAGCAAAACCCTGTGGATAACCACGAAACCACCAAATGCACAGACTGATACGAAACCACCCATTAATTGATTGATAAAGATCAAATGATCATAAACCTCTCAAATTGACCAAACCTAGCCTATTTAAGTGGGACCCCAAGATGAATGGGGTCCACCATCTATATTCTAACCGTCCATAAAACCATATGATGCGGGCTAGGACCCATGAATTGCTTGATAAAGATCAAATGATCAAATGATCATAGACCTCACAAATTGACCAAACCTAACCTATTTAAGTGGAACCCCCCAGATGAATGGGGTCCACCATCTCTATTCTAACCGTCCATAAATCCATATTATGCGGGATGGGACCCATGAATTGAATAACAAAGATCAAAGGATCAAGTGATCGTAGACCTAACAAATTGACCAAATATTTTTAAGTGGGACCCAGATGAATGGGGTCCACCATCTTTATTCTAACCGTCCATAAAATCAAATGATGCGGGCCGGGACCCATGAATTGATTGATAAAGATCAAATGATCATAGACCTCTCAAATTGACCAAACCTAACCTATTTAATTGGGACCCCCCAAGATGAATGGGATTCACCATCTATATTTTAATCGTCCA
Organism: Litsea cubeba; assembly: GCA_012931725.1. Taxonomy (NCBI): domain Eukaryota; kingdom Viridiplantae; phylum Streptophyta; class Magnoliopsida; order Laurales; family Lauraceae; genus Litsea; species Litsea cubeba. The sequence continues at coordinate 39,670,509 of CM022947.1, read as the reverse complement.
TGAAATAATCTGATGCGGGCTGGGACCCATGGATTGCTTGATAATGATCAAAGTATTAAATGATCATAGACCTCACAAATTGACCAAACCTAACCTATTTAAGTGGAACCCCCCAGATGAATGGGGTCCACCATCTTTACTCTAACCGTTCATAAAACCATATTATGTGGGATGGGACCCGTGAATTGATTTAAAAAGATCAAATGATCGTAGACCTAACAAATTGATCAAATATGTTTAAGTGAGACCCAGATGAATGGGGTCCACCATCTCTATTCTAACCGTCCATAAAATCATATGATGCGGGCCGGGACCCATGAATTGATTGATAAAGTTCAAATGATCCTAGTCCTCATAAATTGATCGAACATAGTTTATTTAAGTGGGACCCCAAAGATGAATGGAGTCCACCATCTATATTCTAACCGTCCATAAAATCAAATGATGCGGGCCGGGACCCATGAATTGATTGATATAAATTTAGCACATATGGTGTGTTGGCTTATTTAGGGATCTCTTGGAGAGATGTTAGGCTTTTGAGTGGAAGATGATTCTTCATGGAGAGATTTTAGGTCTTTTGAGTGTGTAATAGATATAGAGATTTTAGGGATAAGGGTAACTCCAGAAATGGCATTGCAAAAAGCTTGCCGTTGTGCCAGGTGTCTTTATGTGTGGGGTCCACCATCTCAATTCTAACCGTCCATAAAACCATATTATGCGGGATGGGACCCATGAATTGATTAAGAAATATCAAAGGATCAAATGATCGTAGACCTAACAAATTGACTAAATATTTTTAAGTGGGACCCAGATGAATGTGGTCCACCATCTTTATTTTAACCGTCCATAAAATTAAATGATGTGGGCCGGGACCCATTAATTGATTGATAAAGATCAAATGATCAAATGATCATAGACCTCTCAAATTGACCAAACCTAACCTATTTAAGTGGGACCCCCAAGATGAATGGGGTCCACCATCTATATTCTAACCATCCATAAAACTATATGATGCGGGCTGGGACCCATTAATTGCTTGATAAAGATCAAATGATCAAATAATCATAGACCTCACAAATTTACCAAACATAACCTATTTAAGTGGAACCCCCCAGATGAATGGGGTCCACCATCTCTATTCTAACCGTCCATAAAACCATATTATGCGGGATGGGACCCATGAATTGATTTAAAAAGATCAAAGGATCAAATGATCGTAGACCTAAAAAATTGACCAAATATTTTTAAGTGGGACCCTAATTATGGAGAGGTTTTAGGATAATTATGGTTGGTAATAGGGATCTCATTGAGAGATTTTAGGATAATTATTATTGGCAATAGGGATATCATTGAGAGATTTTAGGATAATTTAAATTCTAATCAAGCAATTTCTATTTTCTAGCAGAATACCATTGTAGGCTGGCTGCTGCCACGTGTCCCTCTCGAAGACATGCCACGTGTCCTCCTCCAGGAAGTCTTATGAAGTGTATACATCCCTTTAGTAATATAGATTCATTGGATTCTACTTTGAAACTTGTCTCCTTCTATTTTGGAATTTTTATGAATGAATGGTTGGAATGGTGAAGTGATTGAAGGAGGTTTGTTTGGGTGCATTTGAAGTGATTGAATGAAGGTATTAAATGGTGAAATGGAGAGGTTTTTGCCTCATTTTATTGCAGGAAACTTATGTGGGGAAATGAGGAGTGTTTTGGTGAAAGGAAAGAGATGAATAGCTTCAGAAATTCCTCCCCGCAGGAATGTCGGTCAGCTGTCGGTTAACCGACAGGAAACCGACAGGTGACCGAACTTGCTTCGATTCCTCTCGGTTCCTTTTCCTGAGAGTTGCAATTTTCTGATGCTGAGGTGTCGGCTAACCGAATCCCAACCGACGCCATTTTCGGTCATAATTTCAGAAAGCTGATTTCTCTCCTAATCCTGTGCTCAGCTAGCTTTCGGTCAGCCTGTCGGCTAACCAAACTGACCCTGTCGGTTAACCTATGGAGACCTTGCCTGGAACAGGGGTAAGAGAGGACATCATAGAAGCACACCTCAAGAGACGGTGCGAAAACCCCAACCAATCACAAAATCCTTCGCCCAAAGATCGAAAACCTTCACTGATTGATTGAGGGGAGGCAATATGTAGGCACAGCAAAATCCACAAGCCAAAATAAACTATCGCAAAGACCCACTACCATTAGTAGGTTGGAAAAGAGAGGAAGGACTCTCCGCAAGCAAAGAAGGGGAAGGTCCCGTTTTCGTCAGGTTGGCGAAGGTAGGGTTCTAACCCTGCCTTCCCCTGTCAGCAAAAGGAAAGGAGTAGAGAGAGGGAAATTGAGAAGGGTCCCCCGTCTAGTGCGTCTTGCTTCCGAAATACTGCCAAAGATAAGGAGAAGAAGGCAGGCGATGCAACCGACTTTGGGAACCTGCCTTTGTCTATAAACAAAGACAGGGAGGACAACACGTGCGGAAGAACCTATAAAAGGAGATGCGGCTCTGATTCTAAGAGGCAGAAAAGAAAAGATGGAGAGAATAGAAAGGAATGTCATGCATGAACAACCCTTCCTAGAGTGGAAAAATATGTTCCTAATGGCCTTCTTCCCTTCCAAAAAGGACCATGCTCTGTGATTTCTCTGTAAATAGGAGTACTGGCAGTCCAAATACCGGACAGACTAGAAGCTTAGTGTAATTCTTGGGATCTCTAGTTGTTGAAATAGAATTGCCATGCGCACACACTTTTCTTGCCGCTTCAACTCTTATGCTTTAATTTTTGTTTACAAGACTTGGATGTGTTCTAATGCAGAACAAAAACATTGTAGCTTATGGGTCTACGTAATTAAGGGAGCACGAACAGAATCATGCCATGTATGAATTGGAGTCATTAGCATTATTCCTTCCTCGAAGATGCAGAGAAATCACCCCTTTTGAGCTATATTCGAAGTGGACGTAGACCACCGGAGCTTACAACACCTCTTTTGCAGAAGGAGACGACTATGAGATTAAGGAGACGAATGAAGTACATCTAAGATTATGATTTTGGGTTTAACATACCACCCTAGGAAGGCCAATATAATGGCAAATGCACTAGGCGGAAGGAGGTTTTTAGTGGCAGCATGTTCACAGAGCGACATTGGGTTGAGTGTTTCAGGGATATGGCTGTTTACTTCTAGCCATTTGATGAAAGAGTGATATTTTCAACATGTTTTCATGGGAATTCACGTTAATCTCGAGGATAATGATGGACCAAAAGGGTGAGCCAGAGCCTACCAGGATGTTGGATCACATGGGTGTGAGGCTAGATTTCAGCTTGTCGAGGGCGTTTTGTATCGCAAAGACGGGTTGCGTGTTTCAATGTGCCGAAATGAAAGAATGAGATCTCGATAGAAGCCCTGCCACATCTAATAAATCATCTATCCTAGCAACACGAAGATGTAACAAAGTTTGAAAGGCCAATACTGGTGGAGCAAGATGAAGAGAGATATTGTAGAATTTGTTTCGAAGTACCTCGTTTGCTAGGAAACCAACATAAAACATTAGAACCTTAAGCCTTTTTCACCGATTGAAGATACCGAAGTGGAATATGAGAGCGCATCGCTATGGATTTTGTGTCGGGATTGTTTAGTACTGAAAGAAGGATATGATGCTATTTGAGTGGTTGTCGTTCAATCGATCAAGTTTGCACGCTTTTGAATATTCAAGTTTGCACGCTATGGAGAGGGTGCAGAACCCTATTATATTAAGAAGAAGTTGGTGTGTGGAGTTTCAATAGGCCGCCAGTGGTCAGCAATACAAGCGAAAAGAACAAGCCAGTTCAAGAGAGAAGGAAGATCATTAGAAGACACTAGAGAACTGCGTTGTAGTAGGAGAAAGGATCTACAATTTTGGATCAGTGATCACGTGCTCTGGAAGCTCTCCCCAATTCGCGGAACCTTGGGGATTGAGCAAAAAAAAAAGTTGGCTAAGGACGGTGGACCTTTTCAGAAAAATATGCGAGATGGGTGATGTGACCAATCGATTGGTCTTACCATCTGAGTCATTCGGAGTGACAGAAGCCTCAATGTTTTCATGTTGAATAGATATGTGGCAGAGACATTGTGTGAGCAGTTCTATACATTATGGAAGTTGCAACGCTCATTGAACAATCCATCAGGATCAAAGATACCGAGGAGCAAGTGCCTAGAGACAAGACAATTCATTTGGTAAATTTCAGTGGGATCACCAATGTTCGGAAACCCTGGTAGCCCGGGACCGAGTACAACAACAGTATTCTTGTTTTCTTTTAGATGTATGCTAGTGATTTGGAGGACCAAATTTCCTTAAGGGGGGTAGTATGTAAGGCCTATGGCCTTAATTAGGGGGTTAGATTTATTAATTTAGGTTAGTGTAAGTTAATCTAGTTTTGTAACATAATTAGGTGCATTGAGTAGCTTTCATCATACATGAGATTCATGTGTTAGACCCATCATACTATTGGCCCAAAACCCAACTAGAACCCATTTACAAACCCACCTCAAAATGACCCTAAGCCCTACTGATCACATAAAACTCATTTAACAAATGGGCTAGGCCCTTAAAACCCCACAAACTATCTATACAAATCTAAACTTCTCTTTTATTTACATTTCATTTCATTTCACTTCTCTTTCATTTACATTTACATTTCATTTCATTTCACCTCCATTTCTCTTCATTTCATTCACAACACTTCATCTTCTATTCTCTACTCTCACATCTCCCTTCCCATTCTCTCCTTCCTCCATCCCCTTCCCACCATTGTGCAAGTTTCCAAGGCCAAGCCAAGGCTCCCCAAGCTTCCCTATGATGGACAGCGCTTCAATCGCTCGGTTCTACCGAGGTCGGCGGACGTGGGAGTCCGTTTGGGTCCGACCCTTTCGTAACCGGGGGTAGAGGCATGCATCAACATTTTTTATGTGGGTGTGCCAGATTTTCTATTTTTACTTGGAATTGCAAGTAGTGATCCGGAGGTCAACCTTCGCAAGTAAAAAAAAATCAACTTCTTTCAAGTTTTCCATTTCACATATATTTAAGAAAAGAGATATTTTCTTGATTTGCCGTGAAAGGTGATTTTTTGGCATTTATAGCCGATTTTGGCGTTTATAGCCGATTTTTGGCGTTTATAGTTGATTTATAGTTCTTATAAATAATGAAAGACAAGAGTTGTGATATTTGTCTCTTTTGGAAAATACAAACTACAATGAAAAGCAAGAAAAGGAGGATCTAACTTCTTAGGAGATTGTGGGGGACTCGTTCAGATTGACGGTCGCAAGCCATATGTGGACTTCGCCATCATCCATGCAGATGAGAACAGAGGATGCTCTTAATTCACTTGGCTTGGCTATAACTTCTAGTTTTTAGAGGACAAAGACCAAAAGGAGGTCCTACGTCCAATAAAAAACCAAGTAGACGGGCTGAAAAGCCACGTCTAAGCCATTGGAGGCATAAGGAGAAGGCAAGGACCTTGGGGGGGGTACCCCTCAAGGGACTTTTGTCACTTTGTAGCGGTGGTCGGTGTAGAACTTCCGCAGAGTTTTCTTTCTTTCTTTCTCTTAGGTTTCTGATGCCTTTTTCTGTCTGAATTTCCGGATTATCTTCAGTCTCTCCGGAATGCTTGGGGTTGTCTCCTATTTATAGGCTCTTGGTAGCCATTTAGGAGAGTTTATGGGCTTTTATTGTCATTAATCTGCATAATGGGAGGAGTTACAGGATTTAATTCCTTTATTTTGTAACTCCTTTTTCTTGGCTTTTGATTGGCCGGTGGAGATTGAGGGCATTTAATCGCCTTTAATCGCCATGATGGGAGAAGTTTCATGGGTTAAATGCCATGAATCAATTGACTTGTAACTCCCGGATGCTTGCTTTTGATTGGGCCGTCCAAAGAAATGGATTAATGACTGTAATAAAGTTAGTCAATTAATCGCATTAAGTGGTTGCCGAGTAGTTGAAGAGTCGCGGGCCGTGCCGCGTCTTTTGGGATTCTTCTGGCCATGATCATCGATGGATCTTCATGTAGATCGACATCGGATGACCATGTAACTTCAGGTATTGGTTGCCAACAGCGGATCGGTGTCATCTATCCTATCGATTTCTTGATCGGTCGGGTAGAAAGTACACTTTTTTTGGTTGACCGGTTGGCGATCAATGTTGATTTTGATACTCTTGATGATTAACCCGTGATTTTGATGGATGTCAAGGGATTTGGTGTCTCAAAAGTATGAATTTTGAAAATTTCCAGGGGTCGGATGCTTCGAATCGCGAAAAACGACAAAAAATGGGGCTTCCGGGGCCCTCCCGGCAATCCCGGGCTCCATGGTCGCCGGCGACCCTGGGGGGTTTTTTCCCCCTTTCGTCCCGTTTTGCGTTTGTTTTTAATGTTTTTCGATTCTTTTTTCTTCTGTGTTTTTTCTTGACATTCTTGATCATTTATTGGCTTGATTTCCCTGTAGAAAACCTGAGGAGAATCTTTGCATTTTGGTTTGCAAAGTTTCTAATTTTCTGAGAAAGCCAAAGACTTTGTCGTGCAGAGCTGCCAATTTTCCGTCAGAAGCTGAAACTGGGTCAAACAATGTCGGAATGACCTGAAATTTGGGGTGAAGCCTCCTGAGCAATAAGTAAGACCAACCATAGGCTTTTGTTTGAGTTTTGAAGCCGTTTGGGGTCCTATCACTAGTAGACTTATTTTTATCGTGATGAAGATGTCGCGGCTTGATGTGCAGTCAATCGATGTCGGATTGACTTGAAATTTGACAGGGAACCTATTGGAGTCATTTTAAGATGATCCATAGGCTCTGTCTTGGAAACCATGGTCCCGGGGAGCTTCATAGCCGAGAGGCCTATTTTGGCTTCCGAGCATCAAAGTCTGGTCAAATGTTGTCGAAATGACCTGAAAGTTGACGTGTAGCCCTTTGTAAGCATTTTGAAGCCGTCCATGTGCTCTATCTGATGAGTGATGGCCTCGGTGGTACTCGCCACCAAGAGGCTTGATTTAGCTGTTCGAGGGTTGATGTAGGGTCAAACATTGTCAGTTTGACTTGGAACTTGACGTGGAGCCTTTTGGATGTATTTTGAGACCATCCATCGGCTATGATCGAAGATTTGGTGTCTTCGATGCTTTCGCCGCCGGGAGCTTCTTTTCAACTGCCGGAGAAGCGAAGTTAGGCCAAATGATTTTGAAATTGCCCGAAACTTCTTGTGTACTCCTCTTTTGGCTGTCTTGAAGGATCTTGCAGCTTTTGTTTGATTCTGACAAGATTTGATTTTTAGAAGTAGCATTGCCTATTTATGGTAGGTTGCGACTTCATGTAGCTTTCTGGATTTTGAAGAAGCAATGTGACACATTTTTTTAGTGTCAACAAATGCCCCCTCGAGGTTCAGCGACGAGTTGCTTAACTTTTGTAGTCGATGTGCCTCGAAGAGATTTCTGAAAGAGAGCTTGTGACTTGACCAAGAGCCTTTGAGCAGTCTTTCTTTTGGTATTGTAGCCTTTTTGAGCTTCTAGGGGAATTTTATGGTAGTGAAAGGGATCACGTACCATCTCAAGGCAAAGTTTTGAAGATGACATCAGGGATGTGGATTTGGATTTTGACCTTGTGACCTAACAAGCTGTATGTGGCAGGTTAGGGGGTCGGGTTTGGATTTGACCGTGTGACCCAACAAGCTGTATGTGGAATGTTGGGGGGTTGATTTTGATTTTGATCTTGTGATCTAACAGGCTGTATGAGGCTGTATGTGGCAATTTAGGTGATCAGGTTTTGGTTTTTGGTATTGATCTTTTGACCTAACAAGCTGTATATGGCAAGTTAGGGGACCAGGATTTGGTTTGGATTTTTTTGGAATGTCAATTTCAAGATTTTGGCTCAATTTGGTATATGAGGCTGGATGGTTTGATTTTTGGAAGCTCATGGGGCTTGGAATTCTTTTTTGTATGGTCCAATCAACTCAAAAGAGGCATGGAACCATCTTTGTATGCTCTTGGTAAGAGGGATTTCTCTTTAACAAAAAGCCCATTTTTTTTAGTGCCTAGGTGGTCAAACCTGACTCATATGGGCTAACACATGGGACCTTAAGCTTTTGAAGATGGCTTAGATCTCATATGGTTTTACTTTTGTAAAGAATATCTAAGAATATCTGGTTTGGATAGAGAATATCCTTACTTGGAGAGAATCTCTCATGTTCCCTTTATTTTGGGAGAGAATATCTCAAATTTCCTATCTTTTGGGAGAAATCTCTCATTGCTCTCTTTTAGGGAGAGAATCCCTCAAGATATCTTTCTTTTGGGGAAGGATCTTTCTAATTCCTTTCTTTTGGTAAGGTTACTAATTAGTATCACTTACCTCTTTTTTCTATCCTTCTTTGGTTTGCTCTCTTCTATAAAAGCAAGGGGAGGTTGGATCTCTTGCTCTTGTTGCTTTCTTTTGCAAAAATCTCAAGAGGGCTTCAAGACCAGGAACTTTTCTTCTTCAAAGATCTTCTTCTTATTCAACGATCTTCAAGCTTTTCTTCTTCTTCTCCATCAATGGCTTCAAGTAAGTTCTCTTTTTCAAGAAAACTCCATGTAGAAGATGATGGACCGCGCTTCATCTGCTCGGGTGCTACCAACGTCGGCGGACGTGGGAGTCCGTGAGGTATGACCCTTTCGCACCCGGAGGGTAGAAGAGCGGATATCAATATTTTTTTGTGTGGGTGAGCCATATTTTCTATTTTACTTGGAATTGCAAGTGGTGATCTGGAGATCGACCTTCACAAGTAAAAAGGAAATCAACTTCTTTCAAGTTTTCCATTGCACATATATTTAAGAAAAGAGACATTTTCTTCATTTGCCGTGAAAGGCGATTTTTTGGCATTTATAGCCGGTTTTTGGCGTTTATAGCCGATTTACAATTCTTATCAATAATGAAAGACAAGAGTTGTGATTTTTGTCTCTTTTGGAAAAATACAAGCTACAATGAAAAGCAAGAAAAAAAGGATCAACTTCTCAGGAGATTGTGGGGGACTCGTTCAGATTGATGGTCGTAAGTCATTTATGGACTTCGCCATCATCCAGGCAGATGAGAACAGAGGATGCTCTTGATTCACTTGGCTTGACTATAACCTTAGATTTTTAGAGGACAAAGACCAAGAGGAGGTCCTATGTCCAATAAAAAGCAAGTAGACGGGCTGAAAAGCCATGTCTAGGCCATTGGAGGCAGCAAGAGAAGGCAATGACCTTGGGGGTGTACCCCCCAAGGGACTTTTGTCATCTTGTAGTGGTGGCCGGTGCAGAACTTCGTAGAGTTTTCTCTCTTTCTTTCTCTGGACTTTCTGTGTTTTTTTCTAATCTGTGATATGTGGAAATGTTTTCCGATCTGGAATTCTTTGGAATGCTTTCCTATTTATAGGCTCTTGGTAGCCATTTAGGAGGGTTTCTGGACTTTTATTGTCAGTAAGCCGCATAATGGGAGGAGTTACAGGGTTTAATTCCTTTATTTTGTAACTCATTTTTCTTGGCCTTTGATTGGCCGGTGGAGATTGAGGGCATTTAATCGCCTTTAATCTCCATGATGGGAGGAGTTTCATAGGTTAAATGCCATGAATCAATTGACTTGTAACTCCTGGATGCTTGCTTCTGATTGGGCCGTCCAAAGAAATGACTTAACGACTGCAATAAAGCTAGTCAATTAATCCCATTAAGTGGTCGCCGAGCAGTCGAAGAGTCGCGAGCCGTGCCGCTTCTTTTGGGATTCTTCTGGCGTTAATCTTCGATGGATCTTTATGTAGATCGACATCGGATGACCATGATTTCAGGTATTGGTTGCCAACAGCGGGTCGGTGCCATCTGTCCTGTCGATTTCTCGATCAGTCAGGTAGAAAGCACACTTTTTTGGTTGACCGGATGGCGATCAATGTTGATTTTGATACTCTTGACGATTGACCCGTGATTTTGACGGATGTCAAAGGATTTGGTGCCTCAAAAGTATGAATTTTGGAAAATCCCAGGAGTTGGAAGCTTCGAATAGCGAAAAAACAATGGAAAACGGGCCTTCCGGGGCGAACCCGGCGATTTTGGGCTTCATGGTCGCCAGTGACCATGGGCCAGGGTCGCGGGGGTCTGCGACCTTGGGGGGGATTTCCTGCTTTGGTCCCCTTTTTGCGGCCATTTTTTATTCTTTTTTCTTCTGTAATTTTTCTTGACATTTTTTATCATTTATTGGCCTCATTCCCCTAAAGAAAACTTGACGAGAATCCTTGCATTTGGAGTGCAAAGTTTCCAATTTTTCGGGAAAGCTGAAGACTTTGTCGCGCAGAGCTGTCGATTTTTCGTCAGAAGCCGAAACTGGGTCAAACGATGTCGGAATGACCTGAAATTTGAGGTGAAGCCTCCTGAGCAATAAATAAGATCAGCCATAGGCTTTTGTTTGAGTTTTGAAGCCGTTTGGGCTCCTATCGCCAGTAGACTTGTTTTTGTCGCGAGGGGGATGTCGCGCTTTGATGTGCGGTCAACCGGTGCCCGATTGACTTGAAATTTGATATGTAACCTATTGGAGTCATTTTGAGATGATCCATAGGCTCTGCCTTGGAAACCATGGTCCCGGGGAGCCTCACCACCGAGCGGCCTAATTTGGCTTCCGAGCTTCAAAATCTGGTCAAATATTATCGAAATGACCTGAAACTTGACATGTAGCCCTTTGTAAGCATTTTGAAGCCGTCCATGTGCTCTGTCTGATGAGTGATGGCCTCGGTGGTTCTCACCGCCGATAGGCTTGATTTAGCTATTCGAGGGTGATGTAGGGTCAAACGTTGTTGGTTTGACTTGGAACTTGACGTGGAGCCTTTTGGATGTGTTTTGAGACCATCCACAGGCTCTGATCGAAGATTTGGTGTCTCCGATGCTTTCGCCGCCGGGAGCTCCTTTTTAGCTGCCGGAGAAGCGAAGCTAGGCCAAATGATTTTGAAATGGCCCGAAACTTCTTGTGTACTCTTCTTTTGTCTGTCTTGAAGGATCTTGCAGTTTTTGTTTGATTCTGACAAGATTTGATTTTTTGGAAGTAGCATTGCCTATTTATGGCAGGCTGCGACTTCATGTAGCCTTTTGGGTCTTGAAGAGGCAAGGTGACATTTTTGGTGTCAGCAAATGCCCCCTCGAGGTGCAGCGATGAGTTGCTTAACTTTTGTAGTTGATGTGCCTCGAAGAGATTTTTGAAGGAGAACTTGTGACTTGACCAAGAGTCTTTGAGCAGTCTTTCTTTTGGTATTGTAGCCTTTTGAGCTTCCAGGGGAATTTTATGGTAGTGAAAGGGATCACGTACCATCTCGAGGCAAAGTTTTGAAGATGACATCAGGGATGTGGATTTGGGCTTTTGTTTTTGACCTTGTGACCTAACAAGCTGTATGTGGTAGGTTAGGGGGTCGGGTTTGATTTTGACCGTGTGACCCAACAAGCTGTATGTGGAATGTTGGGGGGTCGATTTTGGTTTTGATCTTGTGACCTAGCAGGCTGTATGTGGCAAGTTAGAGGATCAGGTTTTGGTTATTGGTTTTGATCTTATGACCTAACAAGCTGTATGTGGCAAGTTAGGGAGCAAGGATTTGGTTTTGATTTTTGTGGAATGTCAATTTCAAGGTTTTGGCTCAATTTGGTATTTGAGGCTGGATGGTTTGAATTTTGGAAGCTTATGGGGCTTGGAATTCTTTTTGTATGGTCCAATCAACTCAAAAGAGGCATGAAACCATTTTTGTATGCTCTTGGTAAGAGGGATTTCTCTTTGACTAAATGACCAATTTTTTTTTTAGTGCCTAGGTGGTCAAACCTGGCTCATATGGGCTAACCCTGTTGGAATTTGAGATGACTTGAGAAGTTTTTTGATGAATTGAAGAAGTTAGCATCTCAAGTATTGATTTGAGTTGGAATTCTTGTCAACACATTGTCACAAACATGATGTTAATAGGCTAGTGTTGATAGAGCTGAAAAGAAGAAACAGAATTGAAACTGTCAGGAATTCAAATTTCCTGAAGCAGAGCACGCGGTCGACCGGGCTCTTCATGCGGTCGACCGAGCAAGAAGAAACCTGCAGAAAACAGATTCAGGTAGCTCCCAGTTATTTTCGTGACACAGTGTGTCTTCGGTCGACCGAGACCCAAGGATGTCGACCGAGCTCGAAAGTTGTCTATTTTCAGACAGTGTCTTCGGTCGACCGAGCAAGCCAGGATGTCGACCGAGCACGGGAACCAGAGTTGTGCAGAATTAGAAGTTTTGCACGAAAATTCAGCACACTTATCTATTTCGTTTGGGACTCTTTCTAAACGAATTGTAGCCCGTTTTGAATACAATTAAGGGTTATCAAACCTATATAAAGGCATGTATGGGTCGTTCTAAAGATACACCAGAAGAGAGAAAGAATAGAGAAGAGTTTTAGAGAGTTCTTGAGAGAAAGAAGAAGCTGCTGGTGTGTGTTGCTGTGTACAGCAATTGTGGACGAGATTATGCTCTAGAAGATGGTGATTCGTCCATGAGTTAAGTGTCTCTCTGTTTATGCTTTAATTTCAATTTGTAAGGGATTGAGAGAGAGAGAATTGTAGAGGGGAAGGGCTGTAGACAGAATTTATTTTCTATTCTGTTTTTACATCAAGTTGGTGCTTGATGTCTGGGGTTTGGTGATCCTATCTGTTGGTGCAGATAAATTGTAAAGGGAGTCGGTGCTTCCTAGATAGTTGGTGCTATCTGAAACTAAGGGTTGGTGCTCTTTGTCGTTGGTGCGACTAAATAAGATTCAGATCTGTCCCGGATTGGTGTTCGGACAGTCTTTGAACCGTGGACGTAGCCTTTCGGTGAACCACGTTAAATCTGGTGTCATTGTGTGGTTTGACTTGTTTTGTTGTTGAATTGGACCTGTTTTTAGAAACCACTGATTCACCCCCCCTCTCAGTGATCGCGGTATCCAACAAACCCATGGGACCTTAAGCTTTTGAAATTGCTTAGATCTCATATAGTGTCATTTTTGTAAAGAATATCTAAAAATATCTCCTTTGGATAGAGAATATCTAAGAATATCTTTACTTGGAGAAATGTCTCATGTTCCCTTTATTTTGGGAGAGAATATCTCAAAGTATCTTTATCTCAAAGTATCTTTCTTTGGGAGAGAATATCCCAAATCTCCTATCTTTTGTGAGAAAATATCTCATTGCTTTCTTTTTGGGAGAGAATCCCTCAAGATATCTTTCTTTTGGGAAAGAATCTTTCTAATTTCTTTCTTTTGGTAAGGTTACTAATTACTAATACTTTCCTCTTTCTTGTTTCATTCTTTGGTTAGCTCTCTTCTATAAAAGCAAGGAGGAGGTTGGATCTCTTGCTCTTATTGCTTTCTTTTGTAAAAATCCCAAGAGGGTTTCAAGACCAAGAGTTCTTCTTCTTCAAGATCTTCAGGACTGTCTTCTTCTTCTCCATCAATGGCTTCAAGTAAGTTCCCTTTTTTCAAGAAAACTACATTGTAGGAAATAGGATAATAAAAAAGTTCTTTATTTTCTTTTGTTTCTTTCTTTTCTTTTCTTTTCTTTTTCATGTGTTTCCCCCCCTTTTTTTTACACGTTTTTTCTTTTTTCTTTTCGTGCTTTCTTCTCTCTTTTTTTTGCACTTTTTTTGGGGGGGCCGTACGGATGATCTGGCCGTACGGCCACGTGGCCTGTGGGCCAGTCCCTCTTTTTTTTTGTTCTTTTCTTTCTCCCCCTTTCTTTTTTTTGAGAAAGTTTCTTTCTCTCTTTTTTTTTTGCTCATCATGATAATGCATTTTTTGGCAAACGAAGATGTTCATGCATGCATTTTTTTGTAAATTGAATTGGTAGCATGATGGGATAGCATACCTGAAAGTCTTTGTAAATTTGGGAATTTAGAGCTCGCAGCGATGTTGAGCCCTTCCTGATTTTGCAGAGACTTTGAGGTTTCGAAAGCTTGGAGTTTCGGAGCTCGTAGCAATGTTGAGCCCATCTTCAAGCTTTCTATTTCTTTCGTAGTACTTCCTTTTCTTCGGAATTGCACCGAAATCATGCCAAAATTTCGCCAGATTTTTTTTAGTGAAATCCTGTCATTTTGATGATTGATCTTTTTCTTTTCCAACCTTTTGCAGGCGGTTCCTCTAGAATGAATAGGGGTAAAGAGCCTGCTACAAGCGTACCTCGTCGATCTGTTAGATCTTCTAATCCGGCCGTTCAGCAGGCATGGGAGAAGGTCCAGTATGTTGAGAGAAACCTAAAAGAGTGTGACTCCCTCAACAAATATGAGATGAGGCAGCGACTGATCGCTCTCAAGAGTGAGGAGTTTTATAAGATCATGGTAAGCAACCGTCCTTGGGTGATAGATGATCAGAGGGTTTTGCCCAAGCCTACCTTCTTCTTTGGTGATGCAGTCCCTGATGACATGACATACCAGAGGAGATGTTTTTAGTTCTCTTACATAGCTGATGGTGAGAAGAGAACCGTTGTTACTCGGTCGACGTTTGATTGCACCATCTCGATTATAAGCCTTTCTCCCACGTGCTCGAAGAGGGAAGATCCTCCAAGCTGGGTGAAAAGGACAAATGTAATCAAGACCGGGGTTTTTGTTAGCGGTTCTCTTGGATATGCAGAGAAATCGCCTGCTGACGTGGACATTTTGATGCCGGCCAGTGGCTACCAGGGCTCTGATTATCCGTCGGTCGATTTGGGACCGGTGGGCCTTGGCATTTTCAGCGGTGACGGTAGCAATTGGGTGAAGTCTTTTCGACTTCGTGGCCGTTTCAGTGTTGACTCCGAGTTAAAGTCGTGGACTGCTCGCATCCTGCTAATTGGTGGTGGCGTTTTGAAGGAAGCCGGGATTTTTGATGCATTCCGCACCTTTAGGGAGACCGTGATCTTTTCTGACGAGGCATTCATGGCTATGTTGGAGTCATTCCTTCCACAAACCAATACCTTCGTTGTCACGAATGGTGAGATTAGTTTTTCTTTGAAGGAGCTGAGTGCCATTACTGGATTGCCCATCCTTGGCAGACTCTATGAGTTTATGCCGATCGACATCGTCCTTGAGGAGCAATCTGAGGAGTTCAAGCTTTCGTACTTTCAGCTTGTCGCCTTCTATGATTTTTTGAAGGAGAAGGTGGGCTCAAAAGTAAGATCCAGCAGTTGGAAGAGTTTTAGCTCTTCGTTCCCCAACTTTTTTTGACAGTAGGGAGTCTTCTGAAAGCACGACCCGGGAAGCTAGGGCTCAGTATCCTGGTTCGAAGAAGACTTCGGCCATGCAAGAAGAGTTGAGGGGTTTCTTCGTAAGTATAGACGCCATATGTCCTAACATTGCACTGCGGAGAGATCTCGCTGTTTACCTCACTTATTGGCTAGGTGAGGCCGTTTTAGCTGGAGGAGATGGAACGCACATCAGGCTGCATTGTATCTTTCCGGCTTGTCAGATGGCGTTTGTAGAGCGGCTTGGTTTGGTACCGGCTCTTTTTACTCTTACTTGTGTAGCAAACTGCAGGCTGCTGCTTTTTTCGTTCGGCTTAGGCTCCCTATGAATAGGGTATTTTCAGCCCATATCTTTTATTCGTGGTTTGTATACCACTGTCCTGGCTTCCACCGGCTGGGTGCTGTACAGGATGATGATCCTCTGATGATTCGTCTGGCTAGGGGGAAAGCCATGTCTGAATCACTTTTGTTTGCCCGCAAGAGGATTCGATGGTTCAGGGACGTCGAGATGGGGCAGTCTTTAGTGAAGCTTTCTCTGGAGTTGCGGAAGAAGGCTTTTGACTTTGGTGCCTCCCGAGATTCTACCAGGGCAGGGTCGGGAAGGCATTACTCCTTGACAAATACAGAGAATGAGTGGCTTATCAGTATATGTGTTGGCACGATGGTGTACCGCAGACATCTTTTCGTCAACATCCAACCGTATGTACCTTCTCGCTTTGCTCTACAATTCGGCTTTTCTCAAGGCGTTGTTGGTGTTGGAAATAGGGTGGCCCTCTAGGATAGGTTTCAAAAACTTTTGACCCACTTGACGCAGGGATCAACTATCCACAAGGCTATAAAACCCAATCCAAGATCTATGTCCTCAATCTCAGTCATCATGATCAGTAAATACAATCTATCTAGAAGATAGAACCAGCAACATATAAGCTACAAATAAATCTACAACATGCAAGGAAGTAGATTATACCTTTGGAGCTCGGTTGTGCTCTAATGGAGGAGTTGCGTCTTTCTTTGATGATGAAACGCTTTCACTAATCAAATAGGGATCTCCAAGACCTCTTGATCTTCCACGCTATGACCCGTATCAGATTCTCCTTTTCTCAAGAAGATGGTGGGATCTCCAAGAGAAAACTACTAGGAACTCTAGGGAGGAACTAGAAAGAGAACTAGAAGAGGGAGAGGAGGAAGAGCATGTGCAACTATTGCACTAGGGAGGCTTGGGCGTGAATCCCAATGTGGATTTATGCGCCCTCCTCTATTTATAGCTTTTGCAAGTTGTCTCTTCTTTACTAATTACAATAGAAGTCTTACTTCCATTAATTAGTAACTTACCATATCATAATTAGAAGTCTCACTTCAAATATGATTAGTAACTTTCCAATTCCTTTCTAATTAAAATAGAAGTCTCACTTCTACTAAAATTAGTAAGTCTACTATTACCACTATTAGAAGTCTCACTTCAAATAGAAATAGTAACTTTCCTTTTAGAGTTCTACTAGAATTAGATACTTTCTAATTATTGAGCTAGCGTGGGGACCACTAGGGATTCCTTAGAAAGCTGGCTCCAACTGGGACACGCGACCACACAACTCATGTGTAATCCGGGCCCACAGTTAATTGCAAATAACTCCACTATATAAATGCAATTGAACTCCAGTCTTAGGAATATTACATAGAAGACCCTAAACTTCCTCATTACCACAAGTAGACCCCTCTATCAATATCCATGGATCAATTGGACCTGTCTTCCAAAATAGATCCATATCTTATTATCCTTGAGTCCCAATTAATTATAATGATCAATAGGTACCTTTCCAATTAACTCTTAATCGGAATGGGTGCGCACTTACCAATGATAAATCCATTAATTGGCACAAGGGGATATTAGAGATAGATTCCATCTTGACTATTGAATGTTCCCACAGCTCTACTACCACGTACCCAAATCACCGAGGTGTTGACCTACAGTTGGCCTCACTCATTGGTGACTCAAAGCAAATGAATAGATAGAAACTTGAGTTCATTAATGTCTCAGGATTGAGAGCCTATTGCTAGGGAATTATGAGAGCAGACCTTAAAATAAAGACAGTGTTTATAAGGTGCTTCTCATGGTCCTTCAATACATCCAATGTACCAGCACTATGATCCAGAATCTTCCATTCTGATGATCGAGACAAATCACACTATCTCATAGTGATCAAAGTGCTGCAACCTTGTCAGTATGAGATGTCCAGTCTCATCACTGGTTGTGAAGATATTTAAGTATAAGATTTGTCACACATGTCTCCCGTATGTGGATCTCATCCATACACATGTGTTACATCTAATATACTTGTGGACCCCGGTTCATCTCATGAACCATCATGTCATTCGTATTGGTTATGTGCAAGTATATAATAAATCACCATTCATCTCATGAAAGGAAAGCATGAATATACTGATAAATAAAGAAATTAATCAATTTATTATATCATCTACTGGATTGAGTCCATAAAACTAACAGTTGGAGCGCCTTCAAGCATGGTGAAGCGCTTTGGAGGTTTACAGAACGTGAGAAATACATGGGCTTTCTATAGTGCTGAAGACACTATAGCCATGATTTCCTATCCTGTGTTGTCGACTTCCCGGACTGCCGGTTTCCTGAAGTGGTTCGCGGAGAGCTTTTCTGCATATCGGGGGCTTTCCAAGAAGGAGCTTGATGTGAAGTTAAGGCCTTGGAAAGTCGGATGGCGTCCAGCAAGAGGAAGTTTGGGCCTTCCTTTCTGGAGAGAAGCACAAGATAGGCTTTCTCGGTGACCAGGGCGTCCTTGGTTCTGAAGTTGTTCGAGAAATACCTGATGAGGCCTTAGAGCAGCTAGAACAGGAGGAAGCTGAGCTTGATGCTTGGATACAAGCGGCATAGAGGCGGGCTTCCATGGAGTCTACTGACAAGGGTAGACCATACAGTGAGGAATCAAGTGGGAAACCTAACTCTGACAGTGGGGCAGGTTCTTCTTGAAAGTGAGCCCACAGAAGTAAGAGGAAGAGGAGTCAGCATCACAGTAAGGAGTAACACGAAGACTCTCTTGATATAGATGTCCCTCTTACTTTCAATGAGGAGGTGCGAGATAATGTTGACCAGCCTCCGGAAAAGAGGAGCCGAGAAGAAGAGACTGCCGGTGAAGGTTTGATTCTTCCTCTTTCTCTTTCTCTTTCTCTTTCTATTTCTTTCATGGAATTTTCCATGTCTTGATTTGCTTTCTCTCCCTGCTGCCTTTTTTTTTTTAGCAGAGGATGAAGACTTGGTGATGCCTGAGGTTCCTGCCAATGAGGCGGTGACGGATACGGTTGCGGCACCAGAAGAAGAACCGGGGGACTCTTGAGTGATTCCAGAATCTCCAACCAGTATGACTTTTCTTGCTTTCTCTATTTTTTTTGTCTGACTTGGTTTGTTAACATTTTTCTTATCAGCTGACTTGCCACAGGATTTCGATGACTTTGAACCATCGATGGACGCAAATGTTGACGATGCTTCCGATGAGTTCGTGGAGTAAGAGAGTGTTCTGCCAGTTGTCGAAGAAGGTATTTTATAGTAATAACCTTGATAATGATTTTTTAAACAGGATCATATTCATACCTTTTTGTGTTTCTTTGGCAGGTTTTGAAGCGACAGAGGAGAGTCCATTGCTTCCTTTAGAACCAAAGCAAGGGATGCCAGAGGTTGATCCAAAGGTAGAGACTCCTGCAACCAATTCTGACACGGTAGAGGAGGTACCTCGTGCCGAGATTCCCTCCCCAACAGCTCCTACTGGAAATAGTTCTTTTGTTTCTCTTCCAATGGGGCATGACATGAGCAGCCGATCGACGGAGCGGGGCGAATCTTCAGCTGGGTCATCTTTTTGCGAAGAAGGTGGTGGCACGGGTTCTGAGCTCTTGGATTGAGACTCTCCTTTCTGGGCACTTGGATGCCGGATTTGGCATGATACAGCATGTGCAGGAGATTCTCGGTGATGCCGAAGAGGCTGGTCTAGATGTCACAGGTGCCAGGGCGATCGTTGATAGGATCATTGTACTGGGTGACAAGTGGTTTGAGACCATTGGTTTTGCTGACGACCAGTTCTTCAAGGTGATGTTCCTGGACCCTGCTGATAAGGCTAAGTCTCACCTAAATAAGGCTACACAAAGTAGGAAGCAGCTAGTCCGAGAGAAGAACTTAGAATAGCTAGCCATCATTGGGCTGACACATGACCTTAACATCCTTGATAGGGAGGTCGATGAGGCCAGGAAACGTCTTGAGCATTTGAAGGCACAAATCGCTGCCAAGTGGGCTGCTATAACAGAGGCTCGTGACAGGGAGAGTGCTCTGATTCACCGGGTTGCAGATGCTGATTGAGTTCTTGAAAGGAAGTTTCAAGAGGACAAACAATGGCAAACTGCTCGGGATAAGCTTCCCGGTGTGAAAGAAGGGTTACAGCCTACCCCAGCATCTCATGGCAAGTTCCTGAAGAAGCGTGCCCTGGAAACTCTGACAGCTGAGGCCAAAAGTTTGGTCAAGAAGCTGAAACTTTGGCTAGAAGCCATTTTTGGCTGAGTTCTTGATTTGTTGTAGGATAAACTATCATTCTTCTTTTTTTTTGGTACCACATGTATTTTTTGGTACTTTTTTTGCAGTGCTTGTGATCACTTTGTTTTTTTTTTGGTACCGCATGTATTTTTTAGTACTTTTTTTTTTGTTTTCCCTACGCTTACTTAAATCTTTTTGTGATGAAAGTAATTGGTAAATGGGATGCATGTTTTTTTTTTAATTTTCCCAACGCTCACTTAAATCTTTTTGTGATGAAAGCAATTGCTAAATGGGGTATATATTTTTTTTGTTTTCCCTATGCTCACTGAAATCTTTTTGTGATGAAAGCAATAGCTAAATGGGATGCTTTTTTTTTTTGTTTTCCTTACGCTCACTTAAATCTTTTTGTGATGAAAGCAATTGCTAAATGGGATATTTTTTTTTTGTTTTCCCTACGCTCACTTAAATCTTTTTGTGATGAAAGCAATTGCTAAATGGGATTTTTTTTGTTTTGTTTTCCCTACGCTCACTTAAATCTTTTTGTGGTGAAAGCAATTGCTAAATGGGATTTGATCAAAAGCTTATCATTTTGTGAAATCTTTTGTCAAATGATCAGGTTTTGTTTGTGGCATGGAAGCCGATTTTGGTGGCATTGATAGCCGAGTTTATTAGCATTGTAGCCGGTTTTGGTGGCATCTATAGCCGGTTTTGGTGGCATTGATAGCCGGTTTTGGTGGCATCTATAACCAGTTTTGGTGGCATTTATAGCCGATTTTGGTGGAATTTATAGCCGAGTTTTTTGAAAGCCAAGTTTTGGTTGGTGGCATTGATAGCCGGTTTTGGTGGCATTTATAGCTGGTTTATGGCATCTATAGCCGGTTTTGTGGCATTTATAGCCAGTTTTGTTTTTCAAAAATGCAAGTATCGACTAAAAGTCGCCTCCCTGCTGAATGGTCTTGCAAGTATTGATGGAATGTCGCATCCTTGCTCATTCGGTTGCGAGTATCGATGGAATGTCGCATCGTCGCGGATTTGGGTGCAAGTATTGATGGAATGTCGCTTCCTTGCTTTTCAAAATTTTTGGTTTTGCGGGTATTGACTTGGTGTCATTTCCCCACGAACTTTTTTTTTGAAATTTGCGATTTTCTCGAATCTTTGGGTTGTGGATATCAACTGAAATATTGCATCTCCACGATTTCTTGGTTTTTTCGAACCTTTGAAATTTGGGTTGTGGATATCAACTGAAATGTTGCGTCTCCACGTTTTTTTTTTATTTTGCAAGTATCGATTGAATGTCGCTTCCCTGCGATTTTGGAAATGTCGAACGTGGTTCGCGTTCTTCCGATTTGTGCAAGTATCGACTAAGCGTCGCTTCCCCACGGTTTTTTGAAAAACCATTTTTTTTTAAAAGACACGAGGGTCATAAGTTTTGACCTGAAACCATTTTGGCGGTAAAAGGCAGGGTGGACCAGGGTGGAAATCCCTGAATCCAGATTTTGTTTCAAACCATGAATCTTGGGTTCAAGGGTTTAAATTTTTGGTCAAGTTAGGGAAAGGTTCCTAAACTTGGAATTTTTTAACAATGAAACGGTGAAAGTAAGCATTGTTTGAATTTCTAGAAATTTCAACATTTGATATGAAAATTCTAAAAAGAGTAGGTTTGATGAGCGAATACCTGGAAACAGGTTTTGGCTGTACAAGCATTGCTCTTACCCAATTGGGTAAGTCTTCAAGGGTAGTACCGCTTTAAGAACTTGCCGTTGATTGGCAGCATACATCTGTCACCCTCCATGTTTAGGAGTGCGAATGCACCATTGGAGAAAACCTTGTCGATGACGTAGGGTCCCTCCCATTTTGGCTCAAACTTGCCCTTGGACTTGTGAGTGAAGACCATTGGTCTTTTTATCGTAAGAACCAAGTCACCCTTTTTGTAGGCGTGTTGCCTGACCTTCTTGTCAAAAGATCCTGCCATGCGTGCTTGGTAAAGTTCAATGCTTTGTCGAGCTTCGAGCCATCTCTCATCGAGATTGTCCAGCTCATGGAGTCACAATTTGACATTGCTTTCTTGAGTCATGTCATTTTTACAAAGATACCCTCAGGGAAGGAATTTGTACTTCCAAGGGTACGATAGCTTCGCATCCATAGACAAAGGAGAATGGTGTGCTTTGGGTTGGTCCTCGAACGGAGGTTCGATAGGCCCACATAGCTTCAAATAGTTTGTCGTTCCAGTCTCTTTTATGACTAGAGACCATTTTTTTTTAGGATTTTGCAGAGTGTCTTGTTGAAAGCTTCTGTTAATCCGTTTGCTGCTGATTGTATGGAGTTGAATGACAACTTTGGATTTTGTATTTGTCGTAGAACCTGTAGAATCGATGATCCCGGTGTCACGTCCCCCAAACCCGATTAAAGAAATAACCGGATCTGGAGAGTGAGTTTTAGGACTAATAAAAAATTTTTTCCTTTGGGCCCACGGATCGTAAGATCGCGATGAGGATATAATATTTCAAGCCTCATGTAATACAATAAACATTGAGTTCATAGAACTCTAGGCATATGGAATATCAAGAAATGAATAATAATTCTCATTGAATATTAAAGTTGCAAGCCACCTTCCGGTGTATCAGTAACAATCGAAGCAAGACTACTGATACCAAAGTCCGGCTCCAGTAGGATCCAAGCTCCGGTCCTGGGAATAGTAGCACGGTCCAAGCCCACTCCCAACTATTCAACGCTATGGATGCCGTCCAAAGCCGACTGCCCACCCCGACAACCGAGTAACCGGTCGTCATTAAAACCCCAAACTGCAGATGGCCATGATATTCAAACAATAATAGAGTGGTTCTGACACAAGGACAAACAAGACAAGCAAGTCTGGCCAGTGCCATGTACAAGACAGGATCATAGGGATTATCTTTTCCAAAACAGTACAAGACAAGCAAGCCACGTGATAATCCCCTTCCATTACTAGCCAGTCATGTTTATCAATACAAGACACAGGTTCCTATGGTACACTTTAAGTCAGGTCCAAGTCCTAAATTCTATAAGAATTTATGTTTCATATATAACTAAGTATTTTATGCCAAGAGAGTGTACAAGGAATGGTAACAACGGATACAATTTACAAGTCAAGGAGATATTACTATCCAATCCCAAGTACGTGGTGTCATCCCTGTACCCCACATGTTCTAACAGAGTATGTATGGAAATTGAACCAATGATGCTTCTAGAGAAATCCCTTGGTGTACAATCATGTTAAGCATCTATTGAGACAATTACATACGCATTCGGTTAGACCATGCATAATACACGATTACCTAGACAACCCATCAAAATAAGACCAAGCCACGTGTTTCGATTTTAATCCCATTCATGGTCATGTGATAGTAGGTTAGAGGTTTCCGGCGTCTAAGTCCCAAAATGTTAGGTTTCAATCTTAGTCCGAAACAACAAGGCAAAATGGCCAATTTCGGCTGACCCTCATGATGGTGTCGGTTGACCGACACGAATCGAGGGCTAACCGACGGAACAGAAGCCAATTTTCTCTCACTGGTTTTGGAATTGAGGTCAGTGTCGGCTGACCGATGTGTTGGTTGTGGGCTGACTGATGTGAAGGTTGCTGGCTGACCGAAATTCAAAAGGCCAAAATATGGCTCTCTGATTTTCTAACCGACACGAGGCTTTCGGCTGACCGACACCATGCTGTCGGTTGACCGACAATGAACCGACGGCTAACTGACAGTACGGAATTCGTACGAGTTCAGGCCATTTGTGAACTCTTCCTTCCCCAATTTGTTTTTTCTCCATTCCCAAGCCTACCAAAAGGCTATAACCTGCATAAAAATAGAGCCTCCTGCTATCCCTAACAATCCGTTCCATCCATTCATTTCATTCCATTGAATCAAATATACAAATCTAAACAACCTAACATAATAATTTATCCATTTTCCAAAACATCTAACCTAACATGTAATTTCCAATTAAAATCAGAATAGGCTTGGAATTAAGGGAAATCTATCAAGAATCATAACCAATCAAATGAAAACAAACATACATGCTTATAAACGAATTGCGTATCTACTTACCTCAACCAAGAAGAAAATTGAAAATGGGCAAAACTTGAGGAGAAATCTTTCTACCCCGAAATCCACGATCTAACCCTATAAAACGAAATCTAGGAAGCCAAGAAGAAGAAAGGAAAGAAAAGAATTAAGATCAGACCTAATCTAATGATAAAGTGAAACTATGAGATTGCGAGAATTCTTACCAAATTGGTACCAGAAGAAAGAGAAGATCGAGATGATGAATATTAGCGGATCGGATTTTAGAATGGGATTTTCTAAAGTATAGATCTGGCTTGAGAAAGAAAGAGGAGGAAGAAAGGCTACTACTCTCGTTCAGTTGCAGAGATTAAATGAAGAATTAGGGCTAATGCTCGTTTAAGAAGAAGAGAGAGGAAAAGCCCAAATTACCCCTTAAGTGGGTTCGGTGAAAGAATGGATCACTTGAAGGGTTTCTGATCACCGGATCGCGACGAGTCAAGAGACAAAAATTATCAGCGCGATGAAATCTTTCCAGCGAACCCAAAAGTCACGGCGTTTGGAATATTTCTGAAAAACAATCAATGTTCCCTAAATTGCAAACTACCCCCCTGCTATGACCAAACGAACTTAGATTCGCACGAAACTTTACAAACACTATTCTAATGCTAAAAGAAACTCGCTCAAGATCTAAACCCACTTAAATATCTAAAATACAATTAATTAAAATAATTAATAATAAATAGGTCAACGGGCTGGGTTTTGGGCCCAACTGACCCAATAAGGTCACAGACCTTACACCCGGAATTATGGTCCGTTATCATGGACGAATCTTTTGGGTATGATGAAATGACAAATGATGTTGGTGCGTAGGAACTAAAAGACTGATGAGGTCTTCATTTCATTAAACGCAAATGCTTCTGACCACTTGGAGAAATAATCCGTAGCGGTGAAGATGAAGCGATGACATTTGCTTGAAGGGGGAGAAATAGGACCTATGATGTCCATACCCCAGGCTTCGAAAGGCCATGAATTGCTGTAGGATGTAGCCGTTCTGGAGGCATGTGAATGTAATCTCCATGAACTTGGAATTGTTAGCAGCGCTTAGCAAATTGCATTGCATCAGCTACCATGGTAGGCCAGTAATAACCTAACCTTTTTATCTGATCATAGAGCTTAGAACCAGCCTGATGAGCTCCACAGAGAACAGCATGAACTTCTTTGAGTGTTTCTTCAGCCTCTTGTTGTGACAAGCAGCGTAGAAGTATCCCATTGAAGGATTTCCTGTAAAGGATTTTTGAAGGAATATCCAAATGAAAGCTTGGGGTTCGCCTTTGGATGCTTACCCATTCTTTTGGATCTTCAGGTAGGATTCCGAACATAGTGTAATCAATGAACGGATCCCTCCAGTCGCCGATTGAAGGTTGAAGGATAAAGATCCGACTTCCAACCACTCGGTGGCATTCACCAACTGCTTGGTGTGTGTTTAAGAGGAGGAATGATTTTTCACTCGCACACTGTGATTTGCATGTTTTCCCCCTTCCTGGATTGCCAAAGATGTGGCAAGTCCGGCCAGGGCATCCGCACGTATGTTTTCACCTCTACGAATGTGGGTGATGTGACAGATGTCAAACTTTTGCAGAAGCGATTGTGCATTGTTGTAGTAAGGCAGCAGATCAGGCTTCCTAACTTTAAATTTCTGATTCATCTGGTTGATAATCAATTGAGAGTCTCCAAAGACTTCCAGCATGGTGATGCCAAATTCGATGGCGAGTTCCAATCCTAGGATTAGAGCTTGATATTCAGCTGCACTGCTTGTGCATGGTTCCAGTAGCGAGAAAGCGTATGGAATCATGTATTTATCGGGGCTAACAAAGAGGATGCCAACTCCCGAGATCAGCTGTCTTTTTCCATTTGTCCTGGTTGCACCGTCAAAGTACATGTCCCAGGAGGCATTTTGTGAGAAAGTCTTCACGTTGTAGACTGGTTCGTCTGGGAGATCATCTTTGAGTGAAGAATCTTTAGGCAATGGATGCCAGCGAGAAAATCCGCTAGAGCTTGCCCATTGATTGCTTTTTGTGGTACATACCTAATATCAAATTACGACAGAAGGATGGACCATTTTACCAGTTGGGCATTGAGAGAACCTGCTTTTGTGATAAGGACCTTCAAAAGGTTGATCCTCGAGACCAGGTAGACTGTGTTGGAAAGCAAGTAGTGACATAGCTTTTGTACGGCAAACATCACTGCAAGGCATTCTTTTTCGACGGGAGAGTAGTGATACTCTGCACCTACTAGCATGCGGCTGAGGTAGTATAGAGTAACTTCTTTTCTTTCATCATTTTCTTGTGCAAGTAGAGCGCCCAGAGAGTGATCAAGGGCTCTTGTGTACAAGATGAATGGTTTTCCAGTTGTAGGAGCAGCTAATACTAGAGGTTTGGTGAGGTATGACTTGATATCTTGGAATGCGGCTTCACAGTCAGCATCCCAGACAAAGTTTACACCTTTTCTCATCAACTGAGAGAATGGACGACATTTCCTCGAAAGATTGGAGATGAACCTTCTGATGTAAGCCAATCTCCCTTGAAGCCCTTTGAGTTCTCTCAAGGTTCTTGGAGAGGGCATTTCTAGAATAGCCTTGACTTTGATGGGGTCAAGCTCTATTCCAGCTTTCCGAACTAAGAATCCGAGGAACATACCTGACGAGACACTGAAGAAGCACTTCAGAGGGTTGATTCGCAGTTTGTGTTTGCGAAGCCGGAGGAAGACTTCTCGAAGGTCTTCGAGATGATCTTCTTTTCTTTTGGTTTTGACGGCGAGGTCATCAACGTAACATTCGACCGTCTTGTGCTGCATATCTTGGAAGATTTTTATCATAGCCCTCTGATATATAGCACCAGCATTTTTCAGACCAAATGGCATGACAGTGTAGCAATACACGCTAAATGGGGTCCGAAAGGATGTGTGATTTTCATCTTCAGGATGCATCTTTATCTGATTGTAGCCAGAGAAGCCATCAATGAATGTCATTCGCTAGAATCCACGGGTATTGTCAATCAATACCGCTGGTATGGGGAGCGGGAATTCATATTTAGGGCATGCGCCATTCAGGTCTCTATAGTCAATACAGACCCTGATCTGCCCGTTTTTCTTTGTCACGGGGATAATGTTGGCCAAACATTCAAGATGTTGTTCCTCACGGATGAAGCCGACGCTTTTGAGTTTTTGAACTTCTTGTTCAATTTTATCCATCACATTTGGATGGAATCTTCTTTGGCCCTGCTTGACAGGCTTGATGTCTTCTTGAAGATTGAGTTTGTGGACTGCTTTCTTGGGGTCTAAATCAGGCATTTCAGCATAAGCCCATGCAAAGCAATCAACAAACTCACGAAGAAAGGCGATATACTCGGGTAACTCATCATCCTTTATATTATTGCTTATGAATACAGGACGTGGGTTATCTGGTGTTCCCAAGTCTATCTTTTGAATAGGATCTTCTGTTGGAAGGTTTGAAGGTGGTTCCTCCATAATATTTTCGGAGGCTTCCAGCTCAACGAAACCTTCTGGGGTCTCAAAGGCATTTTCAGACCAAGGTTTTGTTCCTTTCCATGGGTCTTCTTGATCGGTGATCTTCTCAAGGCTTGCTATGAGATGGTCCCAATTGCCTGTTGAAACCGGGTCAAAGTAGGGTACTTCATTTGGAGACGAGGGTTCTTCTGGTTCAGAAGACCATGCGCTGTGCCATCGGACAATTTCTCTTCATCATCAGAGAAATCATACCAATTGGATGAGCTTCCTGGATCTTTGTCAGGTGACTCATCGAAGAGATATCCAGGGAGATCAATGTCTTCATGGACTTGAGATGTTAGGCTTGGTCAGTAAATTGACTTTTAAGCCTTTGTGTCAACTGTCTCAGGGGGGTGTCAGGATCATACCCTAACCCATGTAAAGATTTCTCTACATAACTGTAGAGTCTCCAATCTTCCAGCTGGCTTTTGGCAATGGCCGGCCCCAATGGCGTGAGAATATCGCAGCCTTCTCCCAGACCGACTAGGTTTTGAGCGTCATAGCCCATTTTCTTCATAATAGCTTATACCACAGGACTATATAAGGATAGTTGAGGCATACCTTCGTTTTGGAAAGGTTCAAGCATTGAGTTTGATGAAGAAGCATCCGATATATGGAAGAAGATCGATTTTTCCTTTGCTGAAGTTGCTGGAACAACGAAGGAAGCTGACGTAGGATCTTCTATGTCAGAAGGTGTCTCCATTGGAGTAAGAGCAGGCTGAACTTACTGAGTGTCAGCTTGGCTTGACGATGTGTCGTCTTCTGGCTCTGAATCTGAATCCGTGCCTTGCATGATAGACACGAAATAGACAACAAATTTTCCTCCAGACTTTTGCTTTGCCTTCTTCACTTTAGTCGTGATGACCAAAGGTTTTGAAGGTTTGAGGGAGATGATGAAGGGAGTTTGAACGCTCTCTTCGGATTTACCGGATGGTTTGTTTTCTTCCGGTGATTGTTGAGGAGCCTTGCCTTTATCTTTCTGGAGATTTTCGGCAAAGGGTACTGTGTCCTTCTCCTATTCTTATTTTTCACCTTCATACATCTGTGAGTCTACAAAGTGGACTTCTTTACCTTTAAAGGGTTTTTCTGTCCGCAAAGACTCGATGTATCATGCCGTCGTCGCCAACAAACTTGATGCATTGATGTAGAGCTGAAGGGACAACACCATTCTCGTGGATCCAGGGGCGACAGAGAAGAATGTTGTAGCATGAAGGGGTTTTTTATTGCATACACAGTGACCTCCGAGATAAGGTCCCCGATCTGCAACTTGAACCTGATCTTGCCGATAGGCTTTTGAGTACTCCCATCATATCCGAAAATAGATACAAATGTGTGGCTCAGCTTCTGGGTGGGATAACCCAACTCTTCGAGAGCCGAAGTGGAGATGAGGTTGAGTGCAGAACCTGGGTCGATCTGAACTCTTTGTATAGGCATTTCCTTGATGTACCCTGTGAAATACAGGGGTCGGTTGTGCCATGTTTCGCCAAGTAAGAGGTCTTCCTTAGTGAAGGCGATGGTTACACTGGCTGCTTTTTGAACCGAGAGGCATTCGATGCATGATCCCTTAGGTTTCTTTTTTTCTTCCTTTGAGGAAGCTTCTGAGTTTTTGACCCGGTAGTCCTAGAGGTGGCAAAATATGACCTGACCCACCAACCCGACCCACGTATTACCCGCTTAACCTGACCCGTTTAATAGGCAGGTCGGTCATGGGTCAAGTATTCATGACCCGCCATTAAACGGATCGGGTTAGGGTTGACCCGCTTGACCCGCATAACCCGCTTATTTAAGCTATAATTGAATTTGATTATTTTAATGCATAGGCTATAAAAGAATAAATGGACCTTAACCAATTCAACCCCATGCTTTTTATTAATGGAAGGCAAGGTAATGGGCATCAAATGATTGTTGAAATGAGATTAGACCAAATTTGATCTTAAAAGTCAATTTTGCTAAAGCATGGAACCATAGTTGAGTCGATTTATTTACTAGATGGATGTGGGTTATGCGGGTAGACTTGACCCGTATAACCCGCAATGGTTATGCGGGTCGGGTCGGGTTGACCCGTAGTGGGTGCGGGTTAGGGGTTTTTGACCCGTTTAATAAACGGGTCGGATGCGTGTTAGACTTATATAACCCGTTTAATAAATGGGTCCGACCCGTTTAGTACAACCCGACCCGATTGCCATCTCTAGGTAGTCCATTTCAATTTGGAGGACTTGCGGGGCATGTTTGTCGACATCCTTATTCAGCTTTTGTAATTCTGAAATGAGATTATCAGAGTGCGCAGAGACATTCGCAATAAATCTAGGATGTGCAGACGTGCAGGTATGTGCTTGAAGTATTCAATCAAGTCATACTTAAAAGCCTCCTTGGGGCCTACATGTTCATCATTGTTGCCACTAGGGGCGCTTACAACATCTTTTCCCGAAGGATTTACATATGTAAATGTAGATTGGTTGTAATTTTTTTGGTAGTCCCGACCAGAGCGAGTGCCTCTGCCAACTTCGAAAGCTTCTTGAGAAGGGTCTTCATTTGGAAGATTGTCTTCAGGATCAAGAGGCTGTCATTTTTTATTTGCTGAGGATGTATCGACAGCAGAGTTGCCATCCTCAGCAATTGTGTTGCATGGAGCATTTTCCGGGAATAAGTCCTTAACATCATCCAGCAACCTTTCTTCTTCGTTGACTAATTCATTGTCTCAAGCATCAATAGCTGGGGATTCTTCAGTCAGGAAGGGTGTGACCTCTGAAGTCATAGTCTCAGGAGAAGAAACCTGAGAGGGTGTCATCTCAGTGAAAGTCACGTGAGATGAGGTGGCTCCAGAGGATACATTGCTAGGCGTCGTCGGAGTGTAAGTGATCTCATCTGACGATGCTTCGGAAGAGCTATAATCCCGAATTATCACATTACAGGAAGCTCTAACAGGAGACGTTGCCTGATTGGAGTCAGACTCATCCTTGGATGTAAGAGGATCATCTATCCAGTAATTTTCTCCATTTTCATGACTTAAGGGAGGATGTACCTGATGGTCTTTAGGGACTTCAGGCTCGGGATTGCGAGGAGGCTCGTTGACGCGGTCTTGCTCTTGTTCTAGAGCAAGATGCTGCAAGATCCTCGCATATTCGTCAAGATCAGGCATGGGAGCCAAATCTTCTTCTTCATCAACTCTTTGTGGCTCAACATAGTTGATTTTCACTGGAGCAATGACGGGTGTTGGGTCAACAGCATTTTCTTGTACGGCCTCTTGGTCTTCTTCATCATCAGACCAGGATCCTTGTGGCTGTAGGGGTAATACCAAATTACTGGCATAAGGTGAGTTTCGGGAACCCATTCTTCATCGGAGAGATATTCTCCTATTTCAAGGGATTCCTCCCACTCGTCGGTGTAGTTGGATTCGAATCCATCATCGGTGTCGCTGGACTCGTATCCATCAATGGAGAATCCAACTACCGAATCGCAAGAGTATGATGCCCCCTGCATGGCTTTTCTTTGAATTGAGTGTTAGTTTTATGGACTCAATCCAGTAGATGATATAATAAATTGATTAAATTCTTTATTTATTCATATATTCATGCTTTCCTTTCATGAGATGATTGGTGATTTATTATATACTTGCACATAACCAATACGAATGACATGATGGTTCATGAGATGAACCGGGGTCCACAAGTATATTAGATATAACACATGTGTATGGATGAGATCCACATACGGGAGACATGTGTGACAATCTTATACTTAAATATCTTCACAACCAGTGATGAGACTGGACATTTCATACTGACAAGGTTGCAGTACTTTGATCACTATGAGATAGTGTGACTTGTCTCGATCATCAGAATGGAAGATTCTGGATCATAGTGCTGGTACATTGGATGTATTGAAGGACCATGAGAAGCACCTTATAAACACTGTCTTTATTTTAAGGTCTGCTCTCATAATTCCCTAGCAATAGGCTCTCAATCCTGAGACATTAATGAACTCAAGTTTCTATCTATTCATTTGCTTTGAGTCACCAATGAGTGAGGCCAACTGTAGGTCAACACCTCGGTGATTTGGGTACGTGGTAGTAGAGCTGTGGGAACATTCAATGGTCAAGATGGAATCTATCTCTAATATCCCCTTGTGCCAATTAATGGATTTATCATTGGTAAGTGCGCACCCATTCCGATTAAGAGTTAATTGGAAAGGTACCTATTGATCATTATAATTAATTGGGGCTCAAGGATAATAAGATATGGATCTATTTTGGAAGACAGGTCCAATTGATCCATGGATATTGATAGAGGGGTCTACTTGTGGTAATGTGGAAGTTTAGGGTCTTCTATGTAATATTCCTAAGACTGGAGTTCAATTGCATTTATATAGTGGAGTTATTTGCAATTAACTGTGGGCCCGGATTACACATGAGTTGTGGGGTCGCGTGTCCCAGTTGGAGCCAGCTTTCTAAGGAATCCCTAGTGGTCCCCACGCTAGCCCAATTATTAGAAAGTATCTAATTCTAGTTGAACTCTAAAAGGAAAGTTACTATTTCTATTTGAAGTGAGACTTCTAATAGTGGTAATAGTAGACTTACTAATTTTAGTAGAAGTGAGACTTCTATTTTAATTAGAAAGGAATTGGAAAGTTACTAATCATATTTGAAGTGAGACTTCTAATTATGATATGGTAAGTTACTAATTAATGGAAGTAAGACTTCTATTATAATTAGTAAAGAAGAGACAACTTGCAAAAGTTATAAATAGAGGATTGCAAGGCTTGGACGTCCCATGCATAAATCCTCCTAGGGATTCACGCCCAAGGTTCCCTAGTGCAAGTGTTGCACGAGCTCTTCTCCTCTTCCCTCTTCTAGTTTTCTTTCTAGTTCCTCCCTAGAGTTCCTAGTAGTTTTCTCTTGGAGATCCCACCATCTTCTTGAGAAAAAGGAGAATCTGATATGGGTCATAGCGTGGAAGATCAAGAGGTCTTGGAGATCCCTATTTGATTAGTGAAAGCGTTTCATCATCAAAGAAAGACGCAACTCCTCCATTAGAGCACAACCGAGCTCCAAAGGTATAATCCACTTCCTTGCATGTTGTAGATTATTATGGATGCTTGTTAGTTGCTGTTTCTATCTTCTAGATAGATTGTATTTACTGATCATAATGACTGAGATTGAGGACATGGATCTTGGATTGGGTTTTATAGCCTTCTGGATAGTTGATCCCTGCGTCAAGTGGGTCAAAAGTTTTTGAAACCTATCCTAGAGGCCCACCCTATTTCCAACATTGAGGTGGCATGAAATCACTGAGAGTGAGTTTTCTTACCCCTTTTGAAGTCTCTGGAAGGGACATTTTTGTTGCATCCAGTGAAGCGATAGAGGAAGCCTCTGCCTTTTCTTGGACTTTTTGTTTTGGCTGGGTCTTCTCTTGCCATTTGAGCTTGAGGAGAGGTTTCCTAGCCTGCCTTCACTGTTGAGCTGTAGGCTTTGTTTTCACGACCTCCCAATTTTTATCTTCCAAGAGATCGGGATGTACCCATATGGGTTGTCTGTCTGGTGTTGGGTAAGGAACTAGTTCTTCAGACGCTTGGATTCTATTTATCACCTTGAAAGAAGTAGTGATCTTCTTCTTTGGTGATTTTGATGTTTGTCCACATGACACCATGTTGATGGAGGTAGACCCATAGTTTTCAAAGGTGATGACTCTGTTTTTCCACATCTCGTTTATTTTCTCCCTCACAACAAAGCATTGATTGAGAGGATGCGAGATCATCTGGTGGTATGGACAGTACCGAAGATCATTGGTTTTGCCAACATCACCCGGTCTTTTGGGTTCAGGCAAAGTGAGCTTGCCATTTGCCATCAGAGCCCCAAAGATTTCATCAACATCTTCATCGAACGGGTATTTCTTTTCTACTCGCTCCATGAAGGCATCAGAGAGTTCAGGTCTCTTACCAGCAGCTTTGTTTTCAGCTTTCTTTGTTGGCTGAGGAGCTGACTTGGTTTTCACATTGAGGACCTATTTTTTCTTTATTTTAGAGGTTGCAATGGCGGTTGGCTCTTTTCTTGATGATTTCTGACTGTTGAAGTCTTTAATCACCGTTTCAGCTTCCATGGAAGCTTCTAGGAGTTCTCCCAGGTTCTTTGATTCGTTGCCGATGATCATGGAGCGGATTCTAGCTCTCATGTTGTTTCTGCAGATGTCGACTAGCGACGCTTGTGGCAATACATCAGAGCATTTGTATGCTTTTGCTTTCCACTTGTGAATGAAGTCATATGTTGACTCATTCTCCCCCTGTTTTAGGCTACACAGCTGAGCCATAGTAGCGGGATGATCCTCACCTTTGAAGTGGGTTAGGAAGCGTGTTTCTAGCATGACCCAGTTTTTGATAGAGTCCTCCAGTGAAGTGGAGTACCAATCAAAGGCCGTACTTTTTAGGGCATTTACAAAGATGTGGATCTTGAGTGCATCTTGATCCGCGATAGCTCCCATCAAGATCTTGAAGTGGATGACGTGTTGTCTGGCTGATCCTTTCCTTATATATGTTTGGAGAGTAGGATGCTTGAATTTTGTAGGGAACGGGACCGAGTCCATCCATAAGGGGCATGGAGGCTTGATCCCATGCTCCTTGAGTATATCCTCTTCTTTTGCTTTTGCGATGATACTGTCTACGTCCTTTTGGTGAGGGCACATGACTCACTTTCTTCTCCATTTACCTCATCGTCTTGATGATTCTAAGGAGGTTCATTGTTCGCCAGATTTTGGAAGGCGAGGAGAAGGTTTTCCATCAGAGTTCCAATCCTCAGTTGGCCTTGTTCCAACTGTTGGATGTGTGTGAGCGCATAATCTTGAGGTGGATTGCGGGGTGGTGGCTCAGAATTAGTAGCCAGGACATTCATCCCTCGGGATTCGAAAGAAAAAATTATCCTAGTGACTGAGCTGGGGCTCATTCTTTTTGATGAAGAGCTTGAGGAAGGATCACTCTGTCGTCCTTTGCTTGAAGGAGTAGGGGATTCTTCTGAATGTCTTCTTGTCCTAGAGACGCTGCGAGTCACTGGACGTCGGCCATGGATTTTTGTTGCTGACTTTTGGCGTCTTCTGGTTTTTCCAACCATATGGACAGCAACAATTTGGTCGGGTCTTTCTTTTTCGATCCATTTGTGAGAGACTTGAAGTGTAGGAGGTTGAGTCCTTTGCTTCTCTAGTCTCTTTTGTCGATACGACACGCGGAGGTGTATATGACGAACGATTTGAGCTTCGGTCAGCTCTGGCTGGGCTTTGATAATGAAGGATGTGATTCCTCGGGCACAGCAGCCAAACCTGTCTTCTTTATAGCTAGGCAAGGACAGGATGCGAACCCGGTCCTTCGCCTGTTGCAGCAAAGCTTTAAACATTTTGAGTTCGGCCCCCGTAGAGATGAAGGGTCGAACTGTAGGATTGTAGGCCTTAGCTGGTGCTCGTAGCGGCCTAGTGATGCATGATCTGATTTTGGGCTTGTAAGAACAAGCCGGCTCATGCTGGGTTGACTTGGGAGTCTGGTTGGAGATGGGTCTCTCCTCTTTCATGTGGGCAAGAGGGTAGAACTGGTTCTCCTTGAGTGGGGCTAGGTATGTTGGCTTGGTGGATATTTAGGACCTTCTTTGTTTTGGGGACCAAGTCTTGGGATAGACCTGGTCGCTTGCGGGTTGAGGCTTCGTGGGGTTACCACGGGCTTCGGGCTTTATGGTGTTCGCCTTTGGTGTCACGGTAGTTGATGGACCGCACATTCCTTGATCGGTGCCACCGAGGTCAGCGGACGTGCACTACAAAAAAAAGGACTTTTAGTCTTGCTTTTAATTTTAGCTTTTGTGTCGCTTTTACAATAAAGTGACACAGTATGGTCTGATGTGTCACTTTAGAGGAGGAGTAAACGAGGAGGAGGTTTGTGTGTCACTTTTCTATAACACGACACACACAAAATAAATCTATGTCTCGTTTTATTCTTAAAGTGACACTAGCAGAGCAAATTTTTAAAATAATCCAAACTAAATATTGAGGATGGTTTTCCCCACTAAGCAAAAGTGACACAAGAAGTTTGGTTGTTCTTTTATTTCGGGAAATAGAAAAAAAAGCGACAAACCAAATTTGGGCGGGGCTGGCGAAAATTTGGGTGGGTGTTCCCTCATCTTATATCCTTTCGTGCCATATCCCATCCCTTCATTCCGAGGAAACCTCATTCCCTTTGGCGCCCAAAGACCCCAACAAATCCAACTGATCCCTTGAGGAGTGTCTGAGATGATCGACTGGTGCAGGTTTATTCTTCTCTCTGCTTCTTCTTCTTTCAGCTATATATCTTTCTACTGTCTGGGTATCAAACGATGGAGATTTTAGGTTTCTGCTGGGTTCCATGGTGCTGGGAAATTTTGGGGGTGGATTGTGGGAGTGGGTTCCTTGGTAGAGGGATGTAGACGATGGGGGAGATGGAGATTTTGGGTTTCTGCTGGATTGTGGGAGTTGGTTCCAGCGATGCTCTTCTTCCTCCCTCCCTCTTCCTCTCTGTTTTTCCTCTCTCTTCTGCTACTTTATGCCTTGCTCTGTTATGCTGGGAAGCTGGGTTGGTTGGCATTTTTGTAAGCCTCCCTCCCTTTTTTGGTTCTCTGTTGTGAGGGTGTGTTGCCCTCTTTCTTCTTCTTCTCAATATTCATTTACCATTAAGCAAAAAAGAGGTATTGGTAGTTGAAGGCTTGAAGCTTCTACTGATGGTACAATGCTAATTTCTGTTTTGCATGTTTTTCTGTATTTTCTTAAAACTTCTATTGGGCACAGACAATTAAAAAATTTCTTCTCTCTACACCTCACACTCTCAATCTCTTCCCTCTATACCTCACGCTCTCAATCTCTTTCCTCCCTCACCTCTCAATCTTTTCCCTCTATCGCTCACATACTCAATTTGTTCCCTTTATCTATCTCTCACCCACCAACTACCAGCGGCAAGGTATCCATAAATTTTGTTATTTTTTTAGGCTTGAATTTGTTGAAAACAAAACTTCTTCTTTCCTCATTAATGTTTTAACCCATCGATGTTTATGCTGCAGTTTGGGGGTTTTCTGGTTATTTCTTTTATCAACAGTATTTAACCCATCAAAAGGTAAGACTTTTAGTACTTTAATTTTATTGTTCCCTTTTTTTATTACACATACTGGGATGATTTTTTTTTCTTATTTACTTCAATTCACTCTCTAGAAAGTTTGAAGCTTTATTAATCATTAATATAACATATAATCAGTTTGTGGTATAGTGAAAATTGTATGTCTGTAACTTCAGTATTGTGGTTTGATGCTTTATAACGTTAGCTGCAATCAAATAAAAGGCATTAAGATACATTATGCAATGCCAATGTTTGTTCAGAATCTCCATGTTTGTTCATGATAGATGTAATCAAATAAAAGGCATTAAGATACATTATGCAATGCCAATGAAAATGAAAATTATAGGGGACGTATTGTTTTTCTAGTATTAGTATGCACATCTTAAAGATTAATGTAAAGACTCAATTCAAGTAAAACATGAACTTATTTTCCTATACAATTATGTTTCTAACTTCTAATACAATGTAAATTAGACATTTCATTAAATGCAAGTATGTTTTGCTAAATAGGATAATTTGGCAGAAATCCTGAAAAGAGATGCGAAATAAGGAATAATGAGTGACCACTACACTACTATAGTATAAATCAAAACAATTTGAACATACACCTTGAAGAACACCAAAGTGCACAAAAAATGTCAAATAGGAAGAGAAGGTAGAAAAGGATTTAAGGCAGCCTTAAAAATGTGTCTTTTAAAGTATACCCCACTCTATTAAACAGATCCAAACACTAAAGAAATAGCTAAATGCATAGAATAGTGAAAGAAGAACAAGATAAAAGAGAAAATCCCAACAATTGCAAACAAATTAATTAGCAAAATCCAAAAGAACCACCAAAATGCACCAAAGAGAAGGAACAGAAAACACCCAAGTCCTTGAAACAATAAAATGGCAATGAAAATGTAGATTGATAAACACTCACTACTAACAAGTACAAACACTACTCATATCAAACTAAAAACGAAGTGATGAGGTGAAACTGAATGTTACCATCTAATGGAAGTTCAACAGCAAAAGCAGGACTAATGAAGAGTGAGGAACAAACGAGCAAAAGAGTTAACACCACCTCCATTTCAACACAAGTAAAAGAACTCAAAATAAAAGAGTTTCAGATCAAATGTGTATGGAATGAGCAAATATTTATATTGAAAAAAAATATGTGGGGTAAGAAGGAGCTCAGAAAAAGCTGATAACATCCATAAATCAAGTTAATGATACATGCAAGATGGCAGGGATTTGTCTGTCTGTTCAAGTCTACTATTCATTATTCTAGGAAAAAGTAATAAATTCCACCACCCCCATCTGCACATTATCCCAATCAGCATAAAACAGTTCACGTTACTATTACATTGTTGCTGGTGCGTGTTTCATTTTCCTATACAATTCTGTTTCTAACTTCTAATACAATGTAAATTAGACATTTCATTAAATGCAAATATGTTTTGCTAAATAGGATAATTTCCCTAATTAACAAACATATAAAGAGCATATATAAAGAGCAAACATGAATTAACAAGTTTGCTTAGATTTTCCCACTAATTATATTGACTGTGAGCTCACTTTGATCAATTGTAAGAGTGCATTAAAAGTACCTGCGAACTATTTTCAAACTCCGCTTGATCACGCATATAAGCCTCCAACTTTTGCTCAAAATTCTTACGTGCCTTTGAGTCTTCGTCAAGACGTTGCATCACTAGTCTGAAGTTTTCATCTGTAGTTTCACGCTTTCTCTTTTCTTCTTCAGCAATTTGCTTGTAAGGAGCTGCGGCATGTATAACTGTCTTTGAAACACCAGTTCCTAATCCTCAAACTCGACCCTTGCTATCACTACCTAAAACCTAACCAAAGAGCAAATAAAAAAAAATTCAGCAAGTTCACATAGTTAAGGTTCCGCTTGAAAAATAAAGAAGCATCTATCCAAGATGGAAGGTAAATGTAAATAAATGATGTCAATATATAGATGGCTCCCATATCATAGATTCATAGTTCAGCCATATAAATATGTTTCAAACTATCACGTTTTTGCTCTACTTGTTGATAGTAGTGACATCATTCAGCATTGATATAGAGACAAAGAGTAACTGTGATGGGCCATAAAGGGTAAAAAGAAGAAAGCTTATCTGGAATGAAACCACACAAATAATCAGTCAATACACCATACACCATACATGTAATGTATGTCACTGTAAAAGGAGGATTATCTATTCACCCTCCTCATAAAATCCACCACGTCACTACTCATGCAAACCAATATTAAGGGAAAAGTAAAGCTTTAAAAAGATAAACCTTTGCCATGGGATCATTATCTAAATCTTTATCTCCCAAGAAAGGGTCAAGACTCACAAGCCGCTTGATCTCATCCTAGAAACAAAAATTATAATCATATTCAATAATCTAAATTCAAATGACTTCATTGTAAAGTAATATAAAGAACAATAAAAGCTAAATCTTACCAGAGTAGGCTTCACTGCAGGAAAACAGGAACCATCCTTACTTGTATGTGTTGCCACAAATAGCTGCGTCCTTGTGACCTTACCATCTGGACTTTCCTTAATCTAAAACAAACAAACAAACCAATAAACATATAACAGCACCGCGGTGAATCTAGAAGATAGTAGTAAAAAATAGACAATACTAGATCATCTTCAATCCTAGCACATCCATGTCTACCAGATGTGTGTGGCAACTTCATACGTTCCCTAGAAGACTTGCCCTTTTCTCCCTTAATCCGCTCCTCATCCGTCGAGCAAATTTATATAAATCTTTCCCATTCTTCTTTCTTTGTATGCTTTGGCATATTTTCCTTGCGCTCGGTATTAGATGAATATTCATCATAAACCTTGTGAAGTCTGTATTTCCAACTTTTCCAAGCTATGTTGGCATTTAGCAAAACACCAACTTCGCGACCAGGTGTAAGATCATAAACATCCTTAAATATGATACAAGAAAAGAGAAAATAATATTAAACTTGGCAAGAAAAGAGAAAATAATATTAAATTTCACGACCACCCACACATTAGCAATGACAGCAATATGAAACAAACGAATATCATATAGTCACCTGTACTTTGTGACCCGCATTCTCCAGCCGGTTGTGACTCGGTTCCCTCAGAGTCACTATGATAGCCAGATCCACTTTGCGACATGATTAATTCCAAACTAAATAATGAAGTCACCACATTCTAGGTATGTTAGTAAGATTTTACCTATAATGATTTCAAAAGAAAAAATTGAAAAATAAAATCATACCATTCAAGATTAACTATATATTCAAATAAGGTAGACTCATATGAAACCAAGTAACAAACTAGCAAACATACACAAAAAAAACTAGTATTGAATTTATACCTCCAAGTAGCAAAAATATAGAAAACAGATGCAAAAATATAGAAAGCAAAACCAGCAAACATACACAAAAAAAACTAGTATTGAATTTGCTCCCTAATATGATTTCAAATATTGCCCGGGCTTACAGTCAAAAAAGACATGTTTTGACATAGTGAGATGAGTGGGTGATTAGAATCATGTGGAGTGCATTAATGGCAAAGAGTGTATAAGAACCAGACTCAGGGTTCTACAACTAAATTTCATTTTCAATCTCCCTCGAAATTGTTTCATTTTTTTTAATATTGCTTAGACCTTAGTTTGATGTCGGATCTCATTAAGTGTATCTCATTAATGACTTGGTTCTTGTTGTCTTAGAGGAGTACTTTTTAAATCTGATGGGCATAGCTTGAACATTGTTTTTCTTACATTTCTTTTGTTAAGTAAGATGCTATGCTGATTTGAGATTTGTTAAAAGATTCATTTGATCAGAAGCAACATGGTCATGGTCCAAATATTAATTATCTTTAGTTCTTTACCAGGCCATGTTAAACTGGCTAAGCTAATATGTGTACTAAATTACTAACTAATTGAAAAAAAAAATGTATAGCCGCATAGGCCATATACCTGGTTTCATTTTAAAAGGGTTGGGATTCCATGAGTATATCTTTTTGTCCCTTTTGTTGTTTTCTATTTGTCATATGTTAGATAAAGATGTTAGGTGGGTGCTTACATGTCATGGCTACGAAGAATTATATGTCTGTGATTTTCTTGAAAATTTTCATGTTTTAGAATTTTAGGATTTTTGTTAATTTGGAATGGACGAGTCTTGGATGTCCAAGCTGAGAAATTCGAATGAATACATTGAAGGGGTTAACAATCTTCTTAGTTTTGCAAAGAATGAAGAAACTTATATACACTGCCCATGCAAAGACTGTGGGAATCTACATAAGTTCACTAAGAAGGAAGTCAGAAATCATCTTTTTAGACATGGTATCGACAAAACTTATGTTTTGTGGAGAGATCATGGGGAAAGGCATCTTGCTTCTGATTTTTCAAGTGTTCCTACACATGAGAACACCCATCAGCCCTACAATACGGAGAGCCCCATCGATGAAACCCCCCTCGATGCTACAAACATGAAGCAAATGGCAGAGGCTGTAGATAAACAATATAAGGCTAATCCTGATAAATTTTAAGAACTTCTTGAAGATGCTGAGACTCCTTTGTATGAAGGTTGTACAAAGATTATGAAGCTATCAGCTATTGTAACGTTGTTTAATTTGAAAGCGAAAGGTGGTTGGACTGACATAAGTTTTACGAATTTGTTGAAAGCCTTAGGAGAGATGCTTCCAGAAGGTAATTTGATGCCTTCTAGAATGCACGCAGTTAGAAAGACGTTGTCAATTTATGGGATGAAATATGAAAAAATCCATGCTTGTCCCAATGACTGTATACTATACAGGTCCAATGAAAATAAGAATAGAACTACTTGCCCAACTTGTGGAGTATCAAGATACAAGGAAAATAAAAATGGGACCGACCAAACTAAAGGTGTTCCGGCTAAAGTTTTGTGGTACTTTCCACCTATTGCAAGATTTAAAAAGATGTTTCAGTATGCTGAAACAGCGAAGTCATTGACATGGCATGCCAATGAGCGATTGGTGGATGAAAAACTGCGTCATCCAGTAGACTCTCAAGCTTGGAAGTTGGTAGACAAGAGGTGGCCTGAGTTTGGTGCTGAATCGAGAAATCTCCGCCTTGCACTTTTAGCGGACGGAGTCAACCCATATAATAATCTTAGTAGTAAGTATAATTTATGGCCTGTGATGTTGGTAACTTACAACCCACCTTGGCTCTGCATGAAGAGAAAGTTCATGATGTTGACAATGTTGATATCAGGTCCAAAACAACCTGGAAAATACATTGACGTTGATTTAGCTCCCTTAATTGATGATTTAATTACTTTATGGAATTCAGGGGTAGAGGTTTTTGATGCCTACAAGCAAGAGTCATTTCTACTGAGAGCCGTATTGCTATGGACGATCAACGATCTTCCAGCCTATGGTAATCTTTCTGGGTGTACTGTGAAAGGCTACTTTGCTTGTCCAGTTTGTGCTGAAGACACATCTTCATATAGGTTGAAACATTGTGGAAAAAAAGTCTACACATCCACTAGAAGATTTCTATCTCGGCATCATCCATATTGGAAGCAACAAAAGGCCTTTAACGGTCGGAAGGAGTTGAGGGAGGCACCTGAACGATTGAATGGGCAACAAGTACGAAGCAAAGTTGAAGGGATCAAAGTCTCGTGGGGGAAAAAGAAGTCAACACAAGAATTCAATAAAGGAGATAATGGTGTTATGAAATGCTGGAATAAGAAATCCATATTTTTTGATCTTCCGTATTGGGAGTACTCACCTCTCCCACATAACTTCGACGTCATGCACATCGAGAAGAATGTATGTGATAGTGTGATTGGTACTCTACTCAACATTCCAAATAAGACAAAGGACCACCTTAAGAGTCGTCTTGACCTGCAGGAGATAGGTATAAGGATGGAGTTGGCCCCAAAGGTTGGTGAGAAGTGAACATACTTACCCCCGGCATGTTACACATTATCTAAAGCTGAGAAAACTAAAGTATGCAAAAACCTTGCATGAGTTGAAAGTCCCCGAAGGATACTCTTCAAATTTCAAGCCCCTTGTTTCAATGCAAGATCTAAAATTGCATGGGTTGAAGTCACATGACTGTCACATGTTGATGCAGCAAATACTTTCTGTGGCAATACGATCTGTCTTGCCAAGTCATGTGAGAAATGTAATTATTAGGTTGTGTCGATTCTTTAAAGATCTTTGCGCGAGAGTAGTAGATGTGAAAAGACTGCCTGAAATTCAGAATGATATCGTGATCATATTATGTTTGCTGGAAAAGTATTTCCCGCCATCTTTTTTCGATATCATGGTTCACTTACCAGTTCATCTTGTTAAAGAGGTTGAAGTTGGTGGTCCTATTTTCTTCCGATGGATGTACGCATTTGAGAGGTACATTGATTCCTTATCTGGTCATTTCTATTATGAATGAAACTTACGCACA
The DNA here is from genome assembly GCA_012931725.1 of Litsea cubeba. Classification (NCBI taxonomy): domain Eukaryota; kingdom Viridiplantae; phylum Streptophyta; class Magnoliopsida; order Laurales; family Lauraceae; genus Litsea; species Litsea cubeba. The sequence continues at coordinate 39,627,636 of CM022947.1, read as the reverse complement.
ATTTATCACTTAATTCTTTAGTAACCGTTTAGGTACATGAGGGTGTTAAAGAGTTATGTCCGAAACCCAACTCGACCGGGAGCTTGTATAGCTGAAAACTATATCGCTGAAGAAGCAATTGAATTTATTAGTGAATTCTTACCTGGGTTAGCTACAGTAGGAGTTCCTACCTCCTTGGAAATTATTACCACTGATCTGGTAGAAAATGGGAAGCATCCGTCAGGTGGTGAACTCATTGCTCCTGATAGCAAAACCTTGGAGCAGGCACATCATTATGTCTTGCAAAACACAGGAGTTGTTCAGCCTTATATTGAGTAAGGATTTTTAGTTCTTTAATTAAACAAATTAAATAATATATTGATGGGTTTTGATAGCTAACAATGTGATTTCGTACTGATATATGATAGGGAGCACATGAGCTACCTAAAGGAACACAATCCCCGCAAGGCCAAAAAACCAACATGGTTACAGGAAGAGCATAACCGTTCTTTTAATGATTGGCTCAAAAGAAGGGTATATGATTACCTGAATGTCTTTTATGTATTGTATGCCTCAAACAAATTTGATTAAGCTTCATAAACAATATAGGTTTTACACGAGCGGGGCATGGCTAATAACAATGTGTCAGAAGTTTTGAGGTGGATTTCAAAGGGACCATTGCCACGTGTTTTGAAATACTCTATGTATGTAATTAAAGGTCATCATTTTTGCACAAGAGAACGTGATACTTCGCGAGTTAATCAAAACAGTGGAGTCAGTTTGATGGCGACAACTCCCTAAGTTTCAAGTTCAAAGGATCAAAACCCTATATTTTCCTGCATGGGGTTTTACGGTGTAATTGATGAAATCTGGCTGTTAGACTATACTAATTTCAAGGTTTCAGTGTTCAAGTGTGATTGGGTTGACAGTAAGAATGGCATCAAGATAGATGATATGGGCTTCACCTTGGTTGATCTTAATAGAGTTGGCCGTAAGTCCGATTCCTTTATTTTAGCATCTCAAGCAAAGCCAGTTTTCTATGTAGCTGATCAACTAGATCCCGATTGGTCAGTTGTTGAAGGATCTCCTGCAAAGATGTATCATGACGACGATGACCTTATTGAGGGCAACATAGAAGAAAACACTTGTGTCGAAGAATTGCCAAATATCGAATCTTTTGATGGAACTGATGAATCTCAGTCAGCTTACATGCGAGTAGATTGTGAGGAGGGGATTTGGGTTGACAACAATAAATCTTGAGTTTCATTGTTTACTAGTACTCCATTATAACAAAAGTTATGACTTTCGCTTGACTAATTAATTACTTATGTTATAATTTTCATATATCTGTTGGAAATATCATTCTTTCTAACCTTATGTACTAATGTGTCTGCCTTTGTAACAATTTTCTTTTGATCTAGAAATGGATATTCAAGCACCTAAGAAAAGAAAGAGGAGACATAAAATGGAGAAATCTACCAATGACGTTGAGCCTAACGTTAGAGGCCAAACAGTTAAACATGATTTAAATAAGGGTCGGAATGGTGTGAAAGTTGAAGTTGGGTTAGATGAACACGGTGTGCCAATAAATAAAAAGGTGCGAAAAGACTTTGCTAGTTGGGCAGGCACTCAAGTGAAAGCTAATGTTCCGCTTGCTGAATGGCCAACTTGGCCAAAAGTGGATAATAGAATAAAAGCTGATGTATGGGATGTAAGTCCTTGGGATCCTTACCCTAGAGGGGGGGTGAATAGGGTGAGCTACAACTAGTGACCAACTATGACCAATTTTAACTTAATTAAAACATTAACTAGTCACATGTGATGATTAATCAAACAAAATGCGGAAGCTTAAACAATTACAATCATCACAATGCAATCACCACAACACAAGATTTATAGTGGTTCGGCCTCAATGCCTACATCCACTACCGGCTTGTGTTCCTCACACCCCACTGGATTTCCACTATGTATGCTTTTCAATAGGCTAAGCAATAACCTTTACATCTATGCTTTTCTAGGCTAAGCAATAACCTTTACATTATGCTTTTCAAGGCTAAGCAATAACCTATACAACCAAATGGTTGGTTCTCTCTCTTAGTAGTGTCTAAAATACACTTGATGGAGATACATATTTAGCTCAATACATTGCCTCTTAAATAGGCGGATATAAAAGTGAAAAACTAACTCACACAAACACTATATGAATGCAAAGATGAATGCACAAAGTGTATGCATGATGTCCTCAATCAATTTGAAAATAAAAGCTCATAAATGTATGCCAAAGGCTTTTGAAAGTTTTAGCTCAAAACATTTATGATTGAGGAAATGCTAATCACATGTTAAAAGTAACTTGTAAAAGACATACCTATGTATTCTAAACAAGTTGTGAAAATCAAAGAACAAAACATGTGATGCATATGGATTTCAATCAAATTAACAATGAAGCTCAATGTATGCTTAAAGTATTTGAAAGTGTAAAACATACAAATATATTTGATTGAAATCAAGGGTCAAATCACATGTAATTAAAAGGACAACTTGAAAATGATATACCAATCAATGTTTAAACAAGTTGTAAAACTTTAAAACAAAATACATGTGATTTATAAAGTTGTTGAATCCAAAACATAAGATAGATTTGAAAGTGATTTTCTTATGATGAAAAACAACAACCAAAGATTCAACCAAGTATAGGAATCATGTTACATATGATTTCAAAGATGATTCCAAAACATGATTTACTTAGATATACCAATTTAAGTACTACTTGGTTTGAATCAAGGTGATGTATCCAAAACAATGAATCAATTCAAAACATAAACATGTTAAGGACACAACAAATCATAGTTTAGCATGCTAACAAAGATTTACCAATAATTAGAACAAAGCATGAAAACATATGATTAGGAAAAGCAAGCTTACTTAGTGATTTAACTTCATTAATCCCAAGCTTTAGCTTTCCTAATGACCCTTAGATTCCCTTAGCTCATTCCCCTTTGTTTGGCCTCAAATCACCTTAAGGAGGGCCTAAAAGTTCCTCAAATTTGGCTAAGGAATGAGCTTCTTTTTATACAAAAAAATGCCCAACGGCTAGTCCTCGGTCGACCCCCTACAGGGCTCGGTCGACCTGCCCTTCAACGGGCAAAAATATGACCGTTTGAAAATAATGCCGTTGCCTCTTTCCCGGTCGACCTGCAGTGGGCTCGGTCGACCGGCCACACTGCAGGTCGACCGGGTCCCCTGGACCAATTCCCCCAAAAATGCATATTTTGCATATTTTAAAGTATTTTTCTTTGGGGACTTTTTGGGCCATTAAATCAAGCTTGAAATCATGTTTTAAATCATTCTAAGTGGTTTAAAAACATGAAACATAAAAAGCCTAAAAATGATTTGAAACTTTAAAATCAAAGGCTAGCTTGATTCTTAAAAACTTCTTTTCAAAATCAATGCATCCAAAGTTTAAAATCAAAACATGCATGAAACATGAGATTTAAAAGACTTAAATCAATGCATGTGAAAATATAGATTTCAAGTTTTTCTAAATCAAAGCTCTTGTGAAAAATCAAATGATGATTAAAATGTTAATGCATCCATCAAATTGCAAACACAAAATCCCTAACAATCTCCCCCTTTGCAATTTGATGGCAACTCACTCATCACTGAATTTTCACACTAAGTCTTCAGCTCCCCCTTAGCTGGACAAGTCTTGAAATCTCTTGGATGCTTCTTTGACTTAGCTTGGGCTCTTGTTCTTTTTCTTCATTCTTGATGCTTGGAGCTTGATCATTCTTCAAGCTTTCTTTTCTTCTTTAGCCAAGCAACTTCTTTAACTCCCAAGCTTAGTCTTCTATCAACTCTCCCCCTTTGACCATGCACTCTCTCTCTTTGGCAAGATATGCATCTTCTCCCCCTTTGGAAGATAATACAAAATCTCCCCTTAGATAAATTGACAATATTCTCCCCTTTTGACATCTAGAATATTCTCCCCCTTTGACATTAAATTGCAAAGGTACCTACACACATGACATAAGGAAAATACCTTTTAGTAGCACCTGTTAACGAAAGAAATCGAAAATGAAATATATAACAGGTATCATGTATGGTAGTAGTCTAAGGGTATAAAGCCAATTCAATGGTGAATTTGATCAAAACTAATACTTCCTATGAAGGTTTATACTCCCCCTCAATCCATTCTCTCCTTTTGTCAAACTTTTGACAAAGATTTAACTATTTGGTTCAAGAAGAAGATGGTTTTACCAATTGAGGGTCAACTTCAAGGAAATGATTAGATTCATTTAACTATAGAGCTCAATATGATCAAATTACCAAGATTAAGAGCAAGGTCATGGAGAAAAGCAACCATGGATACCAATTGGAATAAAGAATACCAATTGAGATTAAAGGATATTACTATTATCTCAATCACTCTAAAATGGAGTTAAAAAGAATATAACTACTAGGATCAATCCAAATTAGAGCTATCCATGATGTTATGGGGTTTATTCAACATAGCATCAATTAATATACCTATGAAAAACATATGCTATGTAAATTTTGAAATCATTTCATCCAATCAAAAACTATGACTATTATGTGCACAAGATGAATGAAATGAAGTTCAAACATGAAGCCTACCTCAACCATTAACCAACCAAGATTATTAACACATAAAACATGGTGGTCATAAGATTTACCTATATGAGCATGAGAGGAGGCAAACATGAACATTATGATGCTAATGGAATGTGACATGGAATAAAGATATATTACTTATCAAGTTCAATCCAATGTACACAAGGTTTATCACAATCTCAAGATATCAATTGGATATGACAACAATCGAAAATTAAACTAATTGAAACCAATTGAATATGAAACATGATTAAGAGCATAGATGTGACAAACACAAAATTCCATCAAGCAACATAAATGGTAAATCATCACTTTAAAGATATAGTAACTTAGTGAGCATAGTGATGAACATTTTAAATTGCATGAAATGTCTTTAGGTGGTACATGCAATTTGAAAATTGAAAAACCATATGAACTCAACATGAAGGAAATCCATCAAAAATAGATATGCCTATGAGATACAAATAATGGATTTTGATGAGAGTCTCATATGATCATAAATATGATATTGAAAAAATGCACAAGCGATATTACTATGAAATTATGCATAAAACAATATCACAACCATCCATCTATAGCAAAGCGTATGAAGTACAAAGGATGGATTTGAGAGTTCTAGTATGGTATCCACAAATGGAACTTAAGAGCACAACCATACATGGAACTATATGACATTTGCATAGAGAGGATCAATTATAATCAAGATCTAACTCATACCATATCATCAATAAAGAATATAACTATTCATGCACAAGGTATGAAGTTAGAACGATATCATGGATCGCATATAGATGAAAATGGATCTCATATAAGGTATACCTATGAAGAACAATGGTTTAATTCAAATTAATCTAAAATGATCCATTAATCTATCATGTAAAATTTCCACTCTTAGCAAATGTAGTATGCTTACAATGCAATGGGAAATGGATATGAGAATCATACCAAATGAACTTAGCACACAAAATCACATATGTACTTAAGAAGCTCAAATGATCATGAAACAAAAGATTTTACTATAAAGCATAAACAACATCAATTTGCACTAATGAAACGATATACAAAGTTAGGCACAAACATGCAAATCAATGACATCATACCCAACCACACAAAGTAAGACATAACAACAAAGTCAATTTGCATTTGAAAGAATGTAACTTTGATGAGCAAAGATGCAAATTGCTTGTAAAATGTATTTCCTTCTAAATGATATAAACATAAGCACAAGGAAATAAACTCATGGAAAATGCTTCAATAAATATAACTAATAAAGCTTTAAACATTTTCCAAAGATCTTTTAATTCACTCCAACATTCAAAATCCAACAATGAATCATTCATAAAATTATGATCAAGTGACTTTGAAAAACATGAAGTGAACTAATATCAAATCTCAATTTGTAATCAAGGATATAAATACAAATGCTCATACAAATTGATTACATATTTTCCATACCAAAGGATATAACTTGTAAGTTCATGGAAAATCTAAATTGATTTGAATCATTTGTTTTACAAAATAATCTAACTATGATATCCAAACAAATGATTTTCCAACATCAAATGATCATGAAAAATCTAGCTAAGAAAGCTTTTGTAATCACAATCAATTGATGATCATCAAATAGAAATGCACTACAATAGATATAACTATATGAGAACAAAATGCAAATCTATATGAGAATATTGCAATCAAATGATTTTGAAACCCAAAGATATAACTAAGAAAGTTCATGGAGACAAAATCAAATGATCACAAAGAAACATTGCATTTTATAAGATGTGACTATGTAGAAACAAAATGCAAATGTAACATGACCAACAATTAGATATGACTAAAAAGAATAGGTTGGTCTAATGAGGTTCAAGGCCTTAAGGTTAGTCCAAAAGTCTACCTTTGAAGATTCACCTAAGGTCTTGATAAGGTTGTCCTTGAGGGTTTACTTTGAGGTCCCACCAACTCTTGGGGTTTTAACTTGAATAAGTTTTAGAGTGGTGAGATAGATTCTTAGGGGAAATTAGAGAGCTAGGAAGGAAAATTCCATTTTCAACCATAGTGGAAATCATTCTTCATGATAAGCAATAAAAAACAACTCTAGGGTTCAAATCTAGATTTAAGCATATAAGGATCAACTCCGGGTGTTTAAGCCCTAAATGGAGTAACCTTGCTCTGATACCACTTGTAAGTCCTTGGGATCCTTACCCTAGAGGGGGGGTGAATAGGGTGAGCTACAACTAGTGACCAACTATGACCAATTTTAACTTAATTAAAACATTAACTAGTCACATGTGATGATTAATCAAACAAAATGCGGAAGCTTAAACAATTACAATCATCACAATGCAATCACCACAACACAAGATTTATAGTGGTTCGGCCTCAATGCCTACATCCACTACCGGCTTGTGTTCCTCACACCCCACCGGATTTCCACTATGTATGCTTTTCAATAGGCTAAGCAATAACCTTTACATCTATGCTTTTCTAGGCTAAGCAATAACCTTTACATTATGCTTTTCAAGGCTAAGCAATAACCTATACAACCAAATGGTTGGTTCTCTCTCTTAGTAGTGTCTAAAATACACTTGATGGAGATACATATTTAGCTCAATACATTGCCTCTTAAATAGGTGGATATAAAAGTGAAAAACTAACTCACACAAACACTATATGAATGCAAAGATGAATGCACAAAGTGTATGCATGATGTCCTCAATCAATTTGAAAATAAAAGCTCATAAATGTATGCCAAAGGCTTTTGAAAGTTTTAGCTCAAAACATTTATGATTGAGGAAATGCTAATCACATGTTAAAAGTAACTTGTAAAAGACATACCTATGTATTCTAAACAAGTTGTGAAAATCAAAGAACAAAACATGTGATGCATATGGATTTCAATCAAATTAACAATGAAGCTCAATGTATGCTTAAAGTATTTGAAAGTGTAAAACATACAAATATATTTGATTGAAATCAAGGGTCAAATCACATGTAATTAAAAGGACAACTTGAAAATGATATACCAATCAATGTTTAAACAAGTTGTAAAACTTTAAAACAAAATACATGTGATTTATAAAGTTGTTGAATCCAAAACATAAGATAGATTTGAAAGTGATTTTCTTATGATGAAAAACAACAACCAAAGATTCAACCAAGTATAGGAATCATGTTACATATGATTTCAAAGATGATTCCAAAACATGATTTACTTAGATATACCAATTTAAGTACTACTTGGTTTGAATCAAGGTGATGTATCCAAAACAATGAATCAATTCAAAACATAAACATGTTAAGGACACAACAAATCATAGTTTAGCATGCTAACAAAGATTTACCAATAATTAGAACAAAGCATGAAAACATATGATTAGGAAAAGCAAGCTTACTTAGTGATTTAACTTCATTAATCCCAAGCTTTAGCTTTCCTAATGACCCTTAGATTCCCTTAGCTCATTCCCCTTTGTTTGGCCTCAAATCACCTTAAGGAGGGCCTAAAAGTTCCTCAAATTTGGCTAAGGAATGAGCTTCTTTTTATACAAAAAAATGCCCAACGGCTAGTCCTCGGTCGACCCCCTACAGGGCTCGGTCGACCTGCCCTTCAACGGGCAAAAATATGACCGTTTGAAAATAATGCCGTTGCCTCTTTCCCGGTCGACCTGCAGTGGGCTCGGTCGACCGGCCACACTGCAGGTCGACCGGGTCCCCTGGACCAATTCCCCCAAAAATGCATATTTTGCATATTTTAAAGTATTTTTCTTTGGGGACTTTTTGGGCCATTAAATCAAGCTTGAAATCATGTTTTAAATCATTCTAAGTGGTTTAAAAACATGAAACATAAAAAGCCTAAAAATGATTTGAAACTTTAAAATCAAAGGCTTGCTTGATTCTTTAAAACTTCTTTTCAAAATCAATGCATCCAAAGTTTAAAATCAAAACATGCATGAAACATGAGATTTAAAAGACTTAAATCAATGCATGTGAAAATATAGATTTCAAGTTTTTCTAAATCAAAGCTCTTGTGAAAAATCAAATGATGATTAAAATGTTAATGCATCCATCAAATTGCAAACACAAAATCCCTAACATGGGAGGGCTTACTGGTAATCCTTAAACTTTCCTCTCTTTATAGTTTAAAATGCTTTCTGTTCTCTTACTTGTAAGTCAAAGTTTGACGACATTTTATTTGTAGGGAAGGTTCATTATAGATCCGAGATTTAGGAAGGCAGCTCTAAAACAATGTGGTAAAATATGGAGGAAGTTTAAGAATTATCTGACAAGGGAGTTTATTAGACCGTTCATAGACGGACCTGAAGCGCTAGTAAAAGCACCAGAAATGTATCCCGATATCAAGCAGCCAGATTGGGAAAAGTTTGTCCAGATGAGGTTATCAGCAGAATTCTAGGTATATGTGTTCTAGCTAGCTTTCTTTGTTTTCCCAACCGGGACCATTGGTCTTAGGATGAGAAAATGCATCATCTGTTGTACCTGCTTTCATTAGGATTTGTTGGCCAATATAATAATATATGACTAACTAGTACTTTTTCTTATGGAACTATTAGGAATTTAGTAAGGTTCAACTAGCAAGAAGGATGGTGAATGTATACAACCATCGACTAGGAAAGTCAGGTTATGCTGGCCTTGAAGATAAGCTGGTAGTAAATTTTTATAAGTTTCTTATATCATTTTTACTAAAATATATGTATACATTAACTAGTTTATTATTATCTAATTATTTGGTTTTTTTTTAACATAGAAAGAAGCAGGGATTGCCATTGAAGAAATTGACAGATCTCAGTTTTGGCTGTTAGCTCGACAAGATAAAAACGGAGAATATGCAGATGATTCTTTGAGGGAGATGTCTGGAAAGATAGTAAGTTTGGGTTTAACGTTTAAGTCCATAGTTCTTCATACCAACATATATCAAGGTTCTATTTCATTTTCTTTGCTTATATTGTAAGTAGTGATTAACATGATGGAGTAAGAATCCACCCAACAGTAGGGGCTAACTCTCTTGGAGTAATGTTTTTTCTTAACTTTTAATTGTTCAATTGTCTCACAGGATGAGCTGAAAAAAAAAAGAAGAAGGAACTTTGATTACAGAAGGAAGCAATGATATACTTACAATGGCCTTGGGAACTCCGGAGCAAAGTGGATGCGTTAGGGGGGCTAGTATGTACTACACTCCAACTACATACTTCAATCTCCCTAGACGTGGATCAAGGAAACATACTGAGAAGTTGGAAGCAGAGAATCAAACACTGAAAGTAGCAGTTTAAGAGTTGCTTAAACAAGCAGCATCAAGTGGCTCATCACCACTGAATGAAACCATAATTGAGCTTCTTAGGCAACAAGGAATGGACACGCCACGACAATCGAAAAATGTGGCATCTAATAGTGCTAAGCGTGATAACAGAGGGCGTGTAATAATGAATTCTAAAGCACATAGATCATGTGGAAAATAGGTAGCAATTTTCTATTTTGTGTTCCCAATTTTATACATTCTTTGAGAACACTCTTTTGTCATTGACTTTAAAATAGATTGTGGTATCTTCAAAGCCAAAGGCAAAGAAACGGATTGTGGCAGCTCGAAACCAAAAGGCAAAGATAGTTGATAAAGGGAAAGGCATTCTCACATCTTCAACACTTAAATCTAAAGATGCAATAATCCAACTTAACTGGTAAATAACCTATGAAACTAACAAATCCCTTATAAGCTTTCATTTTCTTGTGTGTTATAGACCCAACGTTGTAAGTTAGCGTTGCAGTCTATAGATAACATTGTTGCTGAAGGTGATCTTCGTCCGAGGAATGGGACACAAGAATCTCTTCACAACGTACATTTAGGGGAGTCAAATGTGTGTGTCTCTATCAATATAGCTATTTGTCATGATGCTCCTCTCCCCTTTCCAAATGACAACACTGGGCTGATTTATGTTAAAGATGCTATCAACTCATTTGTAGCTTGGCCTAAGGAATTTGTTATACTCGAGGATGATGAGATACCTTGTAGAAACATTAATAGTTTTACATTCATATAGTCTTGCAATATAATGAGCACTCTTTTACTTTATTTTATTAACTTCATCTTTATAGGAAGAGGATGATTCACTTGATTATGTCGGTAATAATAGTCGGTGTTCGAGTTTTGCTAAATCTGTGAAAAAACGGATGGGAAAGAACGATGTTATAACTGTTCCAATGATTGGAACTCTGTTTGCGGATGAGACTGATGCTATAAGAGTCTCAAGGGATGAGTTGTTAGATGTTTGTTACAGGAGAGAATTAAATGCCAGTTGCATCATCACATACATGAGATACTTGTATACAGCCGATTGCATTGGTCGAGCAAAGTACGCGTTCGGAAATCTAGCAGGTTTTAATCGTCATACAAAGAAAGATGATAAGAGTCGATACATCCAGTCCTTGGCATAGGAACATGGTTCCTTACAACCCAGGGTAAGTGCTCTACATATTTATTTGTTAGACATCATTTTACTTTAGTACAATAATAAAATATATTAACGTAATTTGTTTTTTCACTTGATTGGCTGTAGAGGGCACTGGGTTTTGATCGTCATTGTTTTAACAGAAATGCAAGTCTATTGGTTGGATTCGTTAGGAAAGCAGCCAGATCCAACTTTTAAACTTGAGTTGAACACGTAAAGTATCTCTATCTCTTATTTTTTTCCCCTTTGTGTATATATATTTTATTTTCCTTGACGATAATTTCTTGTGATTTTTAGAGCAATTCAAATATCAAACTTGTCTTTTGGAAAGCCGAGAAGGTGAAATCCGAAACCAGATTGGGAGTATGTGATGGTAAGCATGCCTATTTATGCAATGAAGATGCAAGGTTTGTTACTCTTACCATTTGTCTATATGACATTTGTCCACAGTGCCCACAACAAGGAGACAGAATTGTATGTGGTTATTATGTGATGAGTTTTATGCGACACTTTTTGCTGATGCCGGTCAATCGCTCAAACGCAAGGTGAAAAAAATAGTTATACACAAATAAATAAATATATTTTTTTGCTTAATAATTAAAAGTTCTGTTAAAAAGAAAGAGAAAAACATAAGAATGGGATGGAAGTTTAATTACACTAGCTAGTTTTCTTACACAAAAGAATGAGTAAAAGTTCCTTAGCTAGTTTTCTTACACTAATGACTACACTAACTTGCTTTTCCTCGAAACAGGTTATGGAGTTGGTCAACATAAAGACATACACCACCAAAGAAATAGATAAGATCCGACTCGAGTTTATCGACTTCATCCAAGGATTTCTTCCTTTATAAAGGTATACCTAGGAGTTCAATTTGTATAGTTGAGAAGATTTCATAGATTTCATAGTAAGCCTTTTATCTGATGAAGTTTTGTTAGTTCTCTCTGGTTAATGCCCTTTTGGTGGCTGTTTTAGAACTCTTCATTCTTCTTGTTTTGCTATTTTCTGAAAGAAATTTTCTTGGGTACTTTTGTATAATCAATTTGATAGACCATGGAGATGTATTTCTCTTAAAAGCTAGGTCATTTATTTCATCTATTTTTAGAGCTGGTCCGTTTGTTGTTTCTTTCTTTATGGCCTGATTGCAGAAAAATGTTGATCTGCCTTTAAATGTTTATATCAATTGTAGTCTTTCTTGTTGATCAGGTGCAGTATGCATGCATAAATTGGGGCTCTGTAAATTTTTGATATGTTGACACCAGATGGCTTGTTTGAGAAAAACCTGAGTGTGGTTTATTTTTATTCATTTATTTCATCTGTTTTTTAGATATGGGCGGTTTGTTGTTTCTTTCTATAGGACCTGCATGCAGAAAATTGTTGATCTGCTTCTAAATGTTTATATTAATTGTATTCTTTCTTGTTGATCAGGTGTAGTATGCATGCATAAATTGGGTTTGGATTTTATTTTTGTTGGGGCTCTGTAATTTTTTTATATGTTGACACTAGCTGGCTTGTTTGAGCAAAACCTGAGTGTGCTTTATTTTTATGTAGAGTTAGGATTGTTGGAATTTGAGATGACTCTTTTGAAGAATTGAAGGAATTAATATCTCAAAGTATTGTTTTGAGTTGGAATTCTTGTCAACACATTGTCACAAACGTGATGTTAATAGATTGGTGTTGATAGAGCTTAAAAGAAGAAATCAGAATTGAAACAGTCAGGAATTCAGAATTCCTGAAGCAGAGCATGCGGTCGACCGGGCACCCCATGCGGTCGACCGAAGCAAGAGAAACCTGCAGAAAAAGTTTTAGACTGCTCCCAGTTATTTTCGTGACACAGTGTGTCTTCGGTCGACCGGGACCCCAGGATGTCGACCGAGCGCGATAATTGACTGATTCCAGACAGTGTATGATGTCGACCGAGCAAGGCAGGATGTCGACCGAGCACGGGATCAGAGTTGCGCAGAAACAGAAGTCTTGCACGAAAATTCAGCACTCTTATCTAATTTGTTTGGGACTCTTTCTAAACGAATTGTAGCCTGTCTTGAATACAATTAAGGGTTACTATAACCTATATAAAGGCATGTATGGGTCGTTCTAAAGATACACCAGAGAGAGAAAGAAGAGAAGAGAAAAGAGAGAGAGTTTTGGAGAGAAGAAGAGTGCTGGTGCTGTGTGCTGTTGTGCTGCATCTTTCTACAGCAAGTGTGGACGAGGATATGTTCTTGAAGATGATGTTTCATCCATAAGATAAGTGTCTCTCTGTTTATGTTTTATTTTCAATTTGTAAGGGATTGAGAGAGAGAGAATTGTAGAGGGGAAGGGCTGTAGATAGAGTTTATCTTCTATTCTGTTTTTACATCAAGTTGGTGCTTGGTGTCTGGGGTTTGGTGATCCTATCTGTTGGTGCAGATAAATTGTAAAGGGAGTCGGTGCTTCCTAGATAGTTGGTGCTATCTGAAACTAAGGGTTGGTGCTCTTTGTCGTTGGTGCGACTAAATTAGATTCAGATCTGTCCCGGATTGGTGTTCGGACAGTCTTTGAACCGTGGACGTAGCCTTTCGGTGAACCACGTTAAATCTGGTGTCATTGTGTGGTTTGACTTGTTTTGTTGTTGAATTGGACCTGTTTTTAGAAATCACTGATTCACCCCCCCTCTCAGTGATCGCGATATCCAACAATTGGTATCAGAGCGAGGCTCCCTTGATCAGTTTAATACGCTAAGGGTGATCTCTTGTCAAATCACATGGCAGTCAATACAGGGAATATGAAAGCACCTCTGTTTGATGGTTCTAATTACTCTTTTTAGAAGATTAGGATGCAAGCCTTCATCAAATCTCTTGGCTATGATGTTTGGGAGGCTGTCAGAGTCGGTTACAATACTGCCACCGTACCCAATGATACTGCATCGAAGAAGTTGGCAGACAACGACTCCAAGGCACAGAATGCACTCTTTAGTGGCCTTGTGTACAGCGAGCTTGTCAAAGTAATTGCATGCAAAACAGCCAAGGAAATTTGGGACAAGTTGCAAAGCATACATGAAGGTGATGAGAAGATTAAAGAAGCCAAATTGCAAACTCATCGCTCTCAATTCGAGCCTTAAACTCTTATGCTGAAAAGAGTAAAGGAAAGAGAAATTTCAGAAAAAGAGGTAAAGCTAAAAACTTTCTATGTCAACAAGATGACAGCACGTCTGAAACTTCAGACGATGATGAATCAACCGAAGCTCTCTTCACGGTCACTGTTGAAGAAGAAGAAGAGCTAGATCCGGAAGAGGAAGAGGAGGCTGAAGTCAATCTTGAAGAGGAACTCATAGTCGCACTTGAGGAGCTTAGCATGGAACGCAAAATAAGTAAGAAAAATCTGAAACTTCTCCATGAATCTGAAAGTTCTATTATTGCTTTGAAAACTCAAGTAGAAGAATATAAAAGAATGGTAGAAGTCCTTGAAAACCAAATAAGTATCAAAAAGGAAGAGGCTATGAAACTTGAAACTGAGATCGCTAGAGCAAAGGCTGAAAATTTGGAAAATATCAAAAAACTCAAAGCGCTCCAAGCGATTGAAGGGACTATGAAACTCGATGAACTACTGAAAGTTCAAAGACCTGCCCACTTCAGATTTGGTCTAGGATTTGAGAAAGGTGAATCCTCTAAGATTGCACCTCCTGAAAAGAAAGAGTTTGTGAAGCAAGTCACTGCACCTTCTAACTCTATGAAGCCCACTCAACCTAGAAAGGAGTCCATTCCTGTTAGAAAGGTAATAAAGACTAACCAGCCACAAAGAAGATACAAATTCTATGGTTATTGCTTTCATTGTAATATGTTTGGACATAAAAGAGCTGATTGCAAATTCTATGTAAGAAACAGCCCATTTGTGACTAGGAATCCTTTTTCAATCCTAAGTAGCCACAAAATTGAGTGCCATAAGTGCTATAATTATGGACACTTGGCTAGGGATTGTAGGTTGCATTTTGCTAACAAATTTCAGGTTGAAAAGAAACCCAAGTTAGTCAAGGCTTGGAGAGCAAAGCAAAGTGCAGAAAGTCCCAAAGAATCTCTCATTGTGCAAATGGCATTCAATGCACAAAAGAAGGCAGCACCATGGGTCCTTGATAGTGGTTGTTCAAGCCATATGACTGGTGATAAAGAGAAATTCATCAAATTACAGCACTATGAAGGCGGTTCAGTGAAGTTTGGCAACAATGATGGTGCCAAAATCTGCGGAAAAGGTGTTATTCAGCTTATGGCAAACAAGATCAGATCGGAAGAAGTCTTATATGTGTCTGGATTGAGACACAACCTGCTTAGTGTGAGCCAGATCTGTGACAAGGGTCACGAAGTTATCTTCACAAAGAATGGGTTTGCCATCAAGAAGAGTAGCAACGGCAAAACAGTGGCAACTGGATCAAGAACTGCTGGAAATCTCTATACATTGTCAGATGGAGCTGAAAAGACCTGCTTGATGAGTCGGACAGAGGAAAGTTGGTTGTGGCACAAACGCCTTGGGCATCTAAGCTTTGATAACATGTCAAAGATTTGCAATTCAAAGGCTGTAAGAGGCATGTCTACAGTTGAAAAGCCTTCCAATCCCATTTGCGACTCTTGCCAAAAGGGAAAGCAAACGAGGGTTATGTTCAAGTCAAAGGAGCATCATTCCAAGAAACCTCTTGAGCTAGTGCACACTGATCTCTGTGGACCGATGCGAACTCAAAGCACCAATGGAGATAAGTATTTCATGTTATGCATTGATGATTATACTCGTATGACATGGGTATTGTTTCTTAAGCATAAGCATCAAGCACTTGATCGTTTTAAAGTGTTTAAAGCACAGGTTGAAAATCAATTGGAAAAACGTATCAAGATTTTAAGGTCTGATCGTGGAGGCGAGTTCACATCTGAAGAGTTCACTAAATATTGTGAACATCATGGCATTCAAAGACAGTACTCAGCCCCTAGAACTCCACAGCAAAATGGAGTTGTGGAACGGAAGAATCGCACCGTACAAGAGATGGCTCGTACGATGCTAAGTGAAAGCAAGATGGCTGACAAGTATTGGAAAGAGGCAATTCATACGGCTGTATACATTCAAAATCGATGCTTGATCAGGCCACATGATGTCAAAACTCCCTATGAGCTATGGTTTGGAAGAAAAGCAACAGTCAAGCACTTCAGAGTCTTCGGCAGCAAGTGTTACATCAAGCGGCTCGAACAAAATCCGGGCAAATTTGAAGAAAGAGCTGACGAAGGTATATTTCTGGGTTACTCCTCTACTAGCAAGGCATATAGGTGTCTTAACAAAAGAACCAGAAAAATCATAGAAAGTGCTGATGTGAGAATCGATGAGAATATTGAATCAAAGAATGCAACTCATAATGACAGTCCAGTTTATGAGGACTCGAGTGAGATTGATGATGAGATGGCTGAATCTAATGATTCTGAGAAATCAAAGGATGACTCAGAAGATACTACACCTAAGAAGCACAGCACTTGGGTAGAGCCACACCCTAAGGATCAAATCATTGGAGACCCTAAGGCAGGCGTTCAAACTAGACAAAGTGTAGTTAGCAATTACTCACTTATGTCCACCATTGAACCCAAGACTGTGGCTGAAGCCAGTCTCGATGAAAGTTGGTTAAAATCTATGCATGAGGAGTTGGAGCAAATTGAGAAGAACTCCACATGGGAACTTGTTCCTAGACCTACTGATAAGAATGTTATTGGTACTAAATGGGTCTTTCGGAATAAGCTGAATGAAGATGGTCAAGTCATTAGAAACAAAGCAAGGTTGGTTTGTAAAGGCTGTGCTCAAGTTGAAGGCATAGATTTTGAAGAGACCTTTGCACCGGTGGCTCGTCTGGAAGCTATTCATATGTTTCTTGCATTGGCAGCATACAAAACCTTCAAGGTATTTCAAATGGACGTAAAGTCAGCTTTCTTGAATGGTTTACTTGAAGAAGAGATCTACATTGAGCAACCTGATGGTTTTCTTATCAGCAAAAATTTAGATCTAGTGTGCAAGTTGAAAAAGGCTCTTTATGGACTGAAACAAGCGCCAAGGGCATGGTATGCAAGGCTGGATCTCTATCTCCGCAAGATCGGTTTTGGAAAAGGATTGGTTGATAGCAATCTGTATGTCAAAACTGAGTTAAGCAAACAGCTGGTTGTCATTGTTTATGTTGATGACATAATCTTTGGTGGCAATGATGAGGAGATGTGCAGGAATTTTGCTGAAGAGATGAAGAAAGAATTTGAGATGTCGATGCTTGGAGAACTAAAGTTCTTTCTTGGTTTACAAGTGCAGCAGCTGAAACATGGCATCTTCATATCACAAATGAAGTACATTAAGGAAATGCTGAAACGGTTCAATATGGAAGACAGCAAGCCAGTGAGCACACCAATGTCAACGAACACGAAGCTTAGCAAAGATGATAAGGCCTCGTCCATTGATCATACCACCTATCGCTCTATGATAGGAAGCTTGCTCTACTTGACTGCTACAAGACCAGATCTTCTACAAGCAGTATGTATGGTTGCACGTTTTCAAGCAGCACCAACTGAAACGCACCTTACAGCAGTGAAAAGAATCTTTCGATATCTGAAAGGTACTATGGAGCTTGGTATCTGGTATCCCAAAGGCAAATCCTTCACTCTTGTTGCATATTCTGATGCCGATTGGGCTGGATGCGTAGATGATCGCAAGAGTACTAGCGGCGGCGCATTTTATCTTGGAGAAAGATTAGTTGCTTGGCATAGTAAGAAGCAAGACTCAGTATCCCTTTCGACAGCGGAAGCGGAATATATTGCAGCGGCAACTTGTTGTACGCAAGTGTTATGGATGCGGCAAATGATCTCTGATCTAGGAGTTCCTACAACGGATCCTACGCCGATCCTATGTGACAACACGAGTGCAATTCATATATCTAAGAATCCTGTTCAGCACTCTCGAACAAAGCATGTAGCAATTCGTTATCATTTTCTTAAAGATAAAGTTGCTGATGGAGAGGTCAAGTTGGAATATGTTCCAACAACTGAGCAAGTGGCTGATATTTTCACGAAACCTCTGCCAAAGGAAGTCTTCGAGTATCTCCGGAAAAAGTTAGGAGTTACTCACTCTCCTAAACCGTAGGAGTTGTGCTTGAAAGGGGGAGCAATGCATTCATTGAATATCCTATTCGCTCCTCGGTTTGGTCCCTTTGGACTTGTTGTCAAAGGGGGAGAGATGTTATGCTATGATAGCAAGGAGAGATGTTATGCTATGAAAGCTAGGGGGAGATTGTTGACAGTGCATGGTTGTTATTTCAGAATTTCAGAATTGGTTCCAAGTGAGTGTTGAAGTTCCAATAGTGTTGCCAACAATTCCAAAGGGGGAGATTGTTGGAATTTGAGATGACTCTTTTGAAGAATTGAAGGAATTAATATCTCAAAGTATTGTTTTGAGTTGGAATTCTTGTCAACACATTGTCACAAACGTGATGTTAATAGATTGGTGTTGATAGAGCTTAAAAGAAGAAATCAGAATTGAAACAGTCAGGAATTCAGAATTCCTGAAGCAGAGCATGCGGTCGACCGGGCACCCCATGCGGTCGACCGAAGCAAGAGAAACCTGCAGAAAAAGTTTTAGACTGCTCCCAGTTATTTTCGTGACACAGTGTGTCTTCGGTCGACCGGGACCCCAGGATGTCGACCGAGCGTGATAATTGACTGATTCGAGACAGTGTATGATGTCGACCGAGCAAGGCAGGATGTCGACCGAGCACGGGATTAGAGTTGCGCAGAAACAGAAGTGTTGCACGAAAATTCAGCACTCTTATCTAATTTGTTTGGGACTCTTTCTAAACGAATTGTAGCCTGTCTTGAATACAATTAAGGGTTACTATAACCTATATAAAGGCATGTATGGGTCGTTCTAAAGATACACCAAAGAGAGAAAGAAGAGAAGAGAAAAGAGAGAGAGTTTTGGAGAGAAGAAGAGTGCTAGTGCTGTGTGCTATTGTGCTGCATCTTTCTACAGCAAGTGTGGACGAGGATATGTTCTTGAAGATAATGTTTCGTCCATAAGATAAGTGTCTCTCTGTTTATGTTTAATTTTCAATTTGTAAGGGATTGAGAGAGAGAGAATTGTAGAGGGGAAGGGCTGTAGACAGAGTTTATCTTCTATTCTGTTTTTACATCAAGTTGGTGCTTGGTGTCTGGGGTTTGGTGATCCTATCTGTTGGTGCAGATAAATTGTAAAGGGAGTCGGTGCTTCCTAGATAGTTGGTGCTATCTGAAACTAAGGGTTGGTGCTCTTTGTCGTTGGTGCGACTAAATTAGATTCAGATCTGTCCCGGATTGGTGTTCGGACAGTCTTTGAACCGTGGACGTAGCCTTTCGGTGAACCACGTTAAATCTGGTGTCATTGTGTGGTTTGACTTGTTTTGTTGTTGAATTGGACCTATTTTTAGAAATCACTGATTCACCCCCCCCTCTCAGTGATCGCGATATCCAACAAGGTTTTCAAGCATTTGGATCATATTATTGTATATGATAGTTTTGTGGTTGATGAAGTTAAAATTTTAGATATGATTAATCAGCAATAGAGAGAGAATAGTATGATTATATGATAGTATGCATGCAGAAAGCTAGTGTTTCAATTGCTCTTTCTCTAGTGACAAAATGTTTAATTTCTCTTTAACATGAAACCTTGATATTGTTGGTTAAACTCTCCATCTTACTTGATTATATTATTGATACATAGTGAAATTGTTATTATTTTGTAGGTGAATGAAGAACTTAATTAAACGGAGATGGAATGCCTTTTGCTTAGTGGATCTATTGTTAACTTAATTTTGGTTAGTTAGGGATTTCCGGAAATTGTTTACAATGTAGCTTGCCTTTTTTTAGATGCTTTTGTGAAGGTTTTGGATTATGTCGTGACACTTTGGTTACGAATTCGAAGGTTATTGTAAATGGTTTGGATTATGGATGGATTCAAATTGGCTATGTTTTGAATTTGTTTGATTAGTGCGTGGACGAGCAACTACGTTCCTTAATGTGAATGGTGATTAATTTCCAATAAATGAAATGGTTCTTATTGAATGTTGCTATCTATATTTTTTGCATCTTTTGTAAGGCAGGTTTAGTGATTTGAAAGTGTATCCATACTGCAGCAGGTTATTAGCAATGTATATATTGCATTTTTATTTAAAAAAAATGGATGGTATCTCGCTTCTATGGAAACTGTCGCAACTGATGACTACTTGTGTCACTTTTGGTCCGAAAACAACATCTTGATCACTGCTTTTGAAAAGCGAGACAAACAAAGTTATCTTTCTTGTGATGCATTTAAGTTATTTCAGTGTCACTTTTGGGTTTAAAGTGACACAAGTGATGGACCGCGCTCCTGCTCGAGTTCCTACCGAGGTCGGCGGACGTGGGAGTCCGTTTGGTTCCGACCCTTTCGTAACCGGGGGGCAGGGGCGTGCATCAACATTTCTTTTTTTGTGGGTGTGCCAGATTTTCTATTTTACTTGGAATTGCAAGTGGTGATCCGGAGATCAACCTTCGCAAGTAAAAAGGAAATCAACTTCTTTCAAGTTTTCCATTGCACATATATTTAAGAAAAGAGACATTTTCTTGATTTGCCGTGAAAGGCGATTTTTTTTTGGCATTTATAGCCGATTTTGGCGTTTATAGCCGATTTTGGCGTTTATAGCCGATTTACAATCCTTATCAACAATGAAAGACAAGAATTGTGATTTTTGTCTCTTTTGAAAAAATACAAACTACAATGAAAAGCAAGAAAAGGAGGATCTAACTTCTCAGGAGATTGTGGGGGACTCGTTTAGATTGACGGTCGCAAGCCATATGTGGGCTTCGCCATCATCCATGCAGATGAGAACAGAGGATGCCATTGATTCGCTTGGCTTGGCTATAACCTCGGGTTTTTAGAAGACAAAGACCAAATGAAGGTCCTATATCCAATAAAAAGCCGAGTAGACGGGCTGAAAAGCCATATCTAAGCCATTGGAGGCAGGAGGAGAAGGCAAGGACCTTGGGGGGGGGGGTACCCCCCAAGGGACTTTTATCACCTTGTTGCGGTGGCCGGTGTAGAACTTCCGCAGAGTTTTCTCTCTTTTTCTTTTCTCTGGATTTCTGACCGCTGTCTGATGTTTGTTGTGTGTTTTTCCGATCTTTCTGATGTTCTTTCTTCTTGGAGAGCCCTCCTATTTATAGGCTTTTAGGTAGCCTTTTAGGTGGGTTTATGGGCTTTTAATGTCATTAAGCCGCATAATGGGAGGAGTTACAAAATTGAATTGTTTATTTTGTAACTCCTTTTTCTTGGCTTCTGATTGGCCGGAGGAGATTGAGGGCATTTAATCGCCTTTAATCGCCATGATGGGAGGAGTTTCATGGGTTAAATGCCATGAATCTCTTGACTTGTAACTCCCGAATGCTTGCTTCTGATTGGGCCGTCCAAAGAAATGGATTAATGACTGTAATAAAGTTAGTCAATTAATCGCATTAAGTGGTCGCCGAGCAGCTGAAGAGTCGCGGGCCGTGCCACGTCTTTTGGAATTCTTCTGTCGATGATCATCGATGGATCTTCATGTAGATCGACATCAGATTACCATGTAATTTCAGGTGTTTGTTGCCAACAGCGGGTCGGTGCCATCTGTCCTGTCGATTTCTCGATCGGTTGGGCAGAAAGCACACTTTTTTTGGTTGACCGGGTGGCGATCAATACTGTCTTCGATACTCTTGATGATTTACCCGTGTTTGGACGGATGTCAGAGGACTTGGTGTCTCAAAAGCATGAATTTTGGAAAGTACCAGAGGCTGGGCATCTCGAATCGCGAAAAAAACGGCGAAAACCGGGGTTTCCGGGGCTTTCCCGGCGACCCCGGGGTCCATGGTCGCCGGCGACCCTGGCCCAGGGTCGCAGGGGTCTGCGACCCTGGGGGGTTTTCCCCCTTTCTGGTCCCGTTTTGCGTCCGTTTTTGCTTTTTTCTGATTCTTTTTTCTTCTGTACTTTTCCTTGACATTTTGACCATTTATTGGCCTGATTTCTTTGTAGGAAACCTGATGAGAATCCTTGCATTTTATTTTGCAAAGTTTCCAATTTCCTGAGAAAGCCGAAGACTTTGTCGCGCAGAGTTGCCGATTTCCAGTCAGAAGTTGAAACTGGGTCAAACGATGTCGGAATGACCTGAAATTTGGTGTGAAGCCTCTTGAGCAATAAATAAGACCAACCATAGGCTTTTGTTTGAGTTTTGAAGCCGTTTGGGGTCCTATCACCTGTAGACTTGCTTTTTGTCGCGATGAAGATGTCGCGGTTTGACGTGCGGTCAACCGATGTCCGATTGACTTGAAATTTGACAGGGAACCTATTGGAGTCATTTTAAGATGATCCATAGGTTCTGTCTCGGAAACCATTGTCCCGGAGAGCTTTACCGCCGAGAGGCTTGATTTGGCTGTCGGAGAAGCGAAGTTAGGCCAAATGATCTTGAAATGGCTTGAAACTTCTTGTGTACTCCTCTTTTGGCTGTCTGGATGAATCTTGCAGTTTTTGTTTGATTCTGACAAGATTTGATTTTTGGAAGCAGCATTGCCTATTTATGGCAGGTTGCGGCTTCATATAGCTCTTTGGATCCTGAAGAGGCAAAGTGACATTTTTGGTGTCAACAAATGCCCCCTCGAGGTACAGCGGCGAGTTGCTTAACTTTTGTAGTCGATGTGCCTCGAAGAGATTTTTTTTGAAGGAGAGCCTGTGACTTGACCAAGAGTCTTTGAGCAGTCTTTCTTTTTGGTATTTGTAGCCTTTTGAGCTTCCAGGGGAATTTTATGGTAGTGAAAGGGATCACGTACCATCTCGAGGCAAAGTTTTGAAGATGACATCAGGGATGTGGATTTGGGTTTTGACCTTGTGACCTAACAGGCTATATATGGCAGGTTAGGGGGTCGGGTTTGGTTTTGATCGTGTGACCCAACAAGCTGTATGTGGAATGTTGGGGGATCAATTTTGGTTTTGATCTTGTGACCTAACAGGCTATATGTGGCAAGTTAGGGGATCAGGTTTTGGTTTTTGGTTTTGGTCTTGTGACCTAACAGGCTGTATGTGGCAAGTTAGGGGACCAGGATTTGGTTTGATTGAATGTCAATTTCAAGAATTTGGCTCAATTTGGTAGATGAGGCTGGATGGTTTGATTTTTGGAAGCTCATGGGGCTTGGAATTTTCTTTTGTATGGTCCAATCAACTCAAAAGAGGCATGGAACCATTTTTGTATGCTCTTGGTAAGAGGGATTTCTCTTTGACTAAAAGCCCAAAATTTATTTCTTTTCTTTTTTTTTGTGTGCCTAGGTGGTCAAACCTGGCTCATATGGGCTAACCCATGGGACCTTAAGCTTTTGAAATGGCTTAGATCTCATATGGTGTCATTTTTGTAAAGAATATCCAAAAATATTTCATTTGGATAGAGAATATCTAAGAATATCTTTACTTGGAGAGAATCTCTCATGATCCCTTTATTTTGGGATAGAATATCTCAAGATATCTTTCTTTTGGGAAAGAATCCGTCATAGATTGATTTTAGGAGAAAATCTCTCAAGATCCCTTTATTTTGGGATAGGATATCTCAAGATATCTTTCTTTTTGGGAAAGAATCCGTCATAGATTGATTTTTGGGAGAAAATCTCTCAAGATCCCTTTATTTTGGGATAGGATCTTTCTAATTTCTTTCTTTTGGTAAGGTTACTAATTAGTAACACTTACCTCTTTCTTCTTTCCTTCTTTGGTTTGCTCTCCTCTATAAAAGCAAGGAGAAGGTTGGATCTCTTGCTCTTATTACTTTCTTTTGCAATAATCTCAAGAGGGCTTCAAGACCAAGAGCTTTTCTTCTTCAAGATCTTCAAGAGTTTTCTTCTTCTTCTCCATCAATGGCTTCAAGTAAGTTCTTCTTTTTCAAGAAAACTCCATTGTAGGAAAAAAAAGTTCTTTCTTCTTTTTTTTTTGTTTCTTTCTTTTTCTTTTCTTCTTCTTTTTTTCTTTTTTCTTTTCCACGTGTTTTCCCCTTTTTTTTTTTACACGTGTTTTTTTTCTTTCTTTTCTTTCTTTTTTTTTTTCATGTTTGTTTTTTTTTTTGTGTGGTCCGTACGGCCACGTGGCCTGTGGGCCACGGCCTGTGGGCCAGCCCCCTTTTTTTTTTCTCTTTTTTTTTCTTTCCCTCCCTTTTTTTTGAGAGAGTTTCGTTTCTTTTTTGTTTTCTTTCTCCTCCCCTTTTTTTTTTAGAGAAAGTTTCTTTTCTTTCCTTTTTTTTGTTTTCTTTCCCTTTTTTTTTTTTTGAGAAAGTTTCTTTTCTTTTCTTTTTTTTTTTTGCTCATCATGATAATGCATTTTTTTTTCGCAAATCTAGATGTTCATGCATGCCTTTAATTTGTAAATTAAATTTGTAGCATGATGTGATAGCATACCTTAAAGTTTTTGCAAATTTGGGAACTTGGAGCTCGCAGTGATGTTGAGCCCTTCCTGATTTTGCGGAGACTTTTAGGTTTCGAAAGTTTGGAGTTTCGGAGCTCGCAGCGATGTTGAGCCCATCTTCAAGCTTTCTATTTCTTTCGGGATAGTTCCTTTTCTTCGGAATTGTCCCGTCATCATGTCAAAATTTCGCCAGATTTTTTTTAGCGAGATTCTGTCATTTTGATGTTTGATCTTTTTCTTTTCCATCCTTTTCAGGTGGTTCCTCCAGAGCGAACAAGGGTAAAGAGCCTGCTACAAGCGTACCTCGTCGATCTTCTAGATCCTCTAATCCGGCCGTTCAGCAGGCTTTCGAGAAGGTCCAGTATGTTGAGAGAAACCTGGAAGAGTGCGACTCCCTCAACAGAGATGAGATGAGGCAGCGACTGATCACTCTCAAGGGAGAGGAATTCTATAAGATCATGGTAAGCAGTCGTCCATGGCTGATGGAAGATCAGAGCGTTTTGCCCAAGCCTACCTTCTTCTTTGGTGATGCAGTCCCTGACGACATTACATACCAGAGGAGATCTTTTCAGTTTTCCTTCACAGCAGATGGTGAGAAGAAGACTGTTACTACCCGGTCGATGTTTGATCGCACCGTCTCGATTCTGAGCCTTGCCCCCACGTGCCCTAAGAGGGAAGATCCTCCAAGTTGGGTGAGAAGGACAAATGTAATCAAGACCGGGGTTTTTGTCGGCGGTTCTCCTGGATATACGGAGAGGTCGCCTGTTGACATGGACTTGTTGATGCCATCCAGCGGCTACCAGGGCTCTGATTATCCGTCGGTCGATTTGAGACCGGTGGGCCTTGGTATTTTCAGTGGTGACGGCAGCAATTGGATCAAGCCTTTTCGACTTCGAGGTCGTTTCAATGCTGACTCCGAGTGGAAGTCGTGGACTGATCGCGTCCTGCTGATTGGTGGCGCCGTTTTGAAGGAAGCCAGGATTTTTGATGCGGTCCGCGCTTTTAGGGAGACCGTGATCTTTTCCGACGAGGCCTTCATGGCTATGCTGGAGTCGTTCCTCCCTCAAACCAATACCTTCGTTGTGACGAATGGTGAGATTGGTTTTTCTTTGAAGGAGTTGAGCGCCATTACCGGATTGCCCATCCTCGGCAAACTCTATGAGGAGTTTATGCCGATTGACAGCGTCCTCGAGGGGCAGTCTGAGGAGTTCAGGCTTCTATACTTTCAGCTCGTCGCCTTCTATGATTTTTTGAAGGAGAAGGGGGGTTCGAAAGTTAGATCCAGCAGTTGGAAGAGTTTTTGCTCTTCATTCCCCAACTTCTTTAATAGTAGGGAGCCTTCTGATAGCATGACCCAGGAAGCTGGAGCTCAGGATCCAAGTTCAAAGAAGATCTTGGCCATGCAAGAAGAGTTGAGAGATTTCTGTGCAAGCACAAACGCCATATGTCCTGACATTGCACTGCGGAGAGATCTCGCTGTTTACCTCACTTATTGGCTTGGTGAGGCTGTATTTGCTGGAGGAGATGGAACGCACATCAGGCCGCATTGTATTTTCCCGGCTTGTCAGATGGCGTTTGGAGAGCAGCTTGCTTTGGTGCCAGCTCTTTACTCCTACCTGTGTACCGAACTGCAGGCTGCTGCTTTTCTGGTTCGGCTTGGGCTTCCCATGAATAGGGTATTTTCAGCCCATATCTTTTATTCGTGGTATGTATACCACTGTCCTGGCTTCCATCGGCTGGGTGCTGCACAGGATGATGATCCTCTGATGATTCGACTGGCTAAGGGCAAAGCCGTGTCTGAATCACTTTTGTTTGCCCGTATGAGGATCCGACGGTTCAGGGACGTCGAGATGGGGCAATCGTTAGTAAAGCTTTCTCCGGAGTTGCGGAAGAAGGCTTTTGATTTTGGTGCCTCCCGAGACTCTACCAGGGCGGGGTCGGGAAGGCATTATTCCTTGACAAATGCAGAGAGAGAGTGGCTTTTCAGCATACGTGTTGGCACGATGGTGTACCGCAGACATCTTTTCGTTGACATCCAGCCGTATGTACCCTCTCGTTTTGCTTTGCAGCTTGGCTTTTCTCAAGGCGTTGTTGGAGCGCCTTCAAGTATGGTGAAGCGCTTTGGAGGCTTACAGGACGGGAGAAATGCATGGGCTTTCTATAGTGCTGAAGACACTACAGCCATGATTTCTTATCCTGTGTTGCTGACTTCCCGGACTGCCGGCTTTGCGAAGTGGTTCGCGGAGAGCTTCTCGGCATATCGGGGACTTTCCAGGAAGGAGCTTGATGTGAAGCTGGTATCTGGAAAGGGCCTTGGAAAGTCGGATTTGGCATGATCCAGCATGTGCAGGAGATTCTCAGTGATGCTGAAGAGGTTGGTCTGGATGTCACAGGTGCCAGGGCGATCGTTGATAGGATCATTGCACTGGGTGACAAATGGTTTGAGACCGTGAGTTTGGCTGATGACCAGTTCTTCAAGGAGATGTTCCTGGACCCTGCTGATAAGGCTAAGTCTGACCTGGATGAGGCTACAGAAAGCAGGAAGGTGGCAGTCCGAAAGAGGAATAAAGAAGAGCTAACCATCATCGGGCTGACACATGACCTTAACATCCTTGATAGGGAGGTTGATGAGGCCAGGAAACGTCTTGAGCATTTGCAGGCACAAGTTGCTGCCAAGTGGACTGCCATAATAGAAGCTCGCGACAGGGAGAGTGCCCTGATTCACCAGGTTGCAGAGGCCGAACGGGTTCTCAAAAGGAAGTCTGATGAGGATGAACAATGGCAAGCTGCTCGAGGTAAGCTTCCTGGTGTGAGAGAAGGGGTACAGCCCACTCCAGCATCTCATGGCAAGTACTTGAAGAAGCGTGCCTTGGAATCCTTGACGGCTGAGGCTAAAAGTCTGCTTGGGGAGCTGAACTCTTGGCTGGAGACCATTTTTGATTGAGCTCCTGTATACAGAAACCATCCTTCTTTCTTTTCTTTTTTTTTTTTGGTACCACTTGTATTTTTTTGGTACTTATTTTTTGTAGTGCTTGTGAACACTTTTTTTTTGGTACCACATGCATTTTTTTGGTACTCTTTTTTTGTAGTGCTTGTGAACACTTTTTTTTCGTACCACATGTATTTTTTTTGATACTCTTTTTTTTTTCGTAGTGCTTGTGAACACTTTCTTTTTTGTTATCCCTACGCTCACTTTAATCTTTTTGTGATAAAAGTAATTGCTAAATGGGATTTGATCAAAAGGTTGTCATTTTGTGAAAATCTTTTGTCAAATGATTGTTTTGGCATGAAAGCCAGGTTTTTGTTTGTGGCATGGAAGCCAATTTTGGCATGAGAGCCAGCTTTTCTTGTGGCATTGATAGCCGAGTTTTTTTTGTTTGTGGCATCTATAGCCAATTTTGGTGGCATTGATAGCCGGTTTGTTTTGTGGCATCTATAGCCGGTTTTTTTTTGTTTGTGGCATCTATAGCCAATTTTGGTGGCATTGATAGCCGGTTTGTTTTGTGGCATCTATAGCCGGTTTTTGGTGGCATTGATAGCCTGTTTTGTTTTGGTGGCATTGATAGCCATTTTTTTTTTGAAATCCAAGTTTTTTGTTTGTGTGGCATTGATAGCCGGTTTTGTTTTTGGTGGCATTGATAGCCGGTTTGTGGCATTTATAGCCGGTTTGTGGCATTTATAGCCTGTTTTGATGGCATTTATAGCCGGTTTGGTTTTCAAAAAAATGCAAGTATCGACTAAAAGTCGCCTCCCTGCTGAATGTTCTTGCAAGTATCGATGGAATGTCGCATCCTTGCTCATTCGGTTGCGAGTATCGATGGAATGTCGCATCCTCGCGGATTTGGGTGCAAGTATCGATGGAATGTCGCATCCTTGCTTTTCAAAAATTTTGGTTTTGCGGGTACTGACTTGATGTCGTTTCCCCACGATTTTTGAAATTTGTGGTTTTCTCGAACCTTTGGGTCATGGATATCAACTGAAATGTTGCGTCTCCACAGTTTTTTAGGTTTTTTCGAACCTTTGAAATTTGGGTTGTGGATATCAACTGAAATGTTGCGTTTCCACGGTTTTGGATTTTGCAAGTATCGACGAAATGTCGCTTCCCTGCGATTTTGGAAGTGTCGAACGTGGTTCGCTTGCTTCCGATTTGTGCGAGTATCGACTAAGCGTCGCTTCCTCGCGGTTTTTGAAAAACCATTTTTTTTTGTTTAAAGACACGAGGGTCATAAGTTTTGACCTAAAACCATTTTGGCGGTAAAAGGCAGGGTGGACTAGGGTGGAAATCCCTGAATCCGGATTTTGTTTCAAACCATGAATTTTGAGTTCAAGGGTTGGAAATTTTGGTCAAGTTAGGGAAAGGTTCCTAAACTTGGATATATATATTTTTTTTTGAACAATGAAACGATGAAAGTAAACATTGTTTTAGAATTCTAGAAATTTCAATATTTGACATGAAAATTCTAAAAAAAGGGTGGGTTTAGCGAGCGTGTACCTGGAAACCGGTTTTGGCCATACAGGCATTGCTCTTACCCAGTTGGGTAAGTCTTCAAGGGTAGTACCGCTTTAAGAACTTGCCATTGATGGGCAGCATACATCTGTCACCTTCCATGTTTAGGAGTGCGTATGCGCCATTGGAGAAAACTTTGTCGATGACGTAGGGTCCCTCCCATTTTGGCTCGAATTTGCCTTTGGACTTGTGAGCGAAGACCATTGGTCTTTTTACCGCAAGAACCAAGTCATTCTTTTTGTAGGCGCGTTGTCTGACCTTTTTATCGAAAGATCCTGCCATACGTGCTTGGTAAAGTTCAATGCTTTGTTGAGCTTCGAGCCGTCTCTCATCGAGATTGTCCAGCTCATGGAGCCGCAATTTGACATTGCTTTCTTGAGTCATGTCATTTTGCAAAGATACCCTCAAGGAAGGAATTTGTACTTCCAAGGGTACGACAGCTTCGCATCCATAGACCAAGGAGAATGGTGTGCTATGGGTTGGTCCTCGAACGGTGGTTCGATAGGCCCATAAAGCTTCAGACATTTTGTCGCTCCAGTCTCTTTTGTGATTAGAGACCATTTTTTTGAGGATTTTGCAGAGTGTCTTGTTGAAAGCTTCTGCTAACCCGTTTGCTGCCGGATTGTATGGAGTCGAAGGACAGCTTTGAATTTTGTATTTGTCGCAGAACCTGTAGAATCGATGATCCCGGAACTGTGGTCCGTTATCATGGACGAATCTTTTGGGTATGCCAAAACGACAAATGATGTTGGTGCGCAGGAACTGAAGGACTGATGAGGTCTTCATTTCGTTAAACGCAAATGCTTCTGACCACTTGGAGAAGTAATCCGTAGCGGCGAAGATGAAGCGATGACCTTTGCTTGAAGGGGGAGAAATAGGACCTATGATGTCCATACCCCAGGCTTCGAAAGGCCATGAGATCGCTGTAGGATGTAGCCATTCTGGAGGCATGTGAATGTAATCTCCATGAACTTGGCATTGTTGGCAGCGCTTGGCAAATTGCATTGCGTCAGCTACCATGGTAGGCCAGTAATATCCTAACCTTTTTATCTGATCATAGAGCTTAGGTCCAGCCTGATGAGCTCCACAAAGACCAGCATGAACTTCTTTGAGTGTTTCTTCAGCCTCTTGTTGTGACAAGCAGCGTAGAAGTACTCTGTTGAAGGATTTCCTGTAAAGGATTTTTGATGGAATATCCAAATGGAAGCTAGGGGTTCGCCTTTGGATGCTTACCCGTTCTTTTGGATCTTCAGGTAGGATTCCGAACATAATGTAATCAATGAACGGATCCCTCCAGTCGCTAGTTGAAGTTTGAAGGATTGAAATCCGACTTCCGACCACTTGGTGGCATTCAGCAACTGCTTGGTGTGTGTTAAGAGGAGGAAGGATTCTCCTTTCGCACACTGTGATTTGCATGTTTTCCCCTTCCTGGATTGCCATGGATGCGGCAAGTCCGGCTAGGGCATCTGCACGTATGTTTTCACCTCTACGAATGTGGGTGATGTGACAGATGTCAAACTTTTGCAGAAGTGACTGTGCCTTGTTGTAGTAGGGCAGCAAATCTGGCTTCCTGACTTCAAATTTCTGATTCATCTGGTTGACGATCAGTTAAGAGTCTCCAAAGACTTCCAGCATGGTGATACCGGATTCGATGGCGAGTTCCAATCCTAAGATCAGAGCTTGATATTCAGCTGCATTGTTTGTGCATGGTTCCAGTAGCGAGAAAGCGTGTGGAATCATGTATTTGTCGGGGCTAACAAAGAGGATGCCAACTCCCGAGATCAGCTGTCTTTTTTCATTTGTCCTGGTTGCACCGTCAAAGTACATGTCCCAGGAGGCATTTTGTGAGAAAGTCTCCACATTGTAGACTGGTTCGTCTGGGAGATCATCTATGAGTGGATAATCTTTAGGCAATGGATGCTCTGCGAGGAAGTCTGCTAGAGCTTGCCCTTTGATTGCTTTTTGTGGTACATACCTAATATCAAATTGTGACAGAAGGATGGACCATTTTGCCAGTCGAGCATTGAGAGAACCTGCCTTTGTGACAAGGACCTTCAAGAGGTTGACCCTCGAGACCAGGTAGACTGTGTTGGAAAGCAAGTAGTGACGCAGCTTTTGTACGGCGAACATCACTGCAAGACATTCTTTTTCAACTGGAGAGTAGCGATGCTCTGCACCTACTAGCATGCGGCTGAGGTAATATAGAGCAGCTTCTTTTCTTTGATCATTTTCTTGCGCAAGCAGAGCTCCCAGAGAGTGATCAAGGGCTCTTGTGTACAAGATGAATGGTTTTCCAGTGGTAGGAGCAGCTAACACTGGAGGTTTTGTCAGGTATGACTTGTTGTCTTGGAAAGCAGCTTCACAGTCAGCATCCCAGACAAAGTTTACACCTTTTTTCATCAACCGGGAGAATGGACGGCATTTCCCCGAAAGATTGGAGATGAACCGTCTGATGTAGGCTAATCTCCCTTGAAGCCCTTTAAGTTCTCTCAAGGTTCTTGGAGAGGGCATTTCTAGAATGGCTTTGACTTTTATGGGGTCAAGCTCTATTCCAGCTTTCCGAACTAAGAATCCGAGGAACTTACCCGACGAGACGCCGAAGAAGCATTTCAATGGATTCATTCGCAGTTTGTGTTTGCGAAGCCGGAGGAAGACTTCTCGAAGGTTTTCGAGATGATCTTCTTTTCTTTTGCTTTTGACGGCGAGGTCATCAACGTAACATTCAACCGTCTTGTGCTGCATATCTTGGAATATTTTCATCATAGCCCTCTGATATGTGGCACCAGCATTCTTCAAACCGAATGGCATGACAGTGTAGCAATACACGCCAAATGGGGTTCGAAAGGATGTATGTTTTTCATCCTCAGGATGCATCTTTATCTGATTGTAGCCAGAGAAACCATCCATGAATGTCATTCGCTCGAATCCACAGGTATTATCAATCATTACCTCTGGTATGGGGAGCGGAAATTCATCTTTTGGGCATGCGCCATTCAGGTCTCTATAGTCAATACAGACCCCGATCTGCCCATTTTTCTTTGTCACGGGGACAATGTTGGCCAACCATTCAGGATGTTGTTCCTCACGGATGAAGCCGACGCTTTTGAGTTTTTGAACTTCTTGTTCAATTTTATCCATCACATCTGGACGGAATCTTCTTTGGCCTTGCTTGACAGGCTTGATGTCTTCTTGAAGATTGAGTTTGTGAACTGCTATTTTGGGGTCTAAGCCTTTATTTTGGAAAGGTTCAAGCATGGAGTTTGATGAAGAAGCATCCGATCTATGAAAGAAGATCGGTCTTTCCTTTGCTGAAGTTGCTGGAACAACGAAGGAAGCTGACGTAGGATCTTCTATGTCAGAAGTTGTCTCCATTGGAGTGAGAGCAGGCTGAACTTGCTGAGCGTCAGCTTGGCTTGACGATGTGTCGTCTTCTGGCTCTGAATCCGAGTCCGTGTCTTGCAGGATAGACACGAAAGAGACAACAAATTTGCCCCCAGGCTTTTGTTTTGCCTTCTTCGCTTTAGTTGTGATGACCAAAGGCTTTGAAGATTTGAGGGAGATGATGAAGGGAGTTTGAATGCTCTCTTCCGATTTACCGGATGGTTTGTTTTCTTCCGGTGATTGTTGAGGAGCTTTGCCTTTATCTTTCTGGAGATTTTCGGCAAAGGATGCTGTATGCTTCTCCTCTTCTTCTTTTTCACCTTCATACATCTGTGAGTCTGCGAAGTGGATTTCTTTACCTTTGAAGGGTTTTCTATCCGCAAAGACTCGATGTATCATGCCGTCGTCGCCAACAAACTTGATGCATTGATGTAGAGTTGAAGGGACAACACCATTCTCATGGATCCAAGGGCGTCCGAGAAGGATGTTGTAGCATGAAGGGGTCTTTATTGCATATACCGTGACTTCAGAGATAAGATCACCGATCTGCAATTTGAACCTGATTTTGCCGATAGGCCTTTGAGTACTCCCATCGTATCCAAAGATAGATACAGATGTGTGGCTCAGTTTGCTGGGTGGGATGCCCAACTCTTTAAGAGCCGATGTGGAGATGAGGTTGAGTGCAGAACCTGGGTCGATCTGAACTCTATGCATAGGCATTTCCTTGATATACCCTGTGAAGTACAGGGGTCGGTTATGCCTGGTTTCGCCAAGTAGGAGGTCATCCTTTGTGAAGGCGATGGTTGCACTGGCTGCTTTTTTAACCGAGAGGCATTCAATGCATGATCCCTCAGTTTTCTTCTTTTCTCCCTTTGAGGAGGCTTCTGAGTTTTTGACCCGGTAATCCATTTCAATTTGGAGGACTTGCGGGGCATGTTTGTCGACATCCTCATTCAGCTTTTGTAATTCTGAGATGAGATTATCACGAGTGTGCGGAGACATTCGCAACAAGTCTAGGATGTGCAGACGTGCAGGTATGTGCTTGAAGTGTTCAATCAAGTCATACTTGAAAGCCTCCTTAGGGCCTGCATGTTCATCATTGTTGCCACTAGGGGCGCTTACAACATCTTTTCCCGAAGGATTTACATATGTAAAGGAAGATTGGTTGTGATTTTTGTGGTAGTCCCGGCCAGAGCGGGTGCCTCTACCAACTTCGAGAGCTTCTTGAGAAGGGTCTTCGTTTGGAAGATTGTCTTCAGGATCAAGAGGCTGTCGTTTTTCATTTGCTGAGGATGCATCAGCAGCAGAGTTACCATCCTCAGTGATTGTGTTGCATGGAGCATTTTCCGGGAACAAGTCCTGAACAGCATCCAGCAATCTTTCTTCTTCGTTGACTAATTCATCGTCCCAAGCATCAATGGCTGGGAATTCTTCAGTCAGGAAGGGTGTGAACTTTGAAGTCACAGTCTCAGGAGAAGAAACCTGAGAGGGTGTCATCTCAGTGAAAGTCACGTGAGATGAGGTGGCTCCAGAAGATATATTGCTAGGCGTCGCCGGAGTGTAAGTGCTCTCATCAGACGATGCTTCGAAAGAGCTATAATCCCGAATTATCACATTACAGGAAGCTCTGACGGGAGACGTTGCCTGATCGGAGTCAGACTCATCCTCGGATGTGAGAGGATCGTCTACCCAGCAATTTTCTCCATTTTCAGGAGTTAAGGGAGGATGTACCTGGTGGTCTTCAGGGACTTCAGGCTCTGGATTGCGAGGAGGCTCGTTGACGCGTTCTTGCTCTTGTTCTAGAGCGAGTCGCTGCAAGATCCTTGCATATTCTTCGAGATCAGGTATGGGAGCCGGATCTTCTTCTTCATCATCTCTTTGTGGCTCAACATTGTTGATTTCCACTGGAGTAATGAGAGGTGCTGGGTCAGCAGCATTTTCTTGTACAGCCTCTTGGTCTTCTTCATCATCAGACCAGGATCCTTGTGGCTGTAGGGGGTTATACCAGATTACTGGCATAAGATGAGACTCAGGAACCCATTCTTCATCGGAGAGATATTCTCCTGTTTCAAGGGACTCCTCCCACTCATCTGTGTAGTTGGGTTCGAATCCATCATCGGTGTCGCTGGACTCGTATCCATCAATGGAGAATCCAACTACCGAATTGCAAGAGTATGATGCCTCCTGCATGGCTTCTCTGAATTGAGGTGGCATGAAATCACTGAGAGTGAATTTCCTTACCCCCTTTGAAGTCTCTGGAAGGGATGTTTTTGTTACCTCCAGTGAAGCGGTAGAGGAAGCCTCTGCCTTTTCTTTGACCTCTAGTTTTGGCTGGGTCTTCTCTTGCCGTTTGAGCTTGAGGAGATGTTTCCTAGCCTGCCTTCGCTGTTGAGCTGTAGGCTTTATTTTCATGACCTCCCAATTTTCATCTTTCAGGAGATCGGGATGTACCCATATCGGTTGTCCGTCTGGTGTCGGATAAGGAACCAGTTCCTCGGACGCTTCGATTGAGTTTATCACCTTGAAGGAAGTAGTGATCTTCTTCTTCGGTGATCTTGATGTTTGTCCACATGTCACCATGTTGACGGAGGCAGACCCATAGTTTTTGTCAAAGGTGATGACTCCGTTTTTCCACATCTCATTTATTTTCTCTCTCACAACGAAGCATTGATTGAGAGGATGCGAGATCATCTGGTGGTATGGACAGTACCGAGGATCGTTGGTTTTGCCAACATCACCCGGTCTTTTTGGTTCAGGCAAGGTGAGCTTGCCGTTTGCCACAAGAGCCCCGAAGATTTCATCAACATCTTCATCAAACGGGTATTTCTTCTCTACTCGTTCTTTGAAGGCGTCTGAGAGTTCAGGTCTCTTACCAGCAGCTTTGTTTTCAGCTTTCTTTGGTGGCTGAGGAGCTGGCTTGGTCTGCACATTGAGGACCTCTTTTTTCTTTGGTTTAGAGGTTACAATGGCGGTTGGCTCTTTCTTTGATGATTTCTGACTGTTGAGGTCTTTAATCACCGTTTCAGCTTCCATGGAAGCTTCTAGGAGTTCTCCCAGGTTTTTTGATTTGTTGCCGATGATCATGGAGCGGATTCTGGCTCTCATGTTGTTTCGGCAGATGTCGACTAGCGACGCTTGTGGCAATACATCAGAGCATTTGTATGCCATTGCTTTCCACTTGTGAATGAAGTCATATGTTGACTCATTCTCCCCCTGTTTTAGGCTGCACAGCTGAGCCATAGTAGCAGGATGATCCTCACCTTTGAAGTGAGTCAGGAAGCGTGTCTCTAGCATGGCCCAATTTTGGATTGAGTCCTCCGGCAGAGTGGAGTACCAATCAAAGGCCGTACCTTTTAGGGTACTTGCAAAGAGGCGGATCTTGAGTGCATCTTGATCCGCGATAGCTCCCGTCAGGATCTTGAAGTGGATGACGTGCTGTCTTGCTGATCCTTTCCCCGTATATGTTTGGAGAGTAGGATGCTTGAATTTGGTGGGGAACGGGACCGAGTCCATCCATAAGGGATATGGTGGCTTGATCCCATGCTCCTTGAGTATATCCTCTTCTTTTGCTTTGGCGAGGATACCGTCTACGTCCTTTTTGATAAGGGCGCGTGACTCATTTTCTTCTCTATTTACCTCGTCGTCTTGATGATTCGGAGGAGGTTCATTGTTCGCCTGATTTTGGAAGGCGAGGAGAAGGTTTTCCATCAGAGTTTCAATCCTCTGCTGGCCCTGTTCCAACTGCTGGATGCGGGTGATCGCATCTTCTGGAGGTGGATTGGGGGGTGGTGGCTCAGAATTTGTAGCCAAGACATTCATCCTTCGTGATTCGAACGAAGAAACTGTCCTGGTGACTGAGCTGGGGCTCGTTCTTTTCGAAGAGGAGCTTGAGGAAGGATCACTCTGCTGTCCTTTGCTTGAAGGAGCAGGGGATTCTTCTGAATGTCTTCTTGTCCTGGAGACGCTGCGGGTCATCGGACGTCGGACATGGATTTTTGTTGCTGATTTTTGACGCCTTCTGGTTTTTCCAACCATATGGACGGCAGCAACTTGGTTGGGTCTTTCTTTTTCGACCCATTTGGGAGAGACTTGAAGTGTAGGAGGCTGGGTCCTTTGCTTCTGTAGTCTCTTTTGTCGGTACGACGCGCGGCGGCGTATACGACGAGCAATTTGAGCTTCGGTCAGCTCTGACTGGGCTTTGACGATGAAGGATGTGCTCCCTCGGGCGCAGCAGCCGAGCCTGTCTTCTCTGTAGCTGGGCAAGGACAGGATGCGAACCCTGTCCTTCGCCTGTTGCAGCGAAGCTTTGAATTTTTGGAGTTCGGCCCCTGTAGAGATGAAGGGTCGAACTGCAGTTTTGTAGGCCTTAGCAGGTGCTTGTGGAGGCCTTGTAATGCATGACTTGATTTTGGGCTTGTAGGAACAAGCTGGCTCATGCTGGGATGACTTGGAAGTCAAGTTGGAGATGGGTCTCTCATCTTTCATGTAAGCAAGAGGATAGAACTGGTTCTCCTTGAGCGGGGCCAGGAATGCTGGCTTAGTGGATGCCTGGGACCTTCTCTGTTTTGGTGAAGGTCTTGGGGACCAAGTCTTGGGGTAGACCTGGTTGTTTGCAGGTTGAGGCTTCGTGGGACTGCCACGGGCTTCAGGCCTTCTAGTGGTCGCCTTTGGTGTCACGGTAGTGACACGTTGAGAGGCGAGTTTCTGCTTCTTGGATGGAGCAGTTTGTTCCTCAGGAAGTGGGAATGGTCCCAGCGTCCCGAAGACGATAGTCCGGGGAGTCGAGGTCGACCCGGAGTTTACGGAGTTGCCGAGGGAGTTGACACTTCGGCAGCTGATGGGGCGCTTGTAGGTGCGCGTGGTTTGCTTCTATTGAAGCATGAGTTGGTGCTTGCTTTCGTCGAAAGTAATGGTTAGTGAAGCTGCCATTGTTAGTTTTTTTCGAAAATTTCTGAAACAAGACCACATCCATTAGTAATCACAAGAATATAATGATCATAAATGGGAAGTTCTATGGTTTCGTCTTTTCAAATTGCTCGAGATAGATGACCCAAGCAATATGAGGAAGGCAAAATGCCATAGAGGGTACAATTGTTCTAATCGCAGGTATGGTAAGCCCGAAATGGGCATCCCAGTCACTGCTAGAAGCAATTGTGAACTTAAATTCGACTTATCGAGAAGCAGAGCTTGCTCGAGGTAAGAAGAATATAAAGT
The DNA here is from genome assembly GCA_012931725.1 of Litsea cubeba. Lineage (NCBI taxonomy): Eukaryota > Viridiplantae > Streptophyta > Magnoliopsida > Laurales > Lauraceae > Litsea > Litsea cubeba. Next base: position 39,590,022 of record CM022947.1, on the reverse strand, counting down.
TGGAGTTACAAATGTGCCGGTCGCAATACAGTAGACCCTGAAAGGGTGTACTAGTACTGCTAGACACAAATGTTTTGAGACCGCATCTATGAGATGAGATTCTCTGTTTTGAAAGGTCAAGATTGGATTCATCAAAGAGAGCAGATGGTATTCCAATCTGAACACGGTCTCGGCGATTTCCGCGAGCGCCAGTGCTCAGAAAGAAATGAACCATGATTTCTCGGATCTGAATCTAAAAATGACGAGTTTTTTTTTTGAAAAGCCAATATCGGGTTTATCAAAGAGAGCAAAAGGCACTCCAATCTGAACACGGTCTCGGCGATTTCCGCGAGCGCCAGTGCCCAGAAAGGAGAAGACCAAGATTTCTCCTATCTAAACCCAAAATGATGGAAGTTTTTTTTTTTGAAGATTTTTTTTTTTTTTGAAGATTTTTTTTTTTTTTTTAAAAAAAATCTTTTTTTTTTATTTTTACTTTTTTTTAAGATTTTTTTTTTGAAATTTTTTTTTATTTTTATTTTTTTTTATTTTTTTATATTTTTTTATATTTTTTTTTATATTTTTTTTTATTTTATTTAAAAGACGAGAGAGTACACATAGGCCTCCTAACCCGGTCTTATGAAATCTTGATTGATAGAATTGCCCCCAGGTAAGGGTAGGATTACTTAATGAACCCGTTTGGAGGACCCTTGCCTAGAACAGTCAAGCTGTCTCCACACTCTGGACAAGGCTTTTCTTTGAATCAACCATGATCAAAGAACACAGTTGGTTTAACCTTAGTGGTCTATGTCCCTTTTTTTTTATATTTTTTATTTTATTTTTATTTTTATGAATTCATCGAAGAGAAACCATGGCCCAAAACCTTAGTCGAACAGGCTCAACATTTCTGCAAGCGCGATGAACGATAGGAACAGATCAAGGTTTCTCAATTTTGAATCCAAATTGAGAAATCTAAAATTTTTTTTTTTTATATATATATATATTTTTTTTTTGATTTTTTAATGAACTCATCGAAGAGAAACCATGGCCCAAAACCTTAGTCGAACAGGCTCAACATTTCTGCAAGCGCGATGAACGATAGGAACGGATCAAGGTTTCTCAATTTTGAATCCAAATTGAGAAATCTGATTTTTTTTGTTTTTTTTTTTTTTGAAAAGAGAAAGAGTGGAAATAAATTCAAAGAATTAGAAATTTCCAAACAAAAAATCTCATCTCATTTTTTTTTATGCGGAATTCAACATAGGCCACCAATTATAAAGTTGCCAAGGAATCGAGAAAAGAAATATAAGCATAGAGCAAAATATATGATATGCAAATATTTCATTTCTAGCATCGTGTTCTCAAATAAACGAGTCCCACCGGGTGATGCCAGCTTGATGGACCGCGCTCCTGCTCGAGTTCCTACCGAGGTCGGCGGACGTGGGAGTCCGTTTGGTTCCGACCCTTTCGTAACCGGGGGGCAGGGGCGTGCATCAACATTTCTTTTTTTGTGGGTGTGCCAGATTTTCTATTTTAATTGGAATTGCAAGTGGTGATCCGGAGATCAACCTTCGCAAGTAAAAAGGAAATCAACTTCTTTCAAGTTTTCCATTGCACATATATTTAAGAAAAGAGACATTTTCTTGATTTGCCGTGAAAGGCGATTTTTTTTTGGCATTTATAGCCGATTTTGGCGTTTATAGCCGATTTTTGGCGTTTATAGCCGATTTTGGCGTTTATAGCCGATTTACAATCCTTATCAACAATGAAAGACAAGAATTGTGATTTTTGTCTCTTTTGAAAAAATACAAACTACAATGAAAAGCAAGAAAAGGAGGATCTAACTTCTCAGGAGATTGTGGGGGACTCGTTTAGATTGACGGTGGCAAGCCATATGTGGGCTTCGCCATCATCCATGCATATGAGAACAGAGGATGCTATTGATTCGCTTGGCTTGGCTATAACCTCGGGTTTTTAGAAGACAAAGACCAAATGAAGGTCCTATATCCAATAAAAAGCCGAGTAGACGGGCTGAAAAGCCATATCTAAGCCATTGGAGGCAGGAGGAGAAGGCAAGGACCTTGGGGGGGGGTACCCCCCAAGGGACTTTTATCACCTTGTTGCGGTGGCCGGTGTAGAACTTCCGCAGAGTTTTCTCTCTTTTTCTTTTCTCTGGATTTCTGACTGCTGTCTGATGTTTGTTGTGTGTTGTTCCGATCTTTCTGATGTTCTTTCTTCTTGGAGAGCCCTCCTATTTATAGGCTTTTAGGTAGCCTTTTAGGTGGGTTTATGGGCTTTTAATGTCATTAAACCGCATAATGGGAGGAGTTACAAAATTGAATTGTTTATTTTGTAACTCCTTTTTCTTGGCTTCTGATTGGCCGGAGGAGATTGAGGGCATTTAATCGCCTTTAATCGCTATGATGGGAGGAGTTTCATGGGTTAAATGCCATGAATCTCTTGACTTGTAACTCCCGAATGCTTGCTTCTGATTGGGCCGTCCAAAGAAATGGATTAATGACTGTAATAAAGTTAGTCAATTAATCGCATTAAGTGGTCGCCGAGCAGCTGAAGAGTCGCGGGCCGTGCCACGTCTTTTGGAATTCTTCTGTCGATGATCATCGATGGATCTTCATGTAGATCGATATCAGATGACCATGTAATTTCAGGTGTTTGTTGCCAACAGCGGGTCGGTGCCATCTGTCCTGTCGATTTCTCGATCGGTTGGGCGGAAAGCACACTTTTTTTGGTTGACCGGGTGGCGATCAATACTGTCTTCGATACTCTTGATGATTTACCCGTGTTTTGGACGGATGTCAGAGGACTTGGTGTCTCAAAAACATGAATTTTGGAAAGTACCAGAGGCTGGGCATCTCGAATCGCGAAAAAACGGTGAAAACCGGGGTTTCCGGGGCTTTCCCGGCGACCCTGGGCCAGGGTCGCAGGGGCCGGCGACCCTGGCCCAGGGTCGCAGGCCCCTGCGACACTGGGGGGGTTTTCCCCCTTTCGTGTCCCGTTTTGCGTCCGTTTTTGCTTTTTTCTGATTCTTTTTTCTTTTGTACTTTTCCTTGACATTTTGATCATTTATTGGCCTGATTTCTTTGTAGGAAACCTGATGAGAATCCTTGCATTTTATTTTGCAAAGTTTCCAATTTCCTGAGAAAGCCGAAGACTTTGTCGCGCAGAGTTGCCGATTTCCCGTCAGAAGCTGAAACTGGGTCAAACGATGTCGGAATGACCTGAAATTTGGTGTGAAGCCTCTTGAGCAATAAATAAGATCAACCATAGGCTTTTGTTTGAGTTTTGAAGCCGTTTGGGGTCCTATCACCTGTAGACTTGCTTTTTGTCGCGATGAAGATGTCGCGGTTTGACGTGCGGTCAACCGATGTCCGATTGACTTGAAATTTGACAGGGAACCTATTGGAGTCATTTTAAGATGATCCATAGGTTCTGTCTCGAAAACCATGGTACCGGAGAGCTTTACCGCCGAGAGGCTTGATTTGGCTGTCGGAGAAGCGAAGTTAGGCCAAATGATCTTGAAATGGCTTGAAACTTCTTGTGTACTCCTCTTTTGGCTGTCTGGATGAATCTTGCAGTTTTTGTTTGATTCTGACAAGATTTGATTTTTGGAAGCAGCATTGCCTATTTATGGCAGGTTGCGGCTTCATGTAGCTCTTTGGATCCTGAAGAGGCAAAGTGACATTTTTGGTGTCAACAACAAGTAACCATTTTTTTGTGTCACTTTGATAACAGAAACTGACACAACAAATGTATTTCTTGAGACGCTTTTATGAACTTTTAGTGACGCCGGTAGATAAGACGCTTGCATAGTAATCAGAAAAGCGACACAAACCACTTTTTAAGACACTTTAAAAGTGACTCTGTTGGAATTTGAGATGACTTGAGAAGTTCTTTTGAAGAATTGAAGAATTTAGTATCTCAAGTATAGTTTTGAGTTGGAATTCTTGTCAACACATTGTCACAAACGTGATGTTAAAAGGCTGGTGTTGATAGAGCTGAAAAGAAGAATCAGAGTTCAAACAGTCAGGAATTCAGAATTCCTGAAGCAGAGCATGCGGTCGACCGAGCACCCCATGCGGTCGACCGAGCAAAGAGAAACCTGCAGAAACAGATTCAGGTAGCTCCCAGTTATTTTCGTGACACAGTGTGTCTTCGGTCGACCGGGACCCCAGGATGTCGACCGAGCGCGATAGTTGTCTGTTTCCAGACAGTGTATGATGTCGACCGAGCAAGCCATGATGTCGACCGAGCACGGGAACCAGAGTTGCGCAGAAACAGAAGTCTTGCACGAAAATTCAGCATTCTTATCTAATTTGTTTGGGACTCTTTCTAAACGAATTGTAGCCTGTTTTGAATACAATTAAGGGTTAACATAACCTATAAAAAGGCATGTATGGGTCGTTCTTAAAGACACCAGAAGAGAGAAAGAAGAGAAGAGAAAAGAGAGAGAGTTTTTGAGAGAATAGAGTGTTGTTGCTGTGTGCTGTTGTGCTGCATCTTTCTACAGCAAGTGTGGACGAGGATGTGCTCTTGAAGATGGTATTTCGTCCATAAGATAAGTGTCTCTCTGTTTATGCTTTAATTTCAATTTGTAAGGGATTGAGAGAGAGAGATTGTAAAGGGGAAGGTCTATAGAAAAAGGTTTCTATTCTTGTTCGGTAGAACATCAAGTTGGTGCTTGGTGTCTGGGGTTTGGTGATCCTATCTGTTGGTGCAGATAAATTGTAAAGGGAGTCGGTGCTTCCTAGATAGTTGGTGCTATCTGAAACTCAAGGGAGTTGGTGCTTCCTAGATAGTTGATGCTATCTGAAACTAAGGGTTGGTGCTCTTTGTCGTTGTTGCGACTAAATAAGATTCAGATCTGTTTCGGATTGGTGTTCGGACAGTCTTTGAACCGTGGACGTAGCCTTTCGGTGAACCACGTTAAATCTGGTGTCATTGTGTGATTTGATTTGCTTTTGTTGTTAGTTTGGACCTGCTTTTAAGAAATCACTGATTCACCCCCCCTCTCAGTGATCACGATATCTAACAATTGGTATCAGAGCGAGGCTCCCTTGATCAGTTTAATACGCTAAGGGTGATCTCTTGTCAAATCACATGGCAGCCAATACAGGGAATATGAAAGCACCTCTGTTTGATGGTTCTAATTACTCTTTTTGGAAGATTAGGATGCAAGCCTTCATCAAATCTCTTGGCTATGATGTTTGGGAGGCTGTCAGAGTCGGTTACAATACTGCCACCGTACCCAATGATACTGCATCGAAGAAGTTGGCAGACAACGACTCCAAGGCGCAGAATGCACTCTTTAGTGGCCTTGTGGACAGTGAGCTTGTCAAAGTAATTGCATGCAAAACAGCCAAGGAAATTTGGGACAAGTTGCAAAGCATACATGAAGGTGATGAGAAGATTAAAGAAGCCAAATTGCAAACTCATCGCTCTCAATTCGAGTCTCCTCGCATGGAGCAAAGCGAGAATGTTGAATCGTATATGCAACGAGTGAATGAAGTCACGAATGACATTCATGGACTAGGGGAGGAGATTAAAGAGCCGGTCATCGTCAAAAAGGTTCTAAGATCTCTTCTTCCCCGGTTTGATTCAAAAGTCTCAGCCATCGAAGAAGCCAAAGATCTGAATGCATTTTCCATGGATGAATTACATGGTTCTCTAACTGCCTATGAGATGCGCATAGGAAAGACGTCTTCATCTGATAAAGAAGCGGCCTTCAAAGTTCAGAAAAAGGCAAAGAGACTGCTGGTCATGATTCTGATACTGATGATGATGAGCTTGAGGCTTAATTTGTTAGAAAGTTGAAGAAAGGAAGCAATGGCAAGTACAAAGGGAAGCTACCCTTTAAATGCTTCAATTGTGGAGGTGTTGGTCACTTTGCTGCGAAGTGTCTGCTAAAAGAAGACAATGATAATGACTCTTATGCTGAAAAGAGTAAAGGAAAGAGAAATTTCAGAAAAAGAGGTAAAGCTAAAAACTTTCTATGTCAACAAGATGACAGCACGTCTGAAACTTCAGACGATGATGAATCAACCGAAGCTCTCTTCACGGTCACTGTTGAAGAAGAAGAAGAGCTAGATCCGGAAGAGGAAGAGGAGGCTGAAGTCAATCTTGAAGAGGAACTCATAGTCGCACTTGAGGAGCTTAGCATGGAACGCAAAACAAGTAAGAAAAATCTGAAACTTCTCCATGAATCTGAAAGTTCTATTATTGCTTTGAAAACTCAAGTAGAAGAATATAAAAGAATGGTAGAAGTCCTTGAAAACCAAATAAGTATCAAAAAGGAAGAGGCTATGAAACTTGAAACTGAGATCGCTAGAGCAAAGGCTGAAAATTTGGAAAATAGCAAAAAACTCAAAGCGCTCCAAGCGATTGAAGGGACTATGAAACTCGATGAACTACTGAAAGTTCAAAGACCTGCCCACTTCAGATTTGGTCTAGGATTTGAGAAAGGTGAATCCTCTAAGATTGCACCTCCTGAAAAGAAAGAGTTTGTGAAGCAAGTCACTGCACCTTCTAACTCTATGAAGCCCACTCAACCTAGAAAGGAGTCCATTCCTGTTAGAAAGGTAATGAAGATTAACCAGCCACAAAGAAGATACAAATTCTATGGTTATTGCTTTCATTGTAATATGTTTGGACATAAAAGAGCTGATTGTAGATTCTATGTTAGAAACAGCCCACTTGTGACTAGGAACCCTTTTTCAATCCTAAACAGCCACAAAATTGAGTGCTATATATGTCATAATTATGGACACTTGGCTAGGGATTGTAGGTTGCCTATAGCTAACCAATTTCAGGTTGAAAAGAAACCCAAGTTAGTTAAGGCATGGAGGGCAAAGAAAAGTAAAGGTAATTCCAAAGAATCTCTCATTGTGCAAACGGCATTCAATGCACAAAAGAAGGCAGCACCATGGGTCCTTGATAGTGGTTGTTCAAGCCATATGACTGGTGATAAAGAGAAATTCATCAAATTACAGCACTATGAAGGCGGTTCAGTGAAGTTTGGCAACAATGATGGTGCCAAAATCTGCGGAAAAGGTGTTATTCAGCTTATGGCAAACAAGATCAGATCGAAAGAAGTCTTATATGTGTCTGGATTGAGACACAACCTGCTTAGTGTGAGCCAGATCTGTGACAAGGGTCACGAAGTTATCTTCACAAAGAATGGGTTTGCCATCAAGAAGAGTAGCAACGGCAAAACAGTGGCAACTGGATCAAGAACTGCTGGAAATCTCTATACATTGTCAGATGGAGCTGAAAAGACCTGCTTGATGAGTCGGACAGAGGAAAGTTGGTTGTGGCACAAACGCCTTGGGCATCTAAGCTTTGATAACATGTCAAAGATTTGCAATTCAAAGGCTGTCAGAGGTATGTCTACAGTTGAAAAGCCTTCCAACCCCATTTGCGATTCGTGTCAAAAGGGAAAGCAAACGAGGGTTATGTTCAAGTCAAAGGAGCATCATTCCAAGAAACCTCTTGAGCTAGTGCACACTGATCTCTGTGGACCGATGCGAACTCAAAGCACCAACGGAGATAAGTATTTCATGTTATGCATTGATGATTATACTCGTATGACATGGGTATTGTTTCTTAAGCATAAGCATCAAGCACTTGATCGTTTTAAAGTGTTTAAAGCACAGGTTGAAAATCAATTGGAAAAACGTATCAAGATTTTAAGGTCTGATCGTGGAGGCGAGTTCACATCTGAAGAGTTCACTAAATATTGTGAACATCATGGCATTCAAAGACAGTACTCAGCCCCTAGAACTCCACAGCAAAATGGAGTTGTGGAACGGAAGAATCGCACCGTACAAGAGATGGCTCGTACGATGCTAAGTGAAAGCAAGATGGCTGACAAGTATTGGAAAGAGGCAATTCATACGGCTGTATACATTCAAAATCGATGCTTGATCAGGCCACATGAAGACAAAACTCCCTATGAGCTATGGTTTGGAAGAAAAGCAACAGTCAAGCACTTCAGAGTCTTCGGCAGCAAGTGTTACATCAAGCGGCTCGAACAAAATCCGGGCAAATTTGAAGAAAGAGCTGACGAAGGTATATTTCTGGGTTACTCCTCTACTAGCAAGGCATATAGGTGTCTTAATAAAAGAACCAGAAAAATCATAGAAAGTGCTGATGTGAGAATAGATGAGAATGTTGAACCAAAGAATGCAACTCATAATGACAGTCCAGTTTATGAGGACTCGAGTGAGATTGATGATGAGATGGCTGAATCTAATGATTCTGAGAAATCAAAGGATGACTCAGAAGATACTACACCTAAGAAGCACAGCACTTGGGTAGAGCAACACCCTAAGGATCAAATCATTGGAGATCCTAAGGCAGGCGTTCAAACTAGACAAAGTGTAGTTAACAATTACTCACTTGTGTCCACCATTGAACCCAAGACTGTGGCTGAAGCCAGTCTCGATGAAAGTTGGTTGAAAGCTATGCATGAGGAGTTGGAGCAAATTGAGAAGAACTCCACATGGGAACTTGTTCCTAGACCTACTGATAAGAATGTTATTGGTACTAAATGGGTCTTTCGAAATAAGCTGAATGAAGATGGTCAAGTCATTAGAAACAAAGCAAGGTTGGTTTGTAAAGGCTATGCTCAAGTTGAAGGCATAGATTTTGAAGAGACCTTTGCACCGGTGGCTCGTCTGGAAGCTATTCGTATGTTTCTTGCATTGGCAGCATACAAAACCTTCAAGGTATTTCAGATGGACGTAAAGTCAGCTTTCTTGAATGGTTTACTTGAAGAAGAGGTCTACATTGAGCAACCTGATGGTTTTCTCATCAGCAAAAATTCAGATCTAGTGTGCAAGTTGAAAAAGGCTCTTTATGGACTGAAACAAGCGCCAAGGGCATGGTATGCAAGGCTGGATCTCTATCTCCGCAAGATCGGTTTTGGAAAAGGAATGGTTAATGCAATCTGTATGTCAAAACTGAGTTAAGCAAACAGCTGGTTGTCATTGTTTATGTTGATGACATAATCTTTGGTGGCAATGATGAGGAGATGTGCGGGAATTTTGCTGCAGAGATGAAGAAAAAATTTGAAATGTCGATGCTTGGAGAACTAAAGTTCTTTCTTGGTTTACAAGTTCAGCAGCTGAAACATGGCATCTTCATATCACAAATGAAGTACATTAAGGAAATGCTGAAACGGTTCAATATGGAAGACAACAAGCCAGTGAGCACACCAATGTCAACGAACACGAAGCTTAGCAAAGATGATAAGGCCTCGTCCGTTGATCATACCACCTATCGCTCTATGATAGGAAGCTTGCTCTACTTGACTGCTACAAGACCAGATCTTCTACAAGCAGTATGTATGGTTGCACGTTTTCAAGCAGCACCAACTGAAACGCACCTTACAGCAGTGAAAAGAATCTTTCGATATCTGAAAGGTACTATGGAGCTTGGTATCTGGTATCCCAAAGGCAAATCCTTCACTCTTGTTGCATATTCTGATGCCGATTGGGCTGGATGCGTAGATGATCGCAAGAGTACTAGCGGCGGCGCATTTTATCTTGGAGAAAGATTAGTTGCTTGGCATAGTAAGAAGCAAGACTCAGTATCCCTTTCGACAGTGGAAGCGGAATATATTGCAGCGGCAACTTGTTGTACGCAAGTGTTATGGATGCGGCAAATGCTCTCTGATCTAGGAGTTCCGACAACGGATCCTACGCCGATCCTCTGTGACAACACAAGTGCAATTCACATCTCCAAGAATCCTGTTCAACATTCTAGAATGAAACATGTAGCAATTCGCTATCACTTTCTCAAGGAAAAGGTTGCAGATGGTGAGGTAAAGTTGGAATATGTCCCAACTACTGAGCAAGTTGCTGATATCTTCACAAAACCACTGCCAAAAGAAGTCTTCGAGTATCTCCGAAAAAAATTAGGAGTTACTCACTCTCCTAATCCTTAGGAATTGTGCTTGAAAGGGGGAGCAAAGTATTTCTTGAAAATTCTATTCGCTCCATCGTTGGTCCCTTTGGACTTGTTGTCAGAGGGGGAGAAAGACTTAAGCTAGAGAAAGCTATGTTAGAAGAAGTTATGATATGATAACTTTGGAAAAATTGGTATCAAGAGAGTTAGAGATCTTGATTGATTTTTTTAAGACAGGGGGAGACTATGGTTCTGAAGAAGCTTCATGAAGATCAACACGTGTTTCTAAGTGTTGAAGTTCCAAAAGTGTTGCCAACAATTCCAAAGGGGGAGATTGTTGGAATTTGAGATGACTTGAGAAGTTCTTTGAAGAATTGAAGAATTTAGTATCTCAAGTATAGTTTTGAGTTGGAATTCTTGTCAACACATTGTCACAAACGTGATGTTAAAAGGCTGGTGTTGATAGAGCTGAAAAGAAGAATCAGAGTTCAAACAGTCAGGAATTCAGAATTCCTGAAGCAGAGCATGCGGTCGACCGAGCACCCCATGCGGTCGACCGAGCAAAGAGAAACCTGCAGAAACAGATTCAGGTAGCTCCCAGTTATTTTCGTGACACAGTGTGTCTTCGGTCGACCGGGACCCTAGGATGTCGACCGAGCGCGATAGTTGTCTGTTTCCAGACAGTGTATGATGTCGACCGAGCAAGCCATGATGTCGACCGAGCACGGGAACCAGAGTTGCGCAGAAACAGAAGTCTTGCACGAAAATTCAGCATTCTTATCTAATTTGTTTGGGACTCTTTCTAAACGAATTGTAGCCTGTTTTGAATACAATTAAGGGTTAACATAACCTATAAAAAGGCATGTATGGGTCATTCTTAAAGACACCAGAAGAGAGAAAGAAGAGAAGAGAAAAGAGAGAGAGTTTTTTTGAGAGAATAGAGTGCTGTTGCTGTGTGCTGTTGTGCTGCATCTTTCTACAGCAAGTGTGGACGAGGATGTGCTCTTGAAGATGGTATTTCGTCCATAAGATAAGTGTCTCTCTGTTTATGCTTTAATTTCAATTTGTAAGGGATTGAGAGAGAGAGATTGTAGAGGGGAAGGTCTATAGAAAAAGGTTTCTATTCTTGTTCTGTAGAACATCAAGTTGGTGCTTGGTGTCTGGGGTTTGGTGATCCTATCTGTTGGTGCAGATAAATTGTAAAGGGAGTCGGTGCTTCCTAGATAGTTGGTGCTATCTGAAACTCAAGGGAGTTGGTGCTTCCTAGATAGTTGGTGCTATCTGAAACTAAGGGTTGGTGCTCTTTGTCGTTGTTGCGACTAAATAGATTCAGATCTGTTCCGGATTGGTGTTCGGACAGTCTTTGAACCGTGGACGTAGCCTTTCGGTGAACCACGTTAAATCTGGTGTCATTGTGTGATTTGATTTTCTTTTGTTGTTAGTTTGGACCTGTTGAAAAAGGAATCACTGATTCACCCCCCCCCCCTCTTAGTGTTCACGATATCTAACAGACTCATTAAGACATTTTTTTTGTAGTGGTGGGAGTCCGTTTGATCCGACCCGTTTGCGCCCGGGGGGGCAGGAGCGGGTATCAACATTTTTTTGTGTGGGTGTGCTAGATTTTATATTTTACTTGGAATTGCAAGTCGTGATCCTGAGATCGACCTTCACAAGTAAAAAGGAAATCAACTTCTTTCAATTTTTCCATTGCACATATATTTAAGAAGAGAGACATTTTCTTGATTTGCCATGAAAGGCGATTGTTTTGGCATTTATAGCCGATTTTTGGCATTTATAGACGATTTTTGGCGTTTATAGCCGATTTTAGCATTTATAGCCGATTTACAATTCTTATCAATAATGAAAGACAAGAGTTGCGATTTTTATCTCTTTAAAAAAAATAAACTACAATGAAAACCAAGAAAAGGAGGATCTAACTTCTAAGGAGATTGTGGGGGATCCGTTCAGATTGACGGTCGCAAGCCATATGTGGACTTTGCCATCATCCATGTAGATGAGAACAGAGGATGCTCTTGATTCGCTTGGCTTGTCTATAACCTCAGATTTTTAGAAAACATAGACCAAATGGAGGTCCTATGTCCAATAAAAAGTTAAGTAGACAAACTGAAAAGTCATGTCTAAGCCATTGGAGGCAGAAGGAGAAGGCAAGGACCTTGGGGGGTACCCCCCAAGGGACTTTTGTCACCTTGTAGCGGGGGCCAGTGCAGAACTTTGCAGAGTTTTCTCTCTTTCTTTCTCTGGATTTTCTGTGCTTGGAAGCTGATCTGATTCTGATCTCTGGGAGTTGTTTGATTTTTTCTGATCTGGATTTCTTTGGAGTGTTCCCCTATCTATAGGCTCTTGGTAGCCATTTAGGAAAGTTTATGGGCTTTAATCGTCAGTAAACCGCATAATGGGAGGAGTTACAAGGTTTAATTTCTTTATTTCGTAACTCTTGGACCTTGGCTTCTGATTGGCCGGTGGAGATTGAGGGCATTTAATCGCCTTTAATCGCCATAATGGGAGGAGTTTCATGGGTTAAATACCATGAATCAATTGACTTGTAACTCCTGGATGCTTGCTTCTGATTGGGCCGTCCAAAGAAATGAATTAATAATTGCAATAAAGCTAGCCAATTAATTGCATTAAGTGGTCGCCGAGCAGTTGAAGAGTCGCGAGCCGTGCCGCGTCTTTTGGGATTCTTCTGGCGATGTGTTGGAATTTGAGATGACTTGAGAAGTCTTTTGAAGAATTGAAGAATTTAGTATCTCAAGCATCATTTTGAGTTGGAATTATTGTCAACACAATGTCGCAAGCATGATGTTAATAGGTTGGTGTTGATAGAGCTTAAAAGAGAAATCAGAGTTGAAACAGTCAGGAACTCAGAATTCCTGAAGCAGAGTGTGCGGTCGACCGGGCACCCCATGCGGTCGACCGAGCAAGAGTAACCTGCAGAAAAAGTTTCAGGAAGCTCTCAGTTATTTTCGTGACACAGTGTGTCGTCGGTCGACCGGGACCCCAGGATGTCGACCGAGCACGACAGGTATCTGTTTCCAGACTGTGTATGATGTCGACCGAGCACACCAGGATGTCGACCGAGCACGGGAAGACAGAATTGCGCAGAAACAGAAGTCTTGCACGAAAATTCAGGAAACTCTTGTATTTTGTTTGGGACTCTTTCTAAACGAATTGTAGCCTTTTTGGAACACTCTTAAGGGTTATCATAACCTATATAAAGGCATGTTTGGCTCGTTTTTAAAGACACACAAGAAAGAGAAAAAGAAGAGAAGAAAAGAGAGAGAGTTTTGGAGAGAAGAGAGTGCTGTTGCTGTGTGCAGTCTTGTTACAAGTTTCTACAGCAAGTGTGGACGAGGATGTGCTCTTGAAGATGGTGTTTCGTCCATAAGATAAGTGTCTCTCTGTTTATGCTTTAATTTTCAATTTGTAAGGGATTGAGAGAGAGGGATTGTAGAGGGGAAGGGCAGTAGAAAAAGGTTTCTACTCTTATTCTGTAGAACATCAAGTTGGTGCTTGGTGTCTGGGGTTTGGTGATCCTATCTGTTGGTGCAGATAAATTGTAAAGGGAGTCGGTGCTGTTAGGGATTTTGTGATTGCAATTTGATGGATGCATTATCATTTAAATCATCATTTGAGTTTTCACATGAGCATTGATTTAGAAATCTTGAAATCTTGATTTTCACATGCATTGTTTTTAGAAATCTTGGTTCATGCATGTTTTGATTTTAAAACTTGGATGCATTTAGTTTTGAAAAGAGTTTTTAAGAATCAAGCTAGCCTTTGATTTTAAAGTTTCAAATCATTTTTAGGCTTTTTATGTTTCATGTTTTTAAACCACTTAGAATGATTTAAAACATGATTTCAAGCTTGATTTAATGGCCCAAAAAGTCCCCAAAGAAAAATACTTTAAAATATGCAAAATATGCATTTTTGGGGGAATTGGTCCAGGGGACCCGGTCGACCTACAGTGTGGCCGGTCGACCGCGCACATGGCCGGTCGACCGAGCCTACTGCAGGTCGACCGAAAAAGTGACCGTTGAGCCTTTTGTCAAACGGTCAGATTTTTGCCCGTTGAAGGGCAGGTCGACCGAGCCCTGTATGGGGTCGACCGAGGACTAGCCGTTGGGCAATTTTTTGTATAAAAAGGAGCTCATTCCTTAGCCAAAAGTGAGGAACTTTAAGGCCCTTCTTGAGGTGATTTGAGGCCAAACAAAGGGGAATGAGCTAAGGAAAACTAAGGGTCATTAGGAAAGCTAAAGCTTGGGATTAATGAAGTTAAATCACTAAGTAAGCTTGCTTTTCCTAATCATATGTTTTCATGCTTTATTCTATTTATTGGTAAATCTTTTCTAGCATGTTAATGTATGATTTGTTGTATCCTTAACATGGTTATGTTTTGAATTGATTCATTGTTTTGGATACATCACCTTGATTCAAACCAAGTAGTACTTAAATTGGTATATCTAAGTAGATCATGTTTTGGAATCATCTTTGAAATCATATGTAACATGATTCCTATACTTGGTTGAATCTTTTGTTGTTGTTTTTCATCATAAGAAAATCCCTTTCAAATCTATCTTATGTTTTGGATTCAACAACTTTATAAATCACATGTATTTGGTTTTAAAGTTTTACAACTTGTATAAACATTGATTGGTAAATCATTTTCAAAGTTGTCTTTTTAAATACATGTGTTTTGACCCTTTATTTCAATCAAATATATTTGTATGTTTTACACTTTCAAATACTTTAAGCATACAATGAGCTACATTGTTAATTTGATTGAAATCCTTATGCATCACATGTTTTGTTCTTTGATTTTCACAACTTGTTTAGAATACATAGGTATGTCTTTTACAAGTTACTTTTAACATGTGATTAGCATTTCCTCAATCATAAATGTTTTGAGCTAAAACTTTCAAAAGCCTTTGGCATACATTTATGAGCTTTTATTTTCAAATTGATTGAGGACATCATGCATACACTTTGTGCATTCATCTTTGCATTCATATAGTGTTTGTGTGAGTTAGATTTTCACTTTCATATCCGCCTATTTAGAGGCAATTTATATGAGCCAAAATTGTAATCTCCATCAAGTGTATTATAGACACTACTTAGAGAGATAACCAACCTTGTGGTTGAAGAGGTTATTGCTTAGCCTTGAAAAGCATATTGTAAGAGGTTATTGCTTAGCCTAGAAAAGCATAGTTGTAAAGGTTATTGCTTAGCCTATTGAAAAGCATACATAGTGGAAATCCGGTGGGGTGTGAGGAACACAAGCCGGTAGTGGATGTAGGCACGTTGGCCGAACCACTATAAATATTGTGTTGTGGTGTGTGCTATGTGGTGATTATGTTGTTTAGCTTCCGCATTATGTATGTTAATCATCACAAGTGACTAGTTTGTTTTAAAGAAATTAAAATTGGTCATAATTAGTCATTAAGTGTAGCTCACCCTATTCACCCCCCCTCTAGGGTTAGGATCCCAAGGACTTACAAGTGGTATCAGAGCAAGGTTACTCCATTTAGGGCTTAAACACCCGGAGTTGATCCTTATATGCTTAAATCTAGATTTGAACCCTAGAGTTGTTTTTTATTGCTTATCATGAAGAATGATTTCCACTATGGTTGAAAATGGAATTTTCCTTCCTAGCTCTCTAATTTCCCCTAAGAATCTATCTCACCACTCTAAAACTTTTTCAAGTTAAATCTCCAAGAGTTGGTGGGACCTCAAAGTAAACCCTCAAGGTCAACCTTATCAAGACCTTAGGTGAATCTTCAAAGGTAGACTTTTGGACTAACCTTAAGGCCTTGAACCTCACTAGACCAACCTATTCTTTTTAGTCATATCTATTTGTTGGTCATGTTACATTTGCATTTTGTTTCTACATAGTCACATCTTATAAAATGCAATGTTTCTTTGTGATCATCTGATTTTGTCTACATGAACTTTCTTAGTTATATCCTTGGTTTTCAAAATCATTTGATTGCAATATCCTCATATAGATTTGCATTTTGTTCTCATATCTAGTGTAGTGCATTTCTATTTGATGATCATCAACTGATTGTGATTACAAAAGCTTTCTTAGCTAGTTTTTTCATGATCAATTGATGTTAGAAAATCATTTATTTGGATATCATAGTAAGATCTTTTAGAAAAATAAATGATTTGAATTAATTTGAATTTTCCATGATTTCTAAGTTATACCTTCAAATGGAAAATTATTGTTTTTGAAAGATCAACTTGTATGTTCTCCAAAGAAGTAATATCATTTAAAATGCAAGTTGAAAAATGATTTATGCCTCATTGTTACATTCTTTGATGAGGATCGAAATTGATTTTCATTCTATGCTTACTAAGTTAGAATTTTGAAATGAAAATTCAATTCTTTGATACTTGAGATTCAATTGGTTAAGAACCTTATAGTTATATTTTTTAATTGAATGTGTTTTGGATAAATGCATTTTCCAATTGATATCAAGTTTGAATATGTTTTAAATCAATTTGTATGAGTGTCTTTTATCATATTTACAATACAAATTGAAAATTTATAATAGTTCACTTCATGGCTTTCAAAATTGCTTGATCATAAATTATTCATTTTTGGTATTTTGAATATTGAAGTGATTTGAAGAAATTTGGAATATGCTCTAAGCTTTATTAGTAACATTTATAGAAGCATTTTCCTTGAGTTTATTTCCTTGTGCTTATAATCTTATCATTTAGAAGGAAATACATTTTACAAGCAATTTGCATCTTTGCTCAACAAAGTTACATTCTTTCAAATGCAAATTGACTTTGTTATGTCTTACTTTGTGTGGTTGGGTATGATGTCATTGATTTGCATGTTTGTGCCTAACTTTGTATATCGTTTCATTAGTGCAAATTGATGTTGTTTATGCTTTATAGTAAAATCTTTTGTTTCATGATCATTTGAGCTTCTTAAGTACATATGTGATTTTGTGTGCTAAGTTCATTTGGTATGATTCTCATATCCATTTTCCATTGCATTGTAAGCATACTACATTTGCTAAGAGTGGAAATTTTACATGATAGATTAATGGATCATTTTAGATGAATTTGAATTAAACCATTGTTCTTCATAGGTATACCTTATATGAGATCCATTTTCATCTATATACGATCCATGATATCGTTCTAACTTCATACCTTGTGCATGAATAGTTATATTCTTTATTGATGATATGGTATGAGTTAGATCTTGATTATAATTGATCCTCTCTATGCAAATGTCATATAGTTCCATGTATGGTTGTGCTCTTAAGTTCCATTTGTGGATACCATACTAGAACTCTCAAATCCATCCTTTGTACTTCATACGCTTTGCTATAGATGGATGGTTGTGATATTGATTTATGCATAATTTCATAGTAATATTGCTTGTGCATTTTTCAATATCATATTTATGATCATATGAGACTCTCATCAAAATCCATTATTTGTATCTCATAGGCATATCTATTTTTGATGGATTTCCTTCATGTTGAGTTCATATGGTTTTTCAATTTTCAAATTGCATGTACCACCTAAAGACATTTCACTTCATGCAATTTAAAATGTTCATCACTATGCTCACTAAGTTACTATATCATTAAAGTGATGATTTTTTCACTTATGATGCTTGATGGAATTTTGTGTTTGTCACATCTATGCTCTTAATCATGTTTCATATTCAATTGGTTTCAATTAGTTTAATTTTCGATTGTTGTCATATCCAATTGATATCTTGTGATTGTGATAAACCTTGTGTACATTGGATTGAACTTGATAAGTAATATGTCTTTATTCCATGTCACATCCCATTAGCATCATAATGTTCATGGTTGCCTCCTCTCATGCTCATATAGGTAAATCTTATGATCACCATTTTTATGTGTTAATAATCTTGGTTGGTCAATGGTTGAGGTAGGCTTCATGTTTGAACTTCATTTCATTCATCTTGTGCACATAATAGTCATATTTTTTGATTGGATGAAATGATTTCAAAATTTACATAGCATATGTTTTTCATAGGTATATTGATTGATGCTATGTTTAATAAACCCCATAACATCATGGATAGCTCTAATTTGGATTGATCCTAGTAGTTATATTCTTTTTAACTCCATTTTAGAGTGATTGAGATAATAGTCATATCCTTTAATCTCAATTGGTATTCTTTATTCCAATTGGTATCCATGGTTGCTTTTCTCAATGACCTTGCTCTTAATCTTGGTAATTTGATCATATTAAGCTCTATAGTTAAATGAATCTAATCCGTTCCTTGAAGTTGACCCTCAATTGGTAAAACCATCTTCTTCTTGAACCAAATAGTTAAATCTTTGTCAAAAGTTTGACAAAAGGAGAGAATGGATTGAGGGGGAGTATAAACCTTCATAGGAAGTATTAGTTTTGATCAAATTCACCATTGAATTGGCTTTATACCCTTAGACTACTACCATACATGATACCTGTTATATATTTCATTTTCGATTTCTTTCGTTAACAGGTGCTACTAAAAGGTATTTTCCTTATGTCATGTGTGTAGGTACCTTTGCAATTTAATGTCAAAGGGGGAGAATATTCTAGATGTCAAAAGGGGAGAATATTGTCAATTTATCTAAGGGGAGATTTTGTATTATCTTCCAAAGGGGGAGAAGATGCATATCTTGCCAAAGAGAGAGAGTGCATGGTCAAAGGGGGAGAGTTGATAGAAGACAAAGCTTGGGAGTTAAAGACGTTGCTTGGCTAAAGAAGAAAAGAAAGCTTGAAGAATGATCAAGCTCCAAGCATCAAGAATGAAGAAAAAGAACAAGAGCCCAAGCTAAGTCAAAGAAGCATCCAAGAGATTTCAAGACTTGTCCAGCTAAGGGGGAGCTGAAGACTTAGTGTGAAAATTCAGTGATGAGTGAGTTGCCATCAAATTGCAAAGGGGGAGATTGTTAGGGATTTTGTGATTGCAATTTGATGGATGCATTATCATTTAAATCATCATTTGAGTTTTCACATGAGCATTGATTTAGAAATCTTGAAATCTTGATTTTCACATGCATTGTTTTTAGAAATCTTGGTTCATGCATGTTTTGATTTTAAAACTTGGATGCATTTAGTTTTGAAAAGAGTTTTTAAGAATCAAGCTAGCCTTTGATTTTAAAGTTTCAAATCATTTTTAGGCTTTTTATGTTTCATGTTTTTAAACCACTTAGAATGATTTAAAACATGATTTCAAGCTTGATTTAATGGCCCAAAAAGTCCCCAAAGAAAAATACTTTAAATATGCAAAATATGCATTTTTGGGGGAATTGGTCCAGGGGACCCGGTCGACCTACAGTGTGGCCGGTCGACCGCGCACATGGCCGGTCGACCGAGCCCACTGCAGGTCGACCGAAAAAGTGACCGTTGAGCCTTTTTTCAAACGGTCATATTTTTGCCCGTTGAAGGGCAGGTCGACCGAGCCCTGTATGGGGTCGACCGAGGACTAGCCGTTGGGCAATTTTTTGTATAAAAAGGAGCTCATTCCTTAGCCAAAAGTGAGGAACTTTAAGGCCCTTCTTGAGGTGATTTGAGGCCAAACAAAGGGGAATGAGCTAAGGAAAACTAAGGGTCATTAGGAAAGCTAAAGCTTGGGATTAATGAAGTTAAATCACTAAGTAAGCTTGCTTTTCCTAATCATATGTTTTCATGCTTTATTCTATTTATTGGTAAATCTTTTCTAGCATGTTAATGTATGATTTGTTGTATCCTTAACATGGTTATGTTTTGAATTGATTCATTGTTTTGGATACATCACCTTGATTCAAACCAAGTAGTACTTAAATTGGTATATCTAAGTAGATCATGTTTTGGAATCATCTTTGAAATCATATGTAACATGATTCCTATACTTGGTTGAATCTTTTGTTGTTGTTTTTCATCATAAGAAAATCCCTTTCAAATCTATCTTATGTTTTGGATTCAACAACTTTATAAATCACATGTATTTGGTTTTAAAGTTTTACAACTTGTATAAACATTGATTGGTAAATCATTTTCAAAGTTGTCTTTTTAAATACATGTGTTTTGACCCTTTATTTCAATCAAATATATTTGTATGTTTTACACTTTCAAATACTTTAAGCATACAATGAGCTACATTGTTAATTTGATTGAAATCCTTATGCATCACATGTTTTGTTCTTTGATTTTCACAACTTGTTTAGAATACATAGGTATGTCTTTTACAAGTTACTTTTAACATGTGATTAGCATTTCCTCAATCATAAATGTTTTGAGCTAAAACTTTCAAAAGCCTTTGGCATACATTTATGAGCTTTTATTTTCAAATTGATTGAGGACATCATGCATACACTTTGTGCATTCATCTTTACATTCATATAGTGTTTGTGTGAGTTAGATTTTCACTTTCATATCCGCCTATTTAGAGGCAATTTATATGAGCCAAAATTGTAATCTCCATCAAGTGTATTATAGACACTACTTAGAGAGATAACCAACCTTGTGGTTGAAGAGGTTATTGCTTAGCCTTGAAAAGCATATTGTAAGAGGTTATTGCTTAGCCTAGAAAAGCATAGTTGTAAAGGTTATTGCTTAGCCTATTGAAAAGCATACATAGTGGAAATCCGGTGGGGTGTGAGGAACACAAGCCGGTAGTGGATGTAGGCACGTTGGCCGAACCACTATAAATATTGTGTTGTGGTGTGTGCTATGTGGTGATTATGTTGTTTAGCTTCCGCATTATGTATGTTAATCATCACAAGTGACTAGTTTGTTTTAAAGAAATTAAAATTGGTCATAATTAGTCATTAAGTGTAGCTCACCCTATTCACCCCCCCTCTAGGGTAAGGATCCCAAGGACTTACAGGTGCTTCCTAGATAGTTGGTGCTATCTGAAACTAAAGGGAGTAGGTGCTTCCTAGATAGTTGGTGCTATCTGAAACTAAGGGTTGGTGCTCTTTGTCGTTGGTGCGACTAAATAGATTCAGATCTGTCCCGGATTGGTGTTCGGACAGTCTTTGAACTGTGGACGTAGCCTTTCGGTGAACCACGTTAAATCTGGTGTCCTTGTGTGATTTGATTTGCTTTTGTTGTTAAATTGGACCTGTGTTTTTAACGAATCACTGATTCACCCCCCCTCTCAGTGATCGCGATATCTAACAATTGGTATCAGAGCGTAAGGCTCCCTTGATAAGCTTAACACGCTAAGGGTGATCTCTTGTCAAATCACATGGCAACCAATACAGGGAATAAGAAAGCACCTTTGTTTGATGGTTCTAATTACTCCTTCTGGAAGATCAGAATGCAGGCTTTCATTAAGTCACTTGGCTATGATGTCTGGGAGACTGTCAGAGTCGGTTACAATATTGCCATTGTACCCAATGATGCTGCAACAAAGAAGTTAGCAGACAACGACTCTAAGGCGCAGAATGCACTCTTTAGTGGCCTTGTGGACAGCGAGCTGGTCAAAGTAATTGCATGCAAAACAGCCAAAGAAATATGGGACAAGTTGAAAAGCATTCATGAAGTAGATGAGAAGATCAAAGAAGCAAAATTGCAAACCCATCGCTCTTAATTTGAATCTATTCGCATGGAGGAAAGCGAGAATGTTGACTCATATTTGCAACGAGTGAATGAAGTCACGAATGACATTCGTGGACTAGGGGAGGAGATTAAAGAACCAGTCATCATCAAAAAGGTTCTAAGATCTCTTCTTCCCCGGTTTGATTCAAAAGTCTCAGCCATAGAAGAAGCCAAGGATCTGAATGAATTTTCCATGGATGAGTTGCATGGTTCACTCACTGCCAATGAGATGCGCATAGGTAAGACGTCTTCATCTAATAGAGAAGCGGCCTTCAAAGTTCAGAAAAAGGGAAAAGAGACTGCTGGTCATGATTCTGATGCTGATGATGATGAGCTTGAGGCTCAATTTGTTAGAAAGCTGAAGAAAGGAAGCAATGGAAAGTACAAAGGGAAGCTACCCTTTAAATGCTTCAATTGTGGCGGTGTTGGTCACTTTGCTGCGAAGTGCCCGCTGAAAGAGAATAATGATGATGACTCTTATGTTGATAAGAGTAAGTGGAAGAAAAATTTCAGAAAGAGGGGCAAAGCAAAAAGCTTCATCAGTCAATATAATGACAGCACGTCTGAAACTTCAGACGATGATGAATCAGCCGAGGCAACTGAAGCTCTCTTCATGGTTACCGTTGAAGAAGAAGAAGAGGAGCAAGAGCCGGAAGAGGAAGATGAGGCTGAGGTCAATCTCGAAGAAGAACTCATTGCCGCACTTGAGGAGCTTAGCATGGAACGAAAAACAAGTAAGAAAAAACTGAAACTTCTTCATGAATCTGAAAGTTCAATTATTGCTTTGAAAACTCAAGTTGAAGAATATAAAAGAATGGTGGAAGTCCTTCAAAATCAAATAAGTATCAAAAAGGAAGAGGCTATGAAACTTGAAACTGAAATCGCTAGAGCAAAGGCTGAAAACTTGGAAAATAGCCAAAAACTCAAAGCACTCCAAGCGATTGAAGGGATAATGAAACTCAATGAAATTCTGAAAGTTCAAAAGCCCTTCCACAATAAATTTGGTATTGGATTTGAGATCGGAGAGTCCTCTAAAGCTGCACCTTCTTTGTTTATGAAACAAAGGGCCATACCTCTTAAGGCTACAAAGCTTCAAATTCAGCCTAGTATTGAGATGGTCAATAAGAAAAGGTTTGTGGAGTTTAACCAGCCATCTAAGAAAGGAAGAAGGTTCAGATTCTATGGTTATTGCTATCATTGTAATAGATATGGACATAAAAGAGCTGATTGTAGATTCTATGTTAGAAACAGCCCATTTGTGACTAGGAATCCTTTTTCAATCCTAAACAGCCACAAAAATTGAGTGCTATATGTGTCATAATTATGGACACTTGGCTAGGGATTGTAGGTTGCCTATAGCTAACCAATTTCAGGTTGAAAAGAAACCCAAGTTAGTTAAGGCATGGAGGGCAAAGAAAAGGAAAGATAATTCCAAAGAATCTCTCATTGTGCAAACGGCATTCAATGCACAAAAGAAGACAGCACCATGGGTCCTTGATAGTGGCTGTTCAAGCCATATGACAGGTGATAAGGAAAAATTCGTCAAATTACAGCACTATGAAGGCGGATCAGTGAAGTTTGGTAACAATGATGGTGCCAAAATCTGCGGAAAAGGTGTTGTTCAGCTAAAGGCAAACAAGATCAGATCGGACGAGGTCTTATATGTGTCTGGACTGAGACAAAACTTGCTTAGTGTGAGCCAGATCTGTGACAAAGGCCACGGAGTTGTCTTCACTAAGAATGGTTTTGCTATCAAGAAGTGTAGCAACGGCAAAACAGTGGCTACTGGATCTAGGACTGCTGGAAATCTCTATACATTGTCAGATGGAGCTGAAAAGACTTGCTTGATGAGTCGGACAGAGGAAAGTTGGTTGTGGCACAAACGCCTTGGGCATCTAACTTTGATAACATGTCAAGATTTGCAATTCGAAGGCTGTCAGAGGAATGTCTACAGTTGAAAAGCCTTCCAACCCCATTTGCGATTCTTGTCAAAAGGGAAAGCAAACGAGGGTAATGTTCAAGTCAAAGGAGCATCATTCAAAGAAACCTCTTGAGCTAGTGCACACTGATCTCTGTGGACCGATGCGAACTCAAAGCACCAATGGAGATAAGTATTTTATGTTATGCATTGATGATTATACTCGTATGACATGGGTATTGTTTCTTAAACATAAACATCAAGCACTTGATCGTTTTAAAGTGTTTAAAGCACAGGTTGAAAATATTCTTGGAAAACGTATCAAGATTTTAAGGTCTGATCGAGGCGGTGAATCACATCTGAAGAGTTCACTAACTATTGTGAGCACCATGGCATTCAAAGACAGTATTCAGCCCCTAGAACTCCACAGCAAAATGGAGTTGTGGAACGGAAAAATCACACCGTTCAAGAGATGGCTCGTACAATGCTAACTGAGAGCAAGCTAGCTGACAAATACTGGAAGGAGGCAATCCATACGGCTGTATACATTCAGAATCGATGCTTGATCAGGCCACATGAAGAAAAAACTCCTTATGAGCTATGGTTTGGGAGAAAAGCAACAGTCAAGCACTTCAGAGTCTTCGGTAGCAAGTGTTACATCAAGCGTCTTGAACAAAATCCGGGCAAATTTGATGAAAGAGCTGATGAAGGTATATTTCTGGGTTATTCCTCATCTAGTAAGGCTTACAGATGTCTTAACAAAAGGACCAGAAAAATCATAGAAAGTGCTGATATTAGAATTGATGAAAACTATGAATCAAAGAATGGAACTCATTATGACAGTCCAGTCTATGAGGACTCGAGTGAGATTGATGATGAAGTAGCTAAACCTAATGATTCTGAGAAATCAAAGGATGACTCAGAGGATGCTACACCTAGAAAGAAAAGCACTTGGGTAGAGCAACACCCTAAGGATCAAATCATTGGAGATCCTGAGGTCGGTGTTAAAACAAGACAAAGTGTAGTTAGCAATTACTCACTTGTGTCCACCATTGAACCCAAGACTGTGGCTGAAGCCAGTCTCGATGAAAGTTGGTTAAAAGCTATGCATGAGGAGTTGGAGCAAATTGAGAAGAACTCCACATGGGAACTAGTTTCTAGACCCACCGATAAGAATGTTATTGGTACCAAATGGGTCTTTCGGAATAAGCTGAATGAAGATGGTCAGGTCATACGAAACAAAGCAAGGTTGGTTTGTAAAGGCTATGCTCAAGTTAAAGGCATAGATTTTGAAGAGACCTTTGCACCGGTGGCTCGTCTGGAAGCCATTCGTATGTTTCTTGCATTGGCTGCATACAAAACCTTCAAGGTATTTCAGATGGATGTAAAGTCAGCCTTCTTGAATGGATTACTTGAAGAAGAGGTCTACATTGAGCAACCTGATGGTTTTCTTATTAGCAAAAATTCAGACCTAGTGTGCAAGTTGAAAAAGGCTCTTTATGGGCTGAAACAAGCGCCAAGGGCATGGTATGCACGGCTGGACCTATATCTCCGAAAGATCGGTTTTGGAAAAGGACTGGTTGATAGCAATCTTTATGTCAAAACATAGTTGAGCAAACAGCTGGTTGTTATTGTTTATGTCGATGACATAATCTTTGGTGGCAACGATGAAGAAATGTGCAGGAATTTCACTGAAGAGATGAAGAAAGAATTTGAGATGTCAATGCTTGGAGAACTAAAGTTCTTCCTTGGTTTACAAGTTCAGCAGCTGAAACATGGTATCTTCATATCACAGATGAAATACATCAAGGAAATGCTGAAGCGATTTAACATGGAAGACAGCAAGCCAGTGAGCACACCAATGACAACGAACACAAAGCTAAGCAAAGATGATAAGGGTTCATCCGTTGATCACACCACTTATCGTTCTATGATAGGAAGCTTGCTTTATTTGACTGCTACAAGACCGGATCTTCTGCAAGCAGTATGTATGGTGGCTCGATTTCAAGCATCACCAACTGAGACGCACCTCACAGTAGTAAAAAGGATATTTCGATATCTGAAAGGTACCATGGAGCTTGGCATTCGGTATCCTAAAGGCAAATCCTTTACTCTTGTTGCATACTCTGACGCCGATTAGGCTGGATGTATAGATGATCGCAAGAGTACAAGCGGTGGTGCATTCTATCTCGGTGAAAGGTTGGTGGCATGGCACAGTAAGAAACAAGACTCAGTATCCCTTTCTACAGCGGAAGCGGAATATATTGCAGCGGCAACTTGTTGTACCCAAGTGTTATGGATGCGGCAAATGCTTTCTGATCTAGGAGTTCCGACAACAGATCCTACGCCGATCCTCTGTGACAACACAAGTGCAATTCACATCTCTAAGAATCCTGTTCAGCATTCTAGAACGAAGCATGTTGCAATTCGCTATCACTTTCTCAAGGAAAAGGTTGCAGATGGTGAGGTAAAGTTGGAATATGTCCCAACTACTGAGCAAGTTGCTGATATCTTCACAAAACCTCTGCCAAAAGAAGTCTTCGAGTATCTCCGAAAAAAATTAGGAGTTACTCACTCTCCTAATCCTTAGGAGATGGGCTTGAAAGGGGGAGCAAAGTATTCCTTGAATATCCTATTCGCTCCTTCGTTGGTCCCTTTGGACTTGTTGTCAAAGGGGGAGAAAGACTTAAGCTAGGAGAAAGCTATGTAAGAAGAAGTTATGCTATGATAACTTTGGGGAGATTGGTATCAAGAGTGTTAGAGCTAGGAGAAAGCTATGTAAGAAGAAGTTATGCTATGATAACTTTGGGGAGATTGGTATCAAGAGTGTTAGAGATCTTGATTCTATTTTTTTTAAAGACAGGGGGAGACTATGGTTCTGAAGAAGCTTCATGAAAATCAACTAGTTTAATGTGTTCTAAGTATTGAAGTTCCAAAAGTGTTGCCAACAATTCCAAAGGGGGAGATTGTTGGAATTTGAGATGACTTGAGAAGTCTTTTGAAGAATTGAAGAATTTAGTATCTGAAGCATCATTTTGAGTTGGAATTATTGTCAACACAATGTCACAAGCATGATGTTAATAGGTTGGTGTTGATAGAGCTTAAAAGAGAAATCAGAGTTGAAACAGTCAGGAATTCAGAATTCCTGAAGCAGAGTGTGCGGTCGACCGGGCACCCCATGCGGTCGACCGAGCAAGAGGAACCTGCAGAAAAAGTTTCAGGAAGCTCTCAGTTATTTTCGTGACACAGTGTGTCGTCGGTCGACCGGGACCCCAGGATGTCGACCGAGCACGACAGGTATCTGTTTCCAGACTGTGTATGATGTCGACCGAGCACACCAGGATGTCGACCGAGCACGGGAAGACAGAATTGCGCAGAAACAGAAGTCTTGCACGAAAATTCAGGAAACTCTTGTATTTTGTTTGGGACTCTTTCTAAACGAATTGTAGCCTATTTGGAACACTCTTAAGGGTTATCATAACCTATATAAAGGCATGTTTGGCTCGTTTTTAGAGAGACACAAGAAAGAGGAAAAGAAGAGAAGAAAAGAGAGAGAGTTTTGGAGAGAAGAGAGTGCTGTTGCTGTGTGCAGTCTTGTTACAAGTTTCTACAGCAAGTGTGGACGAGGATGTGCTCTTGAAGATGGTGTTTCGTCCATAAGATAAGTGTCTCTCTGTTTATGCTTTAATTTTCAATTTGTAAGGGATTGAGAGAGAGAGATTGTAGAGGGGAAGGGCTGTAGAAAAAGGTTTCTACTCTTATTCTGTAGAACATCAAGTTGGTGCTTGGTGTCTGGGGTTTGGTGATCCTATCTGTTGGTGCAGATAAATTGTAAAGGGAGTCGGTGCTTCCTAGATAGTTGGTGCTATCTGAAACTAAAGGGAGTAGGTGCTTCCTAGATAGTTGGTGCTATCTGAAACTAAGGGTTGGTGCTCTTTGTCGTTGGTGCGACTAAATAGATTCAGATCTATCCCGGATTGGTGTTCGGACAGTCTTTGAACCGTGGACGTTGCCTTTCGGTGAACCACGTTAAATCTGGTGTTCTTGTGTGATTTGATTTGCTTTTGTTGTTAAATTGGACCTGTGTTTTTAAGGAATCACTGATTCACCCCCCTCTCAGTGATCGCGATATCTAACACGATGATCATTGATGGATCTTTATGTAGATCGACATCGGATGACCATGTAACTTCAGGTATTGGTTGCCAACAGCGGGTCGGTGCCATTTGTCCAGTCGATTTCTCGATCGGTCGGGTAGAAAGCACACTTTTTTGGTTGACCGGTTGGCGATCAATGTTCATTTTGATACTCTTGATGAATGACCCGTGATTTTGATGGATGTCAAAGGATTTGGCGTCTCTAAAGTATGAATTTTGGAAAATCCAAGGAGTTGGAAGCTTCGAATCACGAAAAATGATGAAAAACGGGCTTTCAGGGGCGAACCCGGCGTTTCTAGGCTCCATGGTCGCCAGCGACCATGGGCCAGGGTCGCAGGGGTCTGCGACCCTTGGGGGGATTTCCCCCTTTGGTCCCCGTTTTGCGTTCATTTTTTAAGTTTTTTTATTCTTTTTTCTTCTGTATTTTTTCTTGACATTTTTTATCATTTATTGGCCTGATTTCCCTGTAGGAAACTTGATGAGAATCCTTGCATTTTGGAGTGCAAAGTTTCTAATTTCCCGAGAAAGCCAAAGACTTTGTCACGTAGAGCTGTCGATTTTCCGTCAGAAGCTGAAACTAGGCCAACGATGTCGTAATGACCTCAAATTTGGGGTGAAGCCTTCTGAGCAATAAATAAGACCAACCATAGGCTTTTGTTTGAGTTTTGAAGCTGTTTGGGGTTCTATCTCCAGTAGACTTATTTTTGTTGCGAGGGGGATGTCGCGCTTTGATGTGCGATCAACCGGTGTCCGATTGACTTGAAATTTGACAGGGAACCTATTGGAGTCATTTTGAGATGATCCATAGGATCTGTCTTGGAAACCATGGTCCCGGGGAGTTTTGCCGCTGAGAGGTTTGATTTGGCTTCCGAGCGTCAAAGTCTGGTCAAATGTTGTCGAAATGACCTGAAACTTGACGTGTAGCCCTTTGTAAGCATTTTGAAACCGTCCATGTGCTCTTTCTGATGAGTGATGGCCTCGGTGGTTCTCGCCGCCGAAAGGCTCGATTTAGCTGTTCGAGGGTTGATATAGGGTCAAACGTTGTCGGTTTGACTTGAAACTTGACGTGGAGCCTTTTGGATGTTTTTTGAGACTATCCATAGGCTCTGATCGAAGATTTGGTGTCTCCGATGCTTTCGCTGGCGGGAGCTCCTTTTCAGCTGCCGGACAAGTGAAGTTAGGCCAAATGATTTTGAAATGGCCCGAAACTTCTTGTGTACTCCTCTTTTGGCTGTCTTGAAGGATCTTGCAGTTTTTGTTTGATTCTAACAAGATTTGATTTTTGAAAGTAGCATTGCCTATTTATGATAGGCTGCAGCTTCATGTGGCTTTCTTGAGTTTGGAGAGGCAAAGTGACACATTTTTTTATGTCAACAAATGCCCCCTCGAGGTACAGCGACTAGTTGTTTAACTTTTGTTGTCGATGTGCCTCGAAGAGATTCTTGAAAGAGAGCTTGTGACTTGACCAAGAGTCTTTGAGCAGTCTTTTTTTTGGTAGAGTGGCCTTTTGAGCTTCCAGGGGAATTTCATGGTATTGAAAGGTATCACATACCATCTCGAGGGAAAGTTTTGAAAAATGACATCAAGGATGCGTTTTTGCGATTTTGTTTTTGACCTTGTGACCTAACAAGCTGTATGTGGCAGGTTAGGGGGTCGGGTTTGGTTTTGACCGTGTGACCCAACAAGCTGTATGTGGAATGTTAGGGGGTCGATTTTGGTTTTGATCTTGTGACCTAACAAGCTGTATGTGGCAAGTTTGGGGATTAGGTTTTGGTTTTTGGTTTTGGTCTTGTGACCTAACAAGCTATATGTGGCAAGTTAGGGGACCAGGATTTGGTTTCGATTTTTGTGGAATGTCAATTTCAAGATTTTGGCTCAATTTGGTATATTAGGCTGGATGGTTTGATTTTTGGAAGCTCATGGGGCTTAGAATTCTTTTTGTATGGTCCAATCAACTCAAAAGAGGATGGAACCATTTTTGTAAGCTCTTGGTAAGAGGGATTTCCCTTTGACTAAAATCCTAAATTTTTTTTTTAAGTGCCTAGGTGGTCAAACATGGCTCATATGGGCTAACCCATGGGACTTTAAGCTTTTGAAATGGCTTAGATCTCATATGGTGTCATTTTTGTAAAGAGTATCTAAAAATATCTCCTTTGGATAGAGAATATCTAAGAATATCTTTATTTGGAGAGAATCTCTCATGTTCTCTTTATTTTGGGAGAGAATATCTCAAGATATCTTTCTTTTGGAGAAAATATCTCAAATCTCCTATCTTTTGGGAGAAAATCACTCATTGATTTCTTTTTGGGTGAGAATCCCTCAAGATATCTTTCTTTTGGGAAAGAATCTTTCTAATTTCTTTCTTTTGGTAAGGTTACTAATTAGTAACACTTACCTCTTTCTTCTTTCCTTCTTTGGTTTGCTCTCTTCTATAAAAGCAAGGAGGAGGTTGAATCTCTTGTTCTTATTGCTTTCTTTTGCAAAAATCTCAAGAGGGCTTCAAGACCAAGAGTTCTTTAAGAATCTTCAAGTTTTTCTTATTCTTCTCCATCAATGGCTTCAAGTAAGTTCCCTTTTTCAAGAAAACTTCATTGCAGGAAATAGGATGATAAAAAAGTTCTTTCTTTTTTTTTGTTTCTTTCTTTTCTTTTCTTTTCTTGTTTTTTCACGTGTTTTCCCCCTTTTTTTTACACATCTTTTTTCTCGTGCTTTCTTTTTCTTTTTTTTTTTTGTGGGCCAAATGGCCAGATCTGTACGGATCTGGCCGTACGGCCACGTGGCTTGTGAGCCACGGCCTATGGGCCAGTCCCTCTTTCTTTTTCTCTTTTTTTTTATTCTTTTCTTTCTCCCCTTTTTTTTGACAAATTTTCTTTCTTTGTTTTTTTTTGCTCATCATGATAATGCATTTTTTTTTTGCAAACCAAGATGTTCATGCATGCATTTTTTGTAAATTGAATTTGTAACATGATGTGATAGCATACCTGAAAGTTTTTGCAAATTTGGGAATTTGGAGCTCGCAGCAATGTTGAGCCCTTCCTGATTTTGCAGAGACTTTGAGGTTTCGAAAGTTTGGAGTTTTGGAGCTGACAGCAATGTTAAGCCCATCTTCAAGCTTTTTATTTCTTTCGGGATATTTCCTTTTTCTTCGGAATTACCCCGAAGTCATGTCAAAATTTTGCAATATTTTTTTTAGCGAAATGCTATCATTTTGATGATTGTTCTTTTTCTTTTCCAACCTTTGCTGGTGGTTCCTCCAGAACGAACAAGCGTAAAGAGCCTGCTACAAGCGTACCTCGTCGATCTGGTAGATCTTCTAATCCGGCCGTTCAGCAGGCTTGGGAGAAGGTCTAGTATGTTGAGAGAAACCTAGAAGAGTGTGACTTTCTCAACAAGGATGGGATGAGACAACGACTAATCACTCTCAAGGGAGAGGAATTTTATAAGTTCATGGTAAGCAGTCGTCCATGGTTGATAGACGATCAGAGGGTTTTGCCCAAGCCTACCTTTTTCTATGGTGATGCAATCCCTGACGACGTGACATACCAGAGGAGATGTTTTCAGTTCTCTTACACAGCTGATGGTGAGGACAGAACTATTGTTACCCGGTCTACGTTTGATCGTTCCATCTTGATTATGAGCATTTCTCTCACGTGCTCTAAGAGGCAAGATCCTCCAAGCTGGGTGAAAAGGACAAGTGTAATCAAGACCGGGATTTTTGTTGGCGGTTCTCCTGGATAAGCGTAGAAATCGCCTGCTGACATGGACATTTTGATGCCGGCTAGTGGCTACCAGGGCTCTGATTATCTGTCAGTCAATTTAGGACCGGTGGGCCTTGGCATTTTCAGCGGTGACGACAGCAGTTGGGTGAAGCCTTTTCGACTTCATGGCCGTTTCAATGCTGACTCCGAGTGGAAGTCGTGGACTGATCGTGTCCTGCTGATTGGTGGTGCCGTTTTGAAGGAAGCCGAGATTTTTGATGCGGTCCGCGCCTTTAGGGAGACCGTGATCTTTTTTGACGAGGCCTTCATGGCTATGTAGGAGTCATTCCTTCCATAAACCAATACCTTCATTGTGACGAATGGTGAGATTGGTTTATCTTTGAAGGAGCTGAGCGCCATTATTGGATTGCCCATTCTTGGCAGACTCTATGAGGAGTTTATGCCGATCGACAGCGTCCTTGAGGAGCAGTTTGAGGAGTTCGGGCTTTTGTACTTTCAGCTCGTCGCCTTCTATGGTTTTTTTTAAGGAGAAGGAGGGCTTGAAAGTTAGATCCAGCAGTTGGAAGAGTTTTAGCTCTTCGTCTCCCAACTTCGTTGAAAGTGGGGAGCCTTCGATAGCATGACCTGGGAAGACAGGGCTCAGGATCCAGGTTCAAAGAAGACTTTGGCCATGCAAAAAGAGTTGAAGGCTTTCTTCGCAAGTACAGACGCCATTTGTTCTGACATTGCACTGCGAAGGGATCTTGCTATTTACCTCACTTATTGGCTAGGTGAGGCTATTTTTACTGGAGGTGATGGAACGCATATATGGCCGCATTGTATTTTTCGGCTTGTCAGATGGTGTTTGGAGAGTGGCTTGCTTTGGTGCCAGCTCTTTACTCCTACATGTGTACCGAACTGCAGCTGCTGCTCTTTTGGTTCGGCTTGGGTTTCCCATGAATAGGTTATTTTCAGCCCACATTTTCTATTCGTGGTATGTATACCACTGTCTTGGCTTCCACCGGCTGGGTGCTACACAGGATGATGATCCCCTGATGATTCGACTGGCTAAGGGGAAAGCCGTATCCGAATCACTTTTGTTTGCCCTCATCAGGATCCGAGGGTTCAGGGACGTCGAGATGGGGCAATCTTCAGTAAAGCTTTATCCAGAGTTGCGAAAGAAGGCTTTTGACTTTGGTGCCTCCCGAGACTCTATAAGGGCAGGGTCGGGAAGGCATTACTCCTTGACGAATGCAGAAAACGAGTGGCTTTTCAGCATACGTGTCGACACAATGGTGTACCGCAGACATCTTTTCGTCGACATCCAGCCGTATGTACCTTATCGTTTTGCTCTGCAATTGGGATTTTCTCAAGGCGTTGTTGGAGCGCCTTCAAGCATGGTGAAGCGCTTTGGAGGTTTACAGGACAGGAGAAAAGCATGGGCTTTCTATAGTACTGAAGACACTACTGCCATGATTTCTTATCCCGTGACTTCCCGGACTGCCGGCTTCACGAAGTGGTTCGCGGAGAGTTTTTCGGCATATCGGGGGCTTTCCAAAAAGGAGCTTGATGTGAAGCTATCGTCTGGAAAAGGCCTTGGAAAGTCGGATGGCGTCCGACGAGAGGAAGTTTGGACTTTCCTTTCTGGAGATAAGCACAAGATAGGCTTTCTCGGTGACCAGGGCGTCGTTGGTTCTGAAGCTGTTCAAGAAATACCTGATGAGGCTTTAGAGCAGCTAAAACAAGAGGAAGCTGAGCTTGATGCTTGGATGCAAGTGGCACAGTGGCGTGCTTCCGTGGAGTCTGCTGACAAGGGTAGATCATCCAGTGAGGAGTCAAGTGGGAGACCTGACTCTGACAGCTGGACCGGTTCCTCTAAGAAGCGAGCCCGCAGAAGTAAGAGGAAGAGGAGTCATCATCGCAGTAAGGGGCAACATGAAGGTTCTCCTGATTTGGAAGTTCCTCTTACTATCAATGAGGAGGTGCCAGAGGATGCTAACGAGCCTCCAGAAAAGAGAAGCCGAGAAAAAGAGACTGTAGGTGAATGTATGATTCTTCCTCTTTCTCTTTCCATTTCTTTTCATGGGATTTTTCCATGTTCTGATTTGCTTTCTCCCCCTGCTGCCTTTTTTTAGCAGAGGATGAAGACTTGGCGATGCCTGAGGTTTCTGCCGATGAGGCGGTGATGGATCTTGTCGGGGCACCTGAAGAAGAATCGAGGGACTCTGGAGTGAATCCAGAATCTCCAACTGGTATGACTTATTTTGCTTTCTTTTTTTTTTGTCTGTGACTTGGTTTGCTAACATTTTTCTTGTCAGCTGACTTGCCACAGGATTCCGATGACTTTGAACCATCGATGGATGCAACTGTTGATGATGCTTCCAATGAGTTCACGGAGGAAGGGAGTGTTCCGCCAGTCGTTGAAGAAAGTATTTTATAGTAATAACCCTGATAATGATTTTTTAAACAGGATCATATTCATACCTTTTTGTGTTTCTTTGGCAGGTTTTAAAGCGATAGAGGAGAGTCCATTGCTTCCTTCAAAACCAGAGCAAGGGATGCTATAGGTTGATCCGGAGGTAGAGACTCCTGCAACCAATTCTGACATGGTGGAGGAGGTACCTCGTGCTGAGATTCCCTCCCCAGCAGCTCCGACTGGAAAGAGTTATTTTGTTCCTCTTCCAACAGGGCATGACATGAGCAGTCGACCGACGGAGCGGGGCAAATCTTCAGCTGGGCCATCTCTTCTTTTTGCGAAGAAGGTGGTGGTACGGGTTCTGAGCTCTTGGATTGAGACTCTCCTTGCTGGACACTTGGATGCCGGATTTGGCATGATCCAGCATGTGCAAGAGATTCTCAGTGATGCCAAAGAGGCTGGTCTGGATGTCATAGGTGCCAGGGCGATCGTTGATAGGATCATTGCACTGGGTGACAAGTGGTTTGAGACCATTTATTTTGCTGACGACCAGTTCTTCAAGGAGATGTTCCTGGACCCTGCTGATAAGGCTAAGTCTGACCTGAATGAGGCTACACAAAGCATGAAGCAACTAGTCCGAGAGAATAACTTAGAAGAGCTAGCTATCATTGGGCTGACACATGACCTTAACATCCTTGATAGTGAGGTCGATGATGCCAGGAAACGTCTTGAGCATTTAAAGGCATAAGTCGCTGCCAAGTGGGCTGCTATAACAGAGGCTCGTGATAGGGAGAGTCCTCTGATTCGCCAGATTGCAAATGCTGATCGAGTTCTCGAAAGGAAGTTTCAAGAGGACAAACAATGGCAAACTGCTCGGGATAAGCTTCCCGGTGTGAAAGAAGGGTTACAGCCTACTCCAGCATCTCATGGCAAGTTCCTGAAGAAGCGTGCCCTGGAAACTCTTACGGTTGAGGCCAAAAGTTTGCTTAAGGAGCTGAAATTTTGGCTGGAAACCATTTTTGGTTGAGCACCTGATTTTGTTAGCAGAACCCATCCTTCTTCTTTTTTTTTTTTTGGTACCACATGTAATTTTTTGGTACTATCTTTTTTTGTAGTGCTTGTGAGCACTTTATTTTTTGGTACCACATGTAATTTTTTGGTACTCTTTTTTTTGTTTTCCCTACCCTCACTTAAATATTTTTGTGATGAAAGCAATTTCTAAATGGGATGCTTTTTTTTTCCTACGCTTACTTAAATCTTTTTGTGATGAAAGCAATTGCTAAACGGGATTTGACCAAAAGCTTGTCATTTTGTGAAAATCTTTTGTCAAATGATTGTTTTGGCATGGGAGCTAGATTTTGTTTGTGGCATGAGAGCCTTTTTTGGCACGAGAGCCAGTTTTGTGGCATTGATAGCCGAGTTTGTGGCATTGATAGTCGGTTTGTGGCATTTATAGCCCATTTTGGTGGCATTTATAGCCGGTTTTGGTTTTAAAAAATGCAAGTATCGACTAAAAGTCGCCTCCCTGCTGAATGGTCTTGCAAGCACCAATGGAATGTCGCATCCTTGCTTATTCGGTTGTGGGTGTCGATGGAATGTCGCATCCTCGCGGATTTGGGTGCAAGTATAGCTGGAATGTCGCTTCCTTGCTCTCCAAAAATTTTGGTTTTGCGGGTACTGACTTGATGTCGTTTCCCCACGATTTTTGAAATTTGTGGTTTTCTCGAACCTTTTGGTTGTGGATATCAACTGCAATGTTGCATCTCCATGATTTCTTGGTTTTTTCGAACCTTTGAGATTTGGGTTGTGGATATCAACTGAAATGTTGTGTCTCCACGGTTTTAGGTTTTTTCGAACCATTGAAATTTGGGTTGTAGATATCAAGTGAAATGTTGCGTCTCCACGATTTTTTTTTTAGAATTTTGCAAGTATCAACGAAACGTCGCTTCCCTGCGATTTTCGAAGTGTCGAATATGGTTTGCATGCTTCCAATTTGTGCGAGTATCGACTAAGCGTCGCTTCCCCGTGGTTTTTGAAAAACCATTTGTTTTAGAAAAAAAGACATGAGGGTCATAAGTTTTGACCTAAAACCATTTTGGCGGTAAAAGGCAGGGTGGACTTGGGTGGAAATCCCTGAATCCAGATTTTGTTTCAAACCATGAATTTTGGGTTCAAGGGTTGAGAATTTTGGTCAAGTTAGGGAAAGGTTCCTAAACTTGGAATTTTTGAACAATGAAACGGTGAAAGTAAGCATTATTTGAATTTCTAGAAATTTCAACATTTGATATGAAAATTCTAAAAAGAGTGGGTTTAGCGAGCGAGTACCTGGAAACCGGTTTTGGCCATACAAGCATTGCTCTTACCCAGTTGGGTAAGTCTTCAAGGGTAGTACCGCTTTAAGAACTTGCCGTTGATGGGCAGCATACATCTATCACCCTCCATGTTTAGGAGTGCGTATGCGCCGTTGGAGAAAATCTTGTTGATGACGTAGGGTCCCTCCCATTTTGGCTCAAATTTGCCTTTGGACTTGTCAGCGAAGACTATTGGTCTTTTTACCGCAAGAACCAAGTCACCCTTTTTGTAGGTGCGTTGCCTGACCTTTTTGTCGAAAGATCCTATCATGCGTGCTTGGTAAAGTTCAATGCTTTGCCGAGCTTCGAGCCGTCTCTCATCGAGATTGTCCAGCTCATGGAGTTGCAATTTGACATTGCTTTCTTGAGTCATGTCATTTTGCAAGGATACCCTCAAGGAAGGAATTTGTACTTCCAAGGGTACGACAGCTTCGCATTCATAGACCAAGGAGAATGGTGTGCTATGTGTTGGTCCTCGAATGATGGTTCGATAGGCCCACAAAGCTTCAGACAGTTTGTCGCTCTAGTCTCTTTTGTGACTAGAGACCATTTTCTTGAGGATTTTGCAGAGTGTCTTGTTGAAAGCTTCTGCTAATCCGTTTGCTGTCGGATTGTATGGAGTCGAAGGACAGCTTTGGATTTTGTATTTGTCGTAGAACCTATAGAATCGATGATCCCGGAATGGTGGTCCGTTATCACGGACGAATCTTTTGGGTATGCCGAAACGACAAATGATGTTGGTGCGCAGGAACTGAAGGACTGATGAGGTTTTCATTTCGTTAAGCGCAATTGCTTCTGACCACTTAGAGAAATAATCCGTAGCGGCGAAGATGAAGCGATGACCTTCTCGAAGGGGGAGAAATAGGACCTATGATGTCCATACCCCAGGCTTCGAAAGGCCATGAAATCGCCGTAGGATGTAGCCATTTTGGAGGCATGTGAATGTAATCTCCATGAACTTGGTATTGTCGGCAGCGCTTAGAAATTGCATTGCATCAGCTACCATGGTAGGCCAGTAATAACCTAACCTTTTTATCTGATCATAGAGCTTGGGACCAGCCTGATGAGCTCCACAAAGACTAGCATGAACTTCTTTGGGTGTTTCTTCAGCCTCTTGTTGTGACAAGCAGCGTAGAAGTACCCCGTTGAAGGTTTTCTTGTAAAGGATTTTTGAAGGAATATCCAAATGAAAGTTTGGGGTTCGCCTTTGGATGCATACTCGTTCTTTTGGATCTTCAGGTAGGATTCCGAACATAGTGTAATCAATGAACGGATCCCTCCAGTCACCGATTGAAGGTTGAAGGATTGAAATCCGACGTCCCACCACTTGGTGGCATTCAACACTGCTTGGTGTGTGTTAAGAGGAGGAATGATTCTTCTTTCGCACACTATGATTTACATGTTTTCCCCTTCCTGGATTGCCATAGATGCCGCAAGTCCAGCCAGGGCATCTGCACGTATGTTTTTACACTACGAATGTGGGTGATGTGACAGATATCAAACTTTTGCAGAATCGATTGTGCCTTGTTGAAGTAAGGCAGCAAATCGGGCTTCCTGACTTCAAATTTCTAATTCATCTGGTTGACAATCAGTTGAGAGTCTCCAAAGATTTCCAGCATGGTGATACCGGATTTGACGGCGAGTTCCAATCCTAGGATCAGAGCTTGATATTCAGTTGCATTGTTTGTGCATGGT
The DNA here is from genome assembly GCA_012931725.1 of Litsea cubeba. NCBI lineage: Eukaryota > Viridiplantae > Streptophyta > Magnoliopsida > Laurales > Lauraceae > Litsea > Litsea cubeba. The sequence goes on along the minus strand of CM022947.1, from coordinate 39,552,292 downwards.
TCCAGTAGCGAGAAAGGGTGTGGAATCATGTATCTGTCGGGGCTAACAAAGAGGATGCCAACTCCCGAGATCAGCTGTCTTTTTTTCATTTTTCCTGGTTACACCGTCAAAGTACATGTCCCAGGAGGCCTTTTGTGAGAAAGTCTCCACATTGTAGACTGGTTCGTCTGGGAGATCATCTCTGAGTGGAGAATCTTTAGGCAATGGATTCTCCGCAAGAAAGTCCGCTAGAGCTTGCCCTTTGATTGCCTTTTGTGGTACATACCTAATATCAAATCGTGACAGAAGGATGGACCATTTTGCCAGTCAGGCATTAAAAGAACCTGCTTTTGTGACAAGGACCTTCAAGAGGATGATCCTTGAGACCAGGTAGACTGTGTTGGAAAGCAAGTAGTGACGTAGCTTTTGTACGGTAAACAGCACTGCAAGACATTCTTTTTCGACTGGAGAGTAGCGATGCTCTGCACCTACTAGCATGCGGCTGAGGTAGTATAGAGCAGCTTCTTTTCTTTCATCATTTTCTTGTGCAAGCAGAGCGCCAAGGGAGTGATCAAGGGCTCTTGTGTATAAGATGAATGGTTTTCCAGTGGTAGGAGCAGCTAACACTGGAGGTTTGGTCAGGTATGACTTGATATCTTGGAATTCAGCTTCCCAGTCAGCATCCCAGACAAAGTTTACACCTCTTTTCATCAAGCGGGAGAATGGACAACATTTCCCCAAAAGATTGAAGATGAACCGTCTGATGTAGGCTAATCTCCCTTGAAACCCTTTGAGTTCTCTCAAGGTTCTTGGAGAGGGCATTTCTAGAATGGCTTTGACTTTTATGGGGTCAAGCTCTATTCCAGCTTTCCGAACTATGAATCCGAGGAACTTACCCGACGAGACGCCGAAGAAGCACTTCAGAGGATTCATTCGCAGTTTGTATTTGTGAAGCCGGAGGAAGACTTCTCGAAGGTCTTTGAGATGATCTTCTTTTGTTTTGCTTTTGACGGCGAGGTCATCAATGTAACATTCAACCGTCTTGTGCTGCATATCTTGGAATATTTTCATCATAGCCCTCTGATATGTAGCACCAGCATTTTTCAGACCAAATGGCATGACAGTGTAGCAATACACGCCAAATGGGGTCCGAAAGGATGTATGTTTTTCATCTTTAGGATGCATCTTTATCTGATTGTAGCTAGAGAAACCATCCATGAATGTCATTCGCTCAAATGCACAGGTATTATCAATCATTACCTATGGTATGGGGAGCGGAAATTCATCTTTAGGGCATGCGCCATTCAGGTCTCTATAGTCAATACAGACCCTGATTTGCCCCTTTTTCTTTGTCACGGGGACAATGTTGGCCAACCATTCAGGATGTTGTTCCTCACGGATGAAGCCGATGCTCTTGTGTTTTTGAACTTCTTGTTCAATTTTATCCATCACATCTGGACGGAATCTTCTTTGGCCCTGCTTGACAGGCTTGATGTCTTCTTGAAGATTGAGTTTGTGGACTGCTATTTTGGGGTCTAAGCCAGGCATTTCAGTGTAAGACCATGCAAAGCAATCAACGAACTCACGAAGAAAGGCGATATACTCGGGTAACTCATGCTTATGAATATAAGACGTGGGTTATCTGGTGTTCCTAAGTCAATCTTTTGAATAAGATCTTCTGTTGGAAGGTTAAAAGGTGGTTCCTCCATAATATTTTCGAAGGCTTCCTGCTCCACGAAACCTTCTGGGGTTTCAAGGGCATTTCCAGACCAAGGTTTTGTTCCTTTCCACGGGTTTTTTTGATTGGCAATTTTCTCAAGCCTTGCTATGAGATGATCCCAATCACCTGTTGAAACCGGGTCAGGGTAAGGTATTTCTTTTGGAGACGAGGGTTCTTCTAGGTCAGAAGACCATACGTCTGTGCCATCGGACAACTCCTCTTCACTGTCAGAGAAATCGTACCAATTGGATGAGCTTCCTGGATCTTTGTCAGGTGACTCATTGAAGAGATATCCAGGGAGATCGATGTCTTCATGGACTTGAGATGTTGAGGCATGGTCAGTAAATTGACTTTTAAGCCTTTGTGTCAACTGTTTCAAGGGAGTGTCGGGATCATACCCTAGCCCGTGTGAAGACTTTTCTACATGACCGTAGAGTCTCCAATCTTCCAGCTGGCTTTTCGTCAAGACGGGCCCCAATGGCGTGAGAATACCGCGTTCTTCTCCTAAACCGGCAGGGTTTTAAGCGTCATAGCCCATTTTCTTCATAATAGCTTATGCCATAGGACTATATAAGGATAGTTGAGGCATACCTTCATTTTGGAAGGGTTCAAGCATGGAGTTTGATGAAGAAGCATCCGAACTATGGAAGAAGATCGGCTTTTCCTTTGCTGAAGTTGCTGGAACAACGAAGGAAGCTAACGTAGGATCTTCTATGTCAGAAGTTGTCTCCATTAGAGTAAGAGCAGGTTGAACTTGCTGAGTGTTAGCTTGGCTTGACGATGTGTCGTCTTCTGGCTCTGAATCCGAATCCATATCTTGTATGATAGACACGAAAGAGACAACAAATTTGCCCCCAGGCTTTTGTTTTGCCTTCTTCACTTTAGTCGTGATGACCAAAGGTTTTGAAGGTTTGAGGGAGATGATGAAGGGAGTTTGAATGCTCTCTTCGGATTTACCGGATGGTTTGTTTTCTTCCGGTGATTGTTGAGGAGCCTTGCCTTTATCTTTCTGGAGATTTTCGGCAAAGGGTGCTGTGTTCTTCTCCTCTTCTTCTTTCTCACCTTCATACATCTGTGAGTCTACAAAGTGGACTTCTTTACCTTTGAAGGGTTTTCTGTCCGCAAAGACTCAATGTACCACGCCGTCGTTGCCAACAAACTTGATGCATTGATGTAGAGTTGAAGGTACAACACCAACTTCGTGGATCCAGGGGCGTCCAAGAAGGATGTTATAGCATGAAGGGGTTTTTATTGCATATACAGTGACCTCAGAGATAAGATCACCGATCTGCAACTTGAACCTAATTTTGCCGATAGGCCTTTGAGTACTCCCATCGTATCCCAAGATATATACAGATGTGTGGCTCAGTTTGCTGGGTGGGATGCCCAACTCTTCGAGAGCCGAAGTGGAGATGAGGTTGAGTGCAGAACCTGGGTCGATTTGAACCCTGTGCATAGGAATTTCCTTGATGTACCATGTGAAGTACAGGGGTCGGTTGTGCCTTGTTTTGCCAAGTAGGAGGTCGTCCTTAGTGGAGGCGATGGTTGCACAGGCTGCCTTTTGAACCGAGAGGCATTCAATGCGTGATCCCTCAGTTTTCTTTTTTTCTCCCTTTAAGGAAGCTTCTGAGTTTTTGACCCGGTAGTCCATTTCAATTTGGAGGACTTGCGGGGCATGTTTGTCGACATCCCCATTCAACTTTTGTAATTCTGAAATGAGATTATCACGAGTGCGCGGAGACATTCGCAATAAATCTAGGATGTGCAGACGTGCTTGAAGTGTTCGATCAAGTCATACTTGAAAGCCTCCTTGGGGCCTGCATGTTCATCATTGTTTCCACTAGGGGCACTTACAACATCTTTTCCCGAAGGATTTACATAAGTAAATGAAGATTGGTTGTAATTCTTATGGTAGTCCCGGCCAGAGTGGGTGCCTCTACCAACTTCGAGAGCTTCTTGAGAAGGGTCTTCGTTTGGAAGATTGTCTTCAGGATCAAGAGGCTGTCGTTTTTCATTTGCTGAGGATGTATCTGCAGCAGAGTTGTCATCCTCAGTGATTGTGTTGCACGAAGCATTTTCTGGGAACAAGACCTGAACAACATCCAACAACCTTTCTTCTTCGTTGACCAATTCATCGTCCCAAGCATCAATAGCTAGGGATTCTTCAGTTAGGAAGGGTGTGAGCTTTGAAGTCACAGTCTTAGGAGAAGAAGCCTGAGAGGGTGCCGTCTCAGTGAAAGTCATGTGAGATGAGGTGGCTCCAGAGAATACATTGCTAGGCGTCGTCGCAGTGTAAGTGATCTCATCAAACGATGCTTCGGAAGAGTTATAATCCCGAATTATCACATTACAGGAAGCTCTAACAGGAGACATTGCCTGATCGGAGTCAGACTCATCCTCGGATGTAAGAGGATCGTCTATCCAGCAATTTTCTCCATTTTCAGGAGTTAAGGGATGATGTACCTGATGGTCTTCAGGGACTTCAGGCTCTAGATTGTGAGGAGGCTCGTTGACGCGGTCTTGCTCTTGTTCTAGAGCGAGATGCTGCAAGATCCTTGCATATTCTTCAAGATCAGGCATGGGAGCCAAATCTTCTTCTTCGTCTGCTCTTTTTGGTTCAACATGGTTGATTTCCACTGAAGCAATGGTGTGTGCTGGGTCAGCAGCATTTTCATGTACAACCTCTTGGTCTTCTTCATCATCAGACCAGGATCCTTGTGGCTGTAGGGGGTTATACCAGATTACTGGCATAAGGTGAGTCTCAGGAACCCATTCTTCATCGGAGAGATATTCTCCTGATTTAAGGGACTCTTCCCACTCGTCGGTGTAGTTGGATTCGAATCCATCATCGGTATTGCTGGACTCGTATCCATCAATGGAGAATCCAACTACCGAATTGCAAGAGTATGATGCCCCCTACGTGGCTTTTTCTTTGAATTGAGGTGGCATAAAATCACTGAGAGTGAATTTTCTTACCCCCCTTTGAAGTCTCTGGAAGGGACATTTTTGTTGCCTCCAGTGAAGCGGTAGAGGAGGCCTCTGCCTTTTCTTGGACTTCTTGTTTTGGCTGGGTCTTCTCTTGCCGTTTGAGCTTGAGGAGATGTTTCCTAGCCTGCCTTCGCTATTAAGCTATAGGCTTTGTTTTCACGACCTCCCAATTTTCATCTTCCAGGCGATCGGGATGTACCCATATGGGTTGTCCGTCTGGTGTCGGGTAAGGAACCAGTTCTTCGGATGCTTGGATTGTGTTTATCACCTTAAAGGAAGTAGTGATCTTCTTCTTCGGTGATTTTGATGTTTGTCCACAGGACACCATGTTGACAGAGGCAGACCCATAGTTTTTGTCAAAGCTGATGACTCCGTTTTTCCACATCTTGTTTATTTTCTCTCTCACAATGAAGCATTGATTGAGAGGATGCGAGATCATCTGGTGGTATGGACAGTACCGAGGATCGTTGGTTTTGCCAACATCACCCGGTCATTTGGGTTCAGGCAAAGTGAGCTTACCGTTTGCCACAAGAGCCCCAAAGATTTCATCAACATCTTCATCGAACGGGTATTTCTTTTCTACTCGCTCTTTGCAGGCATCAAAGAGTTCTAGTCTCTTACCAGCAACTTTGTTTTCAGCTTTCTTTGGTGGCTGAGGAGCTGACTTGGTCTGCACATTAAGGACCTCTTTTTTCTTTATTTTTGAGGTTGCAATGGAGGTTGGCTATTTACTTGATGATTTCTGACAATTGAGGTCTTTAATCACCGTTTCAGTTTCCATGGAAGCTTCTAGGAGTTCTCCTAGGTTCTTTGATTTGTTGCCAATAATTATGGAGCGGATCTAGCTCTCATGTTGTTTCAGCAAATGTCGACTAGCGACACTTGTGGCAGTACATCAGAGCATTTGTATGCCATTGCTTTCCACTTGTGAATGAAGTCATATATTGACTCATTCTCCCACTGTTTTACGCTGCATAGCTGAGCCATAGTAGCGGTATGATCCTCACCTTTGAAGTGAGTCAGGGAACTTGTCTCTAGAATGGCCAAATTTTGGATGGAGTCCTCCGGCAAAGTAGAGTACCAGTCGAAGGCCGTACCTTTTAGGGTACTTGCAAAGAGGCAGATATTCAGTGCAGCTTGATCCGCGATAGCTCCTGTCAGGTTCTTGAAGTGGATTTCGTGCTGTCTGGCTGATCCTTTCCCCGTATAAGTTTGGAGAGTAGGATGCTTGAATTTTGTAGGGAATAGGACCGAGTACATCCATAAGGGATATGGTGGCTTGATCCCATGCTCCTTGAGTATATCCTCTTCTTTTGCTTTTGCGAGGATACTGTCTACGTCCTTTTTTGTAAGGGCGCGTGACTCATTTTCTTCTCCATTTACCTCATCATCTTGATGACTCGGAGGAGGTTCATTGTTCGCCTGATTTTTTAAGGCGGGGAGAAGGTTTTCCATCAGAGTTTCAATCTTCTGCAGGCATTGTTCCAACTGCTGGATGCGTGTGAGTGCATCATCTTGAGGTGGATTGCGAGGTGGTGGCTCAGAATTTGTAGCCAGGATGTTCATCCCTCGAGATTCGAATGAAGAAATTATCCTGGTGACTGAGCTGGGGCTCATTCTTTTTGATGAAGAGCTTAAGGAAGGATCACTGTACCGTCTTTTGCTTGAAGGAGTAGGGGATTCTTCTGAATGTCTTCCTGTCCTGGAGATGTTGCGGGTCACCGGACATCGGACATGGATTTTTGTTGCTGACTTTTTGCGTCTTCTGGTTTTTCCAACCATATGGACAGCGGCAATTTGGTTTGGTCTTTCTTTTTCGACCCATTTGGGAGAGACTTGAAGTGTAGGAGGCTGGGTCATTTGCTTCTCTAGTCTCTTTTGTCGATACGACGTGCGGCGGCATATACGACGAGCAATTTGAGCTTCGGTCAGCTCTGGCTGGGGCTTTGATGATGAAGGATGTGCTCCTCGGGCACAACAGCCAAGCCTGTCTTCTTTGTAGCTGGGCAAGGGCAGGATGCGGACCCGGTCCTTCGCCTGTTGCTGCGAAGCTTTGAATTTTTTGAGTTCGGCCCCTGTAGATATAAAGGGTCGAACCGAAGGATTGTAGGCCTTGGCAGGTGCTTGCGGAGGCCTTGTGATGCATGACTTGATTTTGGGCTTATAAGAACAAGCCGGCTCATGCTGGGTTGACTTGGCAGTCAGTTTGGAGATGGGTCTCTCCTCTTTCATGAAAGCAAGAGGGTAGAACTGGTTCTCCTTGAGTGGGGCTAGGTATGCTAGCTTGGTGGATGTTTGGGACCTTCTTTGTTTTGGTGAAGGTCTTGGGGACCAAGTCTTGGGATAGACCTGGTCGTTTGCGGGTTGAGGCTTCATGGGGGTGCCACGGGCTTCGGGCCTTTTGGTGCTTGCCTTTGGTGTCACAGTAGTGACACATTGAGAGGCGAGCTTTTGCTTCTTGGAAGGAGCAGTTTGTTCTTCGGGAAGTGGGAATGGTCCGAGCGTCCCAAAGACGATAGTCCGGGGAGTTGAGGTCGACCCGGAGTTTAGAGAGTTACCGAGGGAGTTGACGCTTCGGCAGCTGATGGGGCACTTGTAGGTGCGCGTGGTTTGCTTCTGTTGAAGCATGAGCTGGTGCTTGTTCTCATCAAAAGTAATGGTTAACGAAGCTGCCATTGTTAGTTTTCAAAAAATTTCTGAAACAAGACCACATCCATTAGTAATCACAAGAATATAATGATCATAAATGGGAAATTCTATGGCTTTGTCTTCTTTTTAAATCACTAGAGGGCATGACCCAAGAAATATGAAGAAGGCAAAAGGCCATAGTGGGTACAATTGTTCTGATCGCAGGTATGGTAAGCCCAGAATGAGCATTCCAATGACTGCTAGAAGCAATTGTGAACCTAAATTCGACTTATCGAGAAGCAGAGCCTGCTCGATGTAAGAAGAATATAAGTTTGAAGTTACAAATGTGCCAGTTGCGAATACAGTAGACCCTGAAAGGGCGTACTAGTACCGCTAGACACAAATGTTTAAAGACCGCATCCATGAAATAAGTTTCTCTGTTTTGAAAGGTCAAGATTGGATTCATCAAAGAGAGCAGATGGTATTCTGATCTAAATACGGTATCAACGATTTCCGCGAGTGCCAGTACCCAGAAGAGAAGGAGCCATAATTTCTCGGATCTGAACCCAAAAAATGACGAGATTTTTTTTATTGAAAGGCCAAGATCGGGTTCATCAAAGAGAGCAAAAGGCATTCCAATCTGAACACGGGCTCAACGACTTCCGCGAGCGCCAGTGCTCAGAATAGAGGAGACCAAAATTTCTCCGATCTGAACCCAAAAATGATGGAAGTGTTTTTTTAAGCTTTTTTTTTGAAAAAAATCTCTTTTTTTTAAGATTTTCTTTTAAATTTTTTTTTTTTTAAAGATTTTTTTTTAGATCTCAAATAGACTCATCGAAGAAAAATGATGGCCCAAATACTTAGTCGAACAGGCTCAACATTTCTGCAAGCACGATGAACTATAGGAGAGGGTTAAGGTTTCTCAATTTTGAATCCAAATTAAAAAATCTGATTTTTTTATTTTTTATTTTTAGATCTCAAATAGACTCATCGAAGAGAAACGATGGCCCAAACTCTTAGTCGAACAAGATCAACATTTCTGCAAGCACGATGAACGATAGGAGAGGATCAAGGTTTCTTAATTTTGAATCCAAACTGAAAAATCTGATTTTTTGATTTTTTTTTTAGATCTCAAATAGACTCATTGAAGAGAAACGATGACCCAAAACCTTAGTCGAACAGGCTCAACATTTCTGCAAGCACGATGAACGATAGGAGAGGATCAAGGTTTTTCAATTTTGAATCCAAACTAAAAAATCTGATTTTTTTTTCTTTAATCCTGAACAGACTCATCGAAGAGAAACGATGGCCAAATCCCCGTTCCGAACACGGTCTCAGCGATTTCAGCGAGCACCGGTGCCCGAAAAGGAAAGGATCAAAGTTTCTCAATTTTGAATCAAAAATGAGAAATTTGATTTTTTGATTTTTTTTGAAAAGAGAAAGAGTGGAAATAAATTTAAAGAATTATAAATTTTCGAAAAATCTCATCTCATTTTTTAGATGCGGAATCCAACATAGGCCGCCAATTAGAAAGTAGCCAAGGAATCCAGAAAAGAAGTATAAGCATAGAGCAATAGATATGATATGCAAATATTTCATTTATAGCATCATGTTCTCAAATGAACGACTCCCACCGGGTGTGCCAGCTTGATGGACCGCGCATTCCTTGCTCGGTGCTACCGAGGTCGGCGGACGTGGGAGTCTGTTTGATCCGACCCTTTCGCGCCCGGGGGGCAGGAATGGATATCAGCATTTTTTTGTGTGGGTGTGCCAGATTTTATATTTTACTTGGAATTGCAAGTGGTGATCCGGAGATCGACCTTCGCAAGTAAAAAGGAAATCAACTTCTTTCAAGTTTTCCATTGCACATATATTTAAGAAAAGAGATATTTTCTTGATTTGCCGTGAAAGGCAATTGTTTTGGCATTTATAGACGATTTTGGCGTTTATAGCCGATTTTTGGTGTATAGCCGATTTACAATTCTTATCAATAATGAAAGACAAGAGTTGTGATTTTTATCTCTTTTAAAATAATAAAAACTACAATGAAATGCAAGAAAAGGAGGATCTAACTTCTCAGGAGATTATGGGGGACCGTTCAGATTGACGGTCGCAAGCCATATGTGGACTTCGCCGTCAACCATGCAGATGAGAACAGAGGATGCTCTTGATTCGCTTGGCTTGGCTATAACCTCAGATTTTTAGAGGACAAAGACCAAATGGAGGTCCTATGTCCAATAAAAAGCTAAGTAGACGGACTGAAAAGTCATGTCTAAGCCATTGGAGGCAGAAGGAGAAGGCAAGGACCTTGGGGGGGGGGGGGTACCCCCCAATGGACTTTTATCACCTTGTAGCGGTAGCCAGTGCAAAACTTTTGCAGAGTTTTATTGCTTTCTTTCGCTGGATTTTCTGAGCTTGGAAGCTGATCTGATTCTGATCTCTGGGAGTTATTTGATTTTTTTCTGATCTGGATTTCTTTGGAGTGTTCTCCTATTTATAAGCTTTTGGTAGCCATTTAGGAGAGTTTATGGGCTTTAATCGTCATTAAACCGCATAATGGGAGGAGTTACAAGGTTTAATTCCTTTATTTCGCAACTCCTGGACCTTGGCTTCTGATTGGCCGGAGATTGAGGGCATTTAATTGCCATGATGGGAGGAGTTTCATGGGTTAAATGCCATGAATCAATTGATTTGTAACTCCCGAAAGCTTGCTTTTGATTGGGCCATCCAAAGAAATGAAATAATGACTGCAATAAATCTAGCCAATTAATTGAATTAAGTGGTCGCCGAGCAGTTGAAGAGTCGCGGGCCGTGCCGCTTCTTTTGGGATTCTTTTGAGGATGATCATCGATGGATCTTCATGTAGATCGACATCGGATGACCATGTAACTTCAGGTATTAATTGCCAACAGCGGGTCGGTGCCATCTGCCCTGTCGTTTTCTCGATCGGTCGGGTAGAAAGCACACTTTTTTGGTTGATCAGTTGGCAATCAATGTTGATTTGATACTCTTGATGATTGACCCGTGATTTTGACGGATGTCAAAGGATTTGGTGCCTCAAAACTATGAATTTTGAAAAATCCCAGGAGTTGGAAGCTTCAAATCGCGAAAAAAGATGAAAAACGGGCTTTCTGGGGCGAACACGGTGATTTCGGGCTCCATGGTCGCAGGGGTTGGCGACCCTGGGCCAGGGTCGCAGGGGCCTGTGACCCTGGGGGGATTTTCCCCCTTTGGTCCTCGTTTTGCGGCCTTTTTTATGTTTTTTTATTCTTTTTTCTTCTGTATTTTTTCTTGACTTTTTTTATCATTTATTGGCCTGATTTCCCTGTAGAAAACTTGACGAGAATCCTTGCATTTTGGAGTGCAAAGTTTCCGATTTTCCGAGAAAACCGAAGACTTTGTCGTGTAGAGCTGCCGATTTTCCGTCAGAAGCTGAAGCTGGGTCAAACGATGTCGTAATGACCTGAAAATTGGGGTGAAGCCTTCTGAGCAATAAATAAAACCAACCATAGGCTTTTGTTTGAGTTTTGAAGCCGTTTGGGGTCCTATTGCCAGTAGACTTTTTTTTGTCTCAAGGGAGATGTCGCGCTTTGATGTGCGGTCAACCGGTGTCTGATTGACTTGAAATTTGATAGGGAACCTATAGGAGTCATTTTGAGATGATCCATAGGCTCTGTCTTGGAAACCATGGTCCCGCAGAGCTTTACCGCCGAGAGGTCTGATTTGGCTTCCGAGCGTCAAAGTCTGGTCAATTGTTGTCGAAATGACCTGAAACTTGACATGTAGCCCTTTGTAAGCATTTTGAAGCCGTGCATGTGCTATTTCTCATGAGTGATGGCCTCGGTGGTTCTCGCCGCCGAGAGGCTTGATTTAGTTGTTCGAGGGTTAATGTAGGGTCAAACGTTGTCGGTTTGACTTGGAACTTGACGTGGAGCCTTTTGGATGTATTTTGAGACCATCCACAGGCTCTGATAGAAGACTTGGTGCCTCCGATGCTTTCGCCGCTGGGAGCTCCTTTTTAGCTACCGGAGAAACGAAGTTAGGCTAAATGATTTTGAAATGGCCCGAAACTTCTTGTGTACTCCTCTTTTGGCTATCTTGAAGGATCTTGCAGTTTTGTTTGATTCTAACATGATTTGATTTTTGGAAGTAGCATTGCCTATTTATGGCAGCCTACAGCTTCATGTGGCTTTCTTGAGTTTAGAGAGGCAAAGTGACACAATTTTTTGTGTCAACAGTAGTGACACATTGAGAGGCGACCTTCTGGTTCTTGGAAGGAGCAGTTTGTTCCTCGGGAAGTGGGAATGGTCCCAGTGTCCCAAAGACGATAGTTTGGGGAGTCGAGGTTGACCCGGAGTTCAGAGAGTTGCCGAGGGAGTTGACGCTTCGGCAGCTGATGGGGCGCTTGTAAGTTCGCGTGTTTTACTTCTGTTGAAGCATGAGTTGGTGCTTGTTCTCATCGAAAGTAATGGCTAGTGAAGCCGCCGTTATTAGTTTACAAAAATTTTCTGAAACAAGACCACATCCATTAGTAATCACAAGAATATAATGATCATAAATGGGAAATTCTATGGCTTTGTCTTTTCAAATCACTAGAGGGCATGACCCAAGCAATATGAAGAAGGCAAACGGCCATACTGGGTACAATTGTTCTGATCGCAGGTATGGTGAGCCCAGAATGATCATTCCAATGACTGCTAGAAGCAATTGTGAACCTAAATTCGACTTATCGAGAAGCAGAGCTTGCTCGAGGTAAGAAGAATATAAGGTTGGAGTTACAAATGTGCCAGTCGCGAATACAGTAGATACTGAAAGGGCGTACTAGTACCGCTAGACACAAATGTTTGGAGACCTCATCCATGAGATGAGATTCTCTGTTTTGAAAGGTCAAAATTGGATTCATTAAAGAGAGTAGATGGTGTTCCGTTCCAAATACAGGTTCCAAATCGAGATTTTATTTTTTTGAAGTTTCTTTTTGAAAAATCTTTTTTCGTTATTTTTTATTTATTATTTTTTTAAGATTTTTTTTTGAAATATCTTTCTTTTTATTTTAAATATTTTTTATTTAAAAGACGAGAGAGTACACATAGGCCTCCTAACCCGGTCTTATGAAATCTCGATTGATAAAATTACCCCTAGGTAAGGGTAGGATTACTTAATGAACCCGTTTAGATGACCCTTGCCTAGAACAGTCAAGCTGTCTCCACACTCTGGACAAGGCTTTTCTTGAATCAACCATGATCAAAGAACGCAATTGGTTTAATCTTAGAGGTCTATGTCTTTTTTTTTAGATCCCAAATAGACTCATCGAAGAGAAACGATGACCCAAATCCCAACTCGAACAGGCTCAACATTTCTGCAAGCACGATGAACGATAGGAAAGGATCAAAGTTCCTCAATTTTGAATCCAAACTGAGAAATCTATTTTTTTTTATTTTTTTTTTGTTTTTTTAAATCTCTAATGAACTCATCGAAGAGAAACGATGGCCCAAAACCTTATTCGAACAGGCTCAACATTTCTGCAAGCACGATGAACGATAGGATATGATCAAAGTTTCTCAATTTTGAATCCAAACTGAGAAATCTAATATTTTTTTATTTTTTATTTTTGAAAAGAGAAAGAGTGGAAATAAATTCAATGAATTATAAATTTCCAAAAAATCTCATCACATTTTTTTTAGATGCGAAATCCAACATAGGCCACCAACTAGAAAGTAGCCAAGGAATCCAAAAAAGAAGTATAAGCATAGAGAAAAAGATATGATATGCAAATATTTCATTTCCAAGCATTGTGTTCTCAAATCACCGGGTGGAGCTAGCTTGATGGACCGCGCTATCCGCGCACTATTCTACTGAGGTCGGCGGACGTGGGAGCCCGTGCAGTACGACCCTTTCGTAACCGGTGGCGAAAGCGGTTATCAACATTTTTTTTTGTGGGCGTGCCAGATTTTCTATTTTACTTGGAATTAGGATCCGGAGATCGACCTTTGTAAGTAAAAAGCAAATCAGCTTCTTTCAAGTTTTCCATTGCACATATATTTAAGAAAAGAGACATTTTCTTGATTTGCGTGAAAGGTAATTTTTGGCATTTATAGCCCATTTTTCGCGTTTATAGCCGATTTTGGTATTTATAGCCGATTTACAATTCTAATCAATAATGAAAGACAAGAGTTGTGATTTTTGTCTCTTTTAGAAAAATACAAAATACAATGAAAAGCAAGAAAAGGAGGATCTAACTTCTTAGGAGATTGTGGGGGGGACTCGTTCAGATTGACGGTCGTAAGCCATGTGTGGACTTCGCCATCATCCATGCAGATGAGAACAAAGGATGCTCTTGAATCGCTTGGCTTGGCTAAAACCTTAGATTTTTATAGGACAAAAGACCAAGAGGAGGTCCTATGTCCAATAAAAAGCTAAGTAGACGGGCTGAGAAGCCATGTCTAAGCCATTGGAGGCAGAAGGAGAAGGCAAGAACCTTGGGGGGGGGTACCCCTAAGGGACTTTTGTCACCTTGTAGTGGTAGCCGGTACAGAACTTTCGCAGAGTTTTTTCTCTTTCTTTCTCTGGATTTTTTGTGTTTTTTTCTGATCCTGGGATCTTCGTTTTTTCTTCTTGGAATGCTCCCCTATTTATAGGCTCTTGGTGGCCATTTAGGAGGGTTTATGGGCTTTAATTGTCATTAAGCCGTATGATGGGAGGAGTTACAGGGTTTAATTCCTTTATTTCGTAACTCCTGGGCCTTGGCTTCTGATTTGCCGGTGAGATTAAGGGCATTTAATCGCCATGATGGGAGGATTTTCATGGTTTAAATGCCATGAATCTCCTGACTTGTAACTCCCATTTGCTTGCTTCTTATTGGGCCGTCCAAATAAATGAATTAATGACTGCAATAAAGCTAGCCAATTAATTGCATTAAGTGGTCGCCGAGCAGTTGAAGAGTCGCGGGCCGTGCCGCGACTTTTGGGATTCTTCTGGCGATGATCATCGATGGATCTTCATGTAGATCGACATCGGATGACCATGTAACTTCAGGCATTGATTGCCAACAGCGGGTAGGTGCCATCTATCCTGTCGATTTCTTGATCAATCAGGTAGAAAGCACACTTTTTTGGTTGACCGGTTGATGATCAATGTTGATTTTGATACTCTTGAAGACGGAACCGTGATTTTGACGGATGCCGAAGGATTCGGTGCCTCAAAAGTATGGATTTTTAGAAAGCCATAGGAGTTGGACGCTTCGAAATGTGAAAAAGGACGGAAAATGGACCTCTCCGGGGAGAATCTGGAGACCCGGAGTTCCATGGTCACCGGCGACCCTGGGCCAGGGTCGCGGGCTGCAACCCTGGGGGGAAATTTTCCCCTTTTATCCCATTTTGCGGTCGTTTCGAGTTCTTTTCTGATTCTTTTTTCTTGACATTTTTGTACATTTGTTGGCCTGATTTTCCCGTAGAAAACTTGACAAGAATCCTTTCATTTTGGAGTGCAAAGTTTCCAATTTTCCGGGAAAGTCGAAGACTTTGTAGTGTAGAGCTGCCGATTTTCTGTCAGAAGTTGAAATTGGGACAAACGATGCCGGAATGACCTAAAATTTGAGGTGAAGCCTCCTGAGCAATAAATAAGACCAACCATAGGCTTTTGTTTAATTTTTGAAACCATTTGGGGTCCTGTCGCCACTAGACTTGACCTTGTCGCGAGGATGATATCACGCTTTGATGTGCGGTTAACCGATGTCCGACTGACTTGAAATTTGACAGGGAACCTATTGGGTTCATTTTGAGATGATTCACAGTCTCTGTCTTGGAAACCATGGTCTCGGGGAGCTTCGTAGCCGGTAGACCTGTTTTGGCTTCCGAGAGTCAAAGTCTGGTCCCATCGGGTTTGCTAACTTGATGTACCACGCTATCCTCGCATTGTTCTACAGTGGTCGGCGGACGTGGGAGCCCGTGGGGTACGACCCTTTCATAACCGGTAGCGAAAGCGGGTATCAACAATTTTTTTGTGTGGGTGTGCCGGATTTTCTGTTTTACTTGGAATTGCAAGTAGTGATCTGGAGACTGACCTTCACAAGTAAAAAGGAAATCAACTTCTTTTTTCCATTGCACATATATTTAAGAAAAGAGACATTTTCTTGATTTACCGTGAAAGCTGATTTTTGGCGTTTTTAGCCGATTTTGGCATTTATAGACGATTTTTGGCGTTTATAGCCGATTTACAATTCTTATCAATAATGAAAGACAAAAGTTGTGATTTTTGTCCCTTTTGAAAAAATACAAAATACAATGAAAAGCAAGAAAATGAGGATCTAACTTCTCAGGAGATTCTGGAGGACTCGTTCAGATTGACCGCCGCAAGCCATTTGTGGACTTCGCCATCATCCATGCAGATGAGAACAGAGGATGCTCTTGATTTGCTTGGCTTGGCTATAACCTCAGTTTTTTAGAAGACAAAGACCAAGAGGAGGTTCTATGTCCAATAAAAAGCTAAGTAGATGGGCTGAAAAGCCACGTCTAAGCCATTGGAGGTAGAAGGAGAAGGCAAGGACCTTGGGGGGGGGGTACGCCCCAAGGGACTTTTGTCACCTTGTAGTGGTGGTCAGTGTATAACTTTCGCAGAGTTTTCTCTCTTTCTTTCTCTGGATTTTCTGTGCTTTTTTTCTGATCTGGGATCTCCGTTTTTTCTTCTTGGAATTCTCTCCTATTTATAGGCTCTTGGTAGCCATTTATGAGGGTTTATGGGCTTTAATTGTCATTAAGCCGCGTAATGGGAGGAGTTACAGGGTTTAATTCCTTTATTTCGTAACTCCTGGACCTTGGCTTCTTATTGGCCGGTGGAGATTAAATGCATTTAATCGCCTTTAATCGCCATGATGGGAGGAGTTTTATGGTTTAAATGCCATAAATCTCTTGACTTGTAACTCCCATTTTCTTACTTCTGATTGGGGCATCCAAAGAAATGAATTAATGACTACAATAAAGTTCGCCAATTAATTGCATTAAGTGGTCGCCGAGCAGTTGAAGAGTCGCGGGCCGTGCCGCGTCTTTTGGGTTTCTTTTGGCGATGATCATCGATGGATCTTCATGTAGATCGACATTGGATGACCATGTAACTTCAGGCATTGATTGCCAACAGTAGGTAGGTGCCATCTGTCCTGTTGATTTCTTGATCGATCGGGTAGAAAGCACACTTATTTAGTTGATCGGTTGGTGATCAATGTTGATTTTGATACTCTTGAAGATGGACCTATGATTTTGACGGTTGCCGAAGGATTCTGTGCCTCAAAAGATGGATTTTTAGAAAGCCACAGGAGTTGGACACTTCGAAATGCGAAAAAGGATGGAAAACGGGCCTCTCTGGGGGAAATCCGGAGACTCAGAGTTCCAGGGTCGCCGGCGACCATGGGCTAGGGCCGCAGGCTGCGACCCTGGGGGCAAATCTTCCCCTTTTATCTCGTTTTGTGGCCGTTTCGAGGTCTTTTCTGATTCTTTTTTCTTCTGTATTTTTATTGACAATTTCTTACATTTGTTGGCCTGATTTCCTTGTAGAAAACTTGATAAGAATCCTTGCATTTTGGAGTGCAAAGTGTCCAATTTTCCGAGAAAACCGAAGACTTTGTCGCGTAGAGCTGCCGATTTTCCGTCAGAAGCTGAAATTGGGCCAAACGATGTTGGAATGACCTGAAATTCGAGGTGAAGCCTCCTGAGTAATAAATAAGAACAACCATAGGCTTTTGTTTTAGTTTTGAAGTCGCTAGTAGACTGCCCTTGTCGTGAGGATGATGTCACGCTTTGATGTGCGGTCAACCGATGTCCGATTAACTTAAAATTTGACAGGGTACCTGTTGGAGTCATTTTGAGATGATCCACAGGCTCTGTCTTGGAAACCACGGTCTAGGGGAGCTTCGCCGCCGAGAAGCCTGTTTTGGGTTCCGAGAGTCAAAGTCTGGTCAAATGTTGTCGAAATGACTTGAAACTTGACATGTAGCCCTTAGTAAGCATCTTGAAGCCAGCCATGTGCTCTGTCCGATGAGTGATGGCCTCGGTGGTTCTCACCGTCGAGAGGCTTGATTTAGCTGTTCAAGGGTTTATTAGGGTCAAACGTTGTCAGTTTGACTTGGGACCTGGTGTGGAGCCTTTTGGATGTACTTTGGGATCATCCACAGGCTCTGATCGAAGATTTGGTGTCTTCGATGCTATCGCCGCCGAAAGCTCCTATTCAGTTGCCGGAGGAGCGAAGTTAGGCCAAATGATTTTTAAATGGCCCGAAACTTCTTGTGTACTCCTCTTTTGGCTGTCTTGAAGGATCTTGCAGTTCTCGTTTGATTCTGACAAGATTTGACTTTTGGAAGTAGCATTGCCTATTTATGGTAGGCTACATCTTCTTGTAGTTCTCTTGATGTTGAAGAGGCAAAGTGACACATTTTTTTTTTGTGTCAACAGAGATCGTGACATTAGAACTCACATTATTCCCGACTGATAATCGTGAAAGAGCTCCAGCTAATGATGTCTGGACCGATGAATTGATCAATAAAGAGGAAAAGTTGCTGGATGTTGTTCAAGACTTGTTCTCGAAAAATGCTCCGTGAAATGCAATCACTAAGGATGGCAACTCTGTTGCAAACACATCCCCAGCAAATGAGAAGGATTAGCCTCATGATCCCGAAGGTGATCCTCTAAACGAAGACCCTTATCAAGAAGCTCTCAAAGTTGGTAGAGGTACCTGCTCTGGCCAGGATTACCACAAAAACTACAACCAACCTTCTTTTACTTACGTAAATCCTTCGGGAAAAGATGTTGTAAATGCCCCAAGTGGCAACAATAATAAACATGCAGGCCCTAAGGAGGCTTGATTGAGCACTTCAAACACATACCTGCATGACTGCACATCCGAGATTTATTACGAATGTTCGCACACACTCGTGATAATCTCATTTTAGAATTACAAAGACTGAATGTGGATGTCTACAAACATGCCCCGCAAGTCCTACAAATTGAAATGGACTATAGGGTCGAAAAATCAGAAGCTCCCTCGAAGGGTGAAAACTGAGGGATCTTGTATTGAATGCCTCTCGGTGGTTCAAAAGGCATCAAAAGTAACCATCGCCTTCACTAAGGAAGACCTTTTACTTGGCAAAATAAGGCACAATTGATCCATGTACTTCACATGGTACATCATTGAAATGCCAATACACAGAGTCCAGATCGACCTAGGTTCTGCACTCAACCTCATCTTCACTTCGGCTTTTGAAGAGTTGAGTATCCCAACCAACAAGCTGAGCCACACATCTGTATCTATCTTTAGATACGATGGGAGTACTCAAAGGCCTATCGGCAAAATCAGTTTCAAATTGTAAATCAGTGATCTTATCCCTAAGGTCACTGTATATGCAATAAAAACCCCATCATGTTACAACATCCTTATCGGACACCCCTGGATACACGAGAATGGTGTCGTCCCTTCAACTCTACATCAATACATCAAGTTCGTAGGAAATGACATCGTGATATATCGAGTGTTTGCGGATAGAAAACCCTTCAAAGGCAAAGAAGTCCACTTTGCAAACTCTCAGATGTATGAAGGCGAAAAGGAAAAAGAGGAGAAAGAAATAACACCCTCTGCCCAAAATCTCCAGAAAGATAAAGGCTAGGCTCCTCAGCAATCACTGGAAGAAAACAAACCCTCCGGCAAATCCGAAGAGAGCAGTCAATCTCCCTTCGACATCTCCCTCAAACCTTCGAAGCCTTTGGTCATCACAACAAAAGCGAATAAGGCAAAACAAAAGTCTAGGGGCAAGCTTGTTGTCTCTTTTGTATCTATCATGAAAGACACAGATTCGGATTAGAAACCAGAAGATGACACATCATCAAGCCAAGCTGATACTCAGCAAGTTCAGCCCACTCTTACTCCAATGGAGACACCTGCTGACGTAGAAGATCTTGCGTCTGCTTCCTTCATTGTTCTGACAACTTCAGCAAAAGAAAAGCCAATCTTCTTCCATAGATCGGTATCTTCTTCATCAAATTCCATGCTTGAACGTTTCTAAAAGAAAGGTATGCCTTAACTATCTCTATATAGTCCTGTGGCACAAGATATGATGAAGAAAATGGGCTATGACGCTCAAAATCCTGTTGGTTTGGGAGAAGGTCGCGGTATTCTCACGCCATTAGGGCCCTCTTTGACCAAAAGCCAACTGGAAGATTGGAGACTCTACGGCCATGTAGAAAAGTCTTCACATGGGTTAGGGTATGATCCCGATACTCATTTGAGATAGTTGACACAAAGGCTGAAAAGTCAATTTGCCGACCAAGCCTCACATCTCATGTCCATGAAGACATCTATCTCCCTGGATAACTCTTTGAACACATTTATATGTGACAATAAAAATTTCTTGTCACTGATCAGTTACTTTCAGTGACAATATATACCTCCCTCAATGAATAGTTGTCACTGAATCCGCATTTTCTTGTAGTGAGTCACCTGACAAGGATCCAGGAAGCTCATCCAATTGGTACGATTTCTCTGACGATCAAGATGAATTGTCCGATGACACAGACATGTGGTATTCTTACCCATAAGTACCCTACTTCGACCCAGTTTCAACCGGTGATTGGGATCATCTCATTGTCTGAAAATGCCATTGAAACTCCAGAAGGTCTCGTTGAGTTGGAAGCCTCCAAAAATATTGTGGAGGAACCACCTTCGAAACTTCCAACATAAGACTTTGTTCAAAAGATAGACTTGGGAATACCAGATAACCCACGTCCTGTATTCATAAGCTAGAATATAAAGGATGATGAGTTACCCAAGTATATCGCTTTTCTTAATGAGTTTATTGATTATTTTGCATGGTCTTATGCTGAAATGTCTGGTTTCGACCCCAAAATGGCAGTCCACAAGCTCAATCTACAAAAAGACATCAAGCTTATCAAACAAGGCCAAAGAAGATTCTATCCAGATGTGATGGATAAAATCGAACAAGAAGTTCAAAAGCTCAAAAGCATTGGCTTCATCCGTGAGGAACAGCATCCTGAATGGTTGGCCAACATTGTCCCCATGATAAAGAAAAATGGGTAGATCAGGGTCTGTATTGACTATAGAGACTTGAATGGCGCTTGCCCTAAAGATGTATTTTCGTTCCCCATACCGGAGGTGATGATTGACAATACCTGTGGAATTGAGCGAATGACATTCATGGATGGCTTCTATTGGCTTCTTTGGCTACAATCAGATAAAGATGCATCCCGAAGATGAAAAACAGACATCATTTCGGACTCCATTTGGCGTGTATTGCTACACTGTCATGCCATTTGGTCTGAAAAATGCTGGTGCCACATATCAGAGGGCTATGATGAAGATATTCCAAGATATGCAACACAAGACAGTTGAATGTTATGTTGATGACCTCATCATTAAAAGAAAAGAAAAAGAAAATCATCTCAAAGACCTAAGGCCTCACCAGGTACTTCCTGGATAGCTTCAGATCCGATGACTCCCTGCTCACCGAGAAAGCCTATCTTATGCTTTTCTCGATAAAGGAAGGCCAAGACTTCCTCTCTCCAAATGCCATCTGATTTCCCAATGCCTTTCCCAGAAGACCGCTTAACATCAAGCTCCTTCTTGGAAAGCCCCTAGTGCACCGAAAAGCTCTCTATGAAGCACTTTGTGAAGCTGGTGATCCAGAAAGTCGACGGCTTAGGATAAGAAATCATGGCAGTAGTGTCTTCAGCACTTTAAAAAGCCCATGCATTCTAGCCATCCTGTAGACCTCCAAAGCACTTCACCATACTCAAAGGCACTCCAACAATGCCTTGAGAAAAATACAACTGCAACGCAAAGTGGGAAGGAACATACGGCTGGATGTCGACGAAAGATGTATGCAGTACACCATTGTACCAACATGTATGTTAAAATGCCACTCCTTTGCGTTAGTCAAGGAGTAATGCCTTCCCAACCCTGACCTGGTGGAGTCGCGGGGGGCACCGAAATCAAAAGCCTTCTTCCGCAATTCCGGAGAAAGCTTTACTAAAGATTGCCCTATATCGACGTCCCTATACAATCAGATCCTCATGCGGGCAAACAAAAGAGATTCGAAGACGACTATCCCTCTAGCCAACCGAATCATGAGAGGATCATCATCCTGATGTCATAACAAGAACATTAATGATGTTCAAACAAATTCAGTAAATTCCTCATTATGGAGCACGATTTTCGTATCATAGATAAATAAATCACATGATGTCAGTGCAAGTCATGCTTAACATAATCCTGATTAGAAAAAGAAAAATGCGGGGTTATTTCTATTAGATGTGTTTGGAAAAAAAAGAAAAAAATATTTGAATGTGTTCCTTCATCTTACTATTCCTATCTTGCGGACACAACCCTCATATTAGGGCACCTTTGCAAGAAATAATTCTGTTAAATATTGAAATTAAATAAAAAACTAATATTTATATTTTTCATTTATACATGTCACTCCACTCTGCTGCTCCTAGTTGAACCAAACAATAACATCTCTACCAATATCATGCATATTGTATCCTTTATCACACCACATTTAGTATTTGCTCCACCAAAGAGTTCCTCACCGCAACTTTGTTTCCAAACCCCTTCTCATCAACCAGATGATAAATTTCCCTCCCTCTCCATAAGTACTTCACCTTAGAACAAGCATGCAACACACTCATCACAATGGTAGGATCCACTTCGACCCTCGCATCTCCCATCTAGTAAAAAAACCACCAAGGCTTCCTATGCACACCAATTTTGTACAAACTCAAAAGCCATAGTGTTCCATAGACGATAGAATCAACAAATTTCTTTGCAGTAAATGGGCATGGTAGAGATTCCATTTTTATGTTCGATTGGATTCAAAAAAATAACTTAAAGATATATTATTTAATAGCAATTAACAGTTTCACAATTTGAATTGGTTCAAACTCACGAATGCATGGATTAATCCTTGAGATAAGAGGACATGAAGCACCAACCACATAATAACAATCATTTGAAAGTCAATTTCAATTGATAGAACTCTTAATTTCATAACTATTCTTCCAAATCCTTTTGTTGACAAACTCACTCCCAATGATGTAAAGACTCTTACCTTTTACCAATCAAATACTTTCGCCTTCTCTACCCAAAACAAGCCAAGTTGGTAGGTCCAATCAGCAACACACAATCACAAATATAGTTATAAAAACAGAAAAAGAAAACTAATTCCTGAGATGTTTGTCCAAGCAGGAAGGAGACAAAGGGTTGCAAAGACAAGACAAAGTAGAAGATTGCAAACCTGAAGAGGAGAAAAATAAAATTAATTAAAATAGATAAAGGGTTGTATCTTGTAATACCAAAATCAACTAGTATAAGTTATATATCATTGTAAAATGATAGTGCCAAGAGTAGCCAAGACTTAGAGTAAAATCAAGGAAAATTCTAGCCCTCAGATTACACTGCTCCAAGGGAGTCAGGCTCAATTTTCCACGATCAAGCAGGCCATCACAGTAGGTCAAGCTTCAGCTCATCACACCCAATGAAAACTCAATTCTTTTGACCAACTAATACGAGTGAGGACCAATTTAAAAGAAGTCCTTGACATCTTATTGGTGGTCATTTTACATTCATAAATAGTTAAGACATGGAGTAAAGATCAAAGCAAAAAAAAAGAGGGCTAATTTCTGACCTCAAGTTGTTGTGTGTTTAGAAACTCCCCAAACTTTGTTTGCATAACCGAACACACCAATACAGTAATAGTAAAGGCAAAGGATTCACACATTCTTGTTTCAGATCAAGAGAAAATTCAAGGAGAACGTGCATGCAGTACATAGCCGAGGTGAAGAAGGAAATGAAGGACACAAATAAACGAGACCCAGACCTTAACTTGATTGGAAATTACACTCTCAGTTGGTTAAGACCAACAAAGATGTTTAAATTAGTCTACAATCTCGTTTCAACCATGCCAAAGCTGAGTATTTTGCACCAAATGGAAACTAACACAACTTCAAAAGGGGAAAAATCGAGCTTCAATTTATCATACACAAGGAAAGCCTTAAGCAGTTTGCTGAGACCGGCTAACGTGCCAAAGGGACTGCATAGTATGAAAAATTCATTTCAGCTATACATCAAGCCCTATTTGCTTCTAAAAAGAATTCACATGAATGCACAGAAGGCCAAATTAAGAAACTTCTGCTCATTATGCTTATAGAAAATCCAGATTCAACAAGCAATCCCAAATTAAGATGCAGCTGAACAGATTATCAAAATTGAGATTTAATAAATAAGAATGAGAAAGGAAAAGAAGAAGAGAACTTCAAGCATGGCAGGTCGAGATTGACAACTTACAAAAAAAAAAGAAAAGAAATGATAGTAAGAAAAAATTTAACTCTTCAGGCCAAGTTTTGCTAGAATAATAAATTATGCTTTTTGCAATAAAAGGGGGAACCGTATCTTAGGTCAAAAGACCTAACTACTGGCTCATCATGCACAGACACACCAAACCGAGAAAAACTCTTAGAGTTTTGGGTGAATCTTGGTGTGAATCAATGATGAGGATGATTCATAGCAGAAGAAATCACATGCATCAATAATAGAATAAAGAGCAAGATAGAGGAAAAAAAAAACCCAAACCCAATTCTTTATGCACAGAAGCTCATAACCAAGAGAAACTATCACAACCCTAGACTCGGGGACCGTGACTTGGGGAGTTAAATAAAATTTATGTTTCTCCCAAGATCCGCGTGTGTGAGGATAATACGTTTCAACACACTCTTGCATATTTTTGCGGAAGCTTTCGTGGCGTTGCGACCCGAAGTCCATGGCCATTGGATTCTGTGTCGCACTCAACCACTAACATATGGCTATCATATCAATGAACGTATGAGACTGGAACAAACCATTATAACAAAATACAGAGCTGACAATATCTGGATATTATATTCCCACATATGTTCAAGTTACAAATAACAATGTATATTAATTACAATCCTGAGAAAAGGGCTAACAAAAGCCATACAATAACAAGCTAAATAAACACTACTCCACATATGACGTAACTCAGATGTCAAGCTCAATGTCTATATGACATAGCCAACAAACTACCTGCAACTCATGGCTCCACAGCCAACACAAGCACTTGTCTCGGGCGAAGAAGTCTGAACCTAAGTACCAAAGTAGTGGGTCAGACACGACGGTCTGGCAGGTGGGTGAAAGGATATAGACAATATATTGAAGAATAAAATATATGATAAGTCACGCTATTTGATCAAAAATTATACATAATTAAAATGTATAGAAATTCGTGAACATCTGACAAAATCCTGTGTTCATATAAAATGGGTATAAAACATGAATATTTGATAGGACAGGTATTCCTTTAAAGCATGTGTAAAACATGAATATCTAGCAAAACATGTATTCATTTGAAACGTGTATAGAACATGGATATTTGACAAATCGAGAATTCATTTAAAACATGTACAAAGCATGAACATTAACAAATCGGGGACTCAATTAAAACATGTACAAAGTATTAACATTTACAAATCGGGGATTCATTTAAAACATGTACAAGGTGTGAACATTTACAAATCGGGGATTCATTTAAAACATGTACAAAGCATGAAGATTTAATAAATCGGGGATTCATTTAAAGCATGCATGAAGCATGTATATTTAAAACAGTAAGGGTATCAAGGATCGGGAACTGTCAAGATGGCAACCACACGAAGCTAAATCCTCTCTCACTAAAGTGATGAAAGCACATACCCTATAGGATCATTGACCTCGGTCACACAAGGTGAGGAGGGACAATGATAAAATACTATAATATACATATATATATACTCTGCGGGACCACTGTAGCGAACCGGGTAAAAACTCTGGGGATTCCAGACTGCAGTTGACTAACAGGAGGGGAAGGATCTCCAAGTCAGTAGATCAAACCGACAAGGTTGTCCAAGCTTAGTGGTGCCGACTCATAGGTCAAATGCGGGGAAATCAAAACAATTGCATAATAATGGAACATGGTGCCCATAGGCACAAATGCACATTCATATCAGATCGAGCATATACGGGTTAGCAAAAGTTAAACACATTTTCCAATACTTTCGGGGCAAGTTTGAATCATAAGATATGATGTTTGAAAAGCACAAATAAGACTCGGGTCAAGATGCTCATCAGCATAAGACATATCATATTAGGTCACAAGATAGCAATTATGCTAAAAACCATATCCGGGGCAAGACTAGTTACAAGGCATGAAACTTGAACTGTACAAGTGAAATCCGGTAAAAATCAGGTACAAATGGATTCTATAAATCTCCGGGCCAAGTATTGAAGGTCCAAGATTTAAATCAACGTGTGTAGGGTTCCGTATGTTAGGTTTGATAAACATTTGGTACTCTTTAAGAATTAAAAACATTCCGGGATCTTACATACGTCGATAAATCTAAGGATCTTAACAATATTAAGATGATGAGGTTTCTTCTTCAATATAGTTCCATATAATTCTTCCCCTATATAGTTCCACAAGTTCCCCAAAAGAAATCCATCAAGATTGAAAATTTGGTCAACCCTCGGTTGGCTTGTCGGTTAACCGACAGGGTCATGTCGGTTGATCGACAAGCTGACCGATGGTTAGCCGAGTCCATAAATGGGGAGAAAACAACTCTCGGGAAGTGGAATGAGGGGCTGTCGGTTCACTGTCGGCTGACCGACACTTCAGCATCAAGAATTATAGAAAAATGCAGCGCTCTGGAATTGGGACCGAGAGGGTGTCAGCTTCCTGTCGGTTGGTTGTCGGTTAGCTGACAGGCTAACCTACGTTACTGCGAACACCAAATTCTGAAGCTATTTTCAGTCCCTTCTTTCTCCAAACACTCCTCATTTTTAAGGGTCAGATATCTGTTGGGATTGGTGTATGCCCTAAAGCCCACTAGCTGCACTCTCATCTTTTGTTACTGGATATTTACTGGTTATTTAATGGAAAGACTCTTTTATGCTTAAACATGTATATATGTATGGTTGTGTAAGGCCCATTGTTTCTAGTAAATGAATTAGGTGTGTAGTGTCTACGCACAGAGAGGTCTAATTCATGGACAACTGGAAACATCGTATTTGTTCATAACTGAAAGATGGAGCTGGGCACTTCATCTTGGTAGAAGTTATAATGAGAGACTCTCCTGTAATCAGGGTGACTTACCTAAGTCATGGGAGGGCTTTCCCGGATTCATCTCATTAGTGCATATGCAATGCATTGAACAGGACCATGGTAGGTGTGATCTCTAAAATAGTACTATCACAGAGAGAGATCAAGTCACCTCATGCTACTGAGTGACCGGTGCTCTTAATCTTGAGCATTTGTGGATGAACTGACGAAGTCAAGTTCTTGTGCTTTAATTCACTATGGGTGAGATTCTTTTCATGGGTCAACGGCTCTGTGTTTTGGGTACTCGGACTTGATTAGTTGGGACGTGCAGATGCAATATAGAATCTTACCATCAAATGATGGAATGATCTTCCCCTTAGAATTATCCGATTAATCATCAAAATCTAAGATCTTAGTATATGGATGTTCCATATGAATATTGAACTTGTGGGTCGCTCCCTGGATCAAGAGAATGATATTCGAATGATGATTATGTTTAAGGATATGAAGTTCTAAGGTTTAGATGTAATCGGGAAGGTTGATAGTACATGTGATAACCTGACTCGATTATGGATGTTACATAGAGGGGCATTCAGGTCATTACACTTAGTAGGTCGAAGACAACCGTCATTTTATGACGAGCTTATTATATTATATATTTGTCCTTGGAGTTCAACCATAACTCTTTAGTGGAATGAGTTAAGGTTAAAATGGTCTTTATGTTGCTATGGGTTTAGCATGGACATTTTGGTCATTTTGGGAGCCAATGGCAAATATGTCTTTTGGTCCCTTCTCTAGTCACTTTCCAAGATTGGCATGGTTTCCTAAAATGTTTAGATAACATAAGGATGAATTATTTTAGTGGAAAAATAATTTTGAGTTTAAATTCAAATAGGCTTTTGATGGCATACATGAATTTAACTCTAGATAAATTGTATGTGGGCCATGGTGTGCATTATCATGAGGGACGTCCATAATAGGATTTCCATGGGTGAGGTTTCTAACTTTGAGTAGGACTCTCTACTTGGAAAGTTGGACTCCTCTTTGGATTAGTATTCCTATGAGAAAGTTTCCTTTTGGATTAGGAACTTAAAATTAGTAAGTGTTCTACAACTAGGATTACTAATTGCATGGGAAGTTCCTTTTAGTTTCCTTTTCTAATTGGAGTGTTTCTTAAAGGAAATAAGTCTTTCCTTTTAGGACATCCATGAGAATTAGGAGAGATAACTTTATGGGAAAGGTTACCACAAAGTTTCTATAAAAGAAACCTCTACAAGCCTTGGACATCCAACACTTTAGAGAGCACAAGGAGAGCCACACGTCCAGCCAATCAGATTTGGAAGTGAGATAGAGGAGAAGATCAAATGCAATACTAGTGCAGAAAATTCCAGCAACTTGTTTGCTAATTGCAAGTCTGAGTTCGGGCCTTTGGATCTATTTTTCCAGAGATTTGAAGTCTACAAATCTTCGAGGTAATAGTCTTCTTCATTCTCCTTTAATTATACACTTGTTGGTCATGAATTCATGGAGTTCTCATGCAATCTATATGGCTGATTTATGCTGGCCAAATCAGATTTTTTAAAATCTGTCATGTTACAAATTAGCCATGAATGTCTTCCGCTAATTCAGATCTGAATCGCAGTTTCTTTCAGTGGTATCAGAGCCACTCCATGTGAAATCATGATCCCATGTTGTGTATAATTAATCCTAGATTGATTATGGGTATGGTGGCACCCTATTAAAGTTATGTTGTAATGCATGTTGTGTGCAAGTTTCATTAACATTGCTGGAATTTATTTTCCAGATTTGTTTAATGATGCACATAGTGAGTTTGCATGCACACCTCTTTGTTTGCAGCCATGTATTGCATCCTTGATGGTTCGCATGATTGTTATGTGGATTTGGATGTTTTTTCATTAGTTGGAAAGTGTACGATTGCGCGTCTAGCAATCATAGGAAGTTGTAATTCTTTCTTTACTATTATTCCAACTAGTCTTGATGTAAGCTTTCTTGAAAAGCATAGGTATCTCCAATGTAATTTGGGTTTTTGTTTTTTATGGGTTTGCTTGTATAAATTTAATTTATTGGATCAAGCAAGAAGAAGAAAGTTTCAAGAAAGGTTGCAAGTAACTGGACTCCTTAGTGGTGGAGGAGACAAGACTTCTTGGTGAAAGATGAGACCTATTCTTGATGTCCTAGTTCGATAAGGATTACGAGTCCGAAGATCAAGGCGCCATCAAGGATTGCATACTTTTATTTGCTTTTATATATGGAATGCATGGATGAGTGCTTTATATAATTGCTATAATTGTCACCTAGAAACATGGCCACCATTAGGTTCTAAAATTGGCATCTTTATTGTATTAGATTGTTTTTAGTTTGGCAAATTGTTTTAAACGGAACTTAGACCAGCACCTTCTATTTGTCTAAGGTTTAAAATTGGATAGAGTTTAGTTCATCTTGGTACCCTTGGTTTCCAAAGAAGGCTAAACTAAAATCTAATTAGATGCTACCTATGGGTTTTCATAACCCAAGATAGGTCTTTGACTCTTTAAAGGGATTTGCTCAAATGTTTTAAAGCAAAGGTTATTTAATTTTAAGATGACTTAAGTCATAAATTTAATCAACCAATGCTAGATTTAAAAGAGCTTTTGAGTAAAACAATGTAAAGGTTAGAAAGTATAAACCCTAGTGATAAATAATCAAGTGGGAGAGGGGTTTTTAGGAAAGACCCCACGGCCTTCCATTTTCGGTTCATGTTATCTCATTAAGGTGTTAGTGGGAGCGGCCACCCATTCGGTGGAGTTCTTTACTAAAGACCGCTTTGATGGGTCAATGGGTGAACTAATGTGAATATTCGTAATGAGGTGTTAGTAGGAGCGGCCATCCCTTCGGTGGAGTTCTTTACTAAAGATCACTTCTATAGAATGTCAATGAAGTGTTGGTGGGAGCGGCCATCCCTTCGGTGGAGCTTTTTACTAAAGTTCACTTCTAGAAAGGATAAAAGTCTCTTCCCTTCGGAGGACTTAATCATAGACATTCTGGGAAATTTCATAAGAGATGGTTATACACTTGACATAAGACGGTAATGACCTCTCCTTAGGAGTTAAAGGGTTATTTGTCATATGAGGCCAAACCAATCAGTGATTGGACTACCACTGGATATGTGTCCATATAGTGATAATCCAAATAAGTCTACCTTAATTCAACGTGACTGTAGGCTCGGCCATCCCTTCGATGGAGGGTCTATGAGGAGCTTGAAACACTGATACATTATGATTGGGGTTGAATAATGTAAAAAGTTTTTGTGCTTTGTTTTTCCTTTTGTAACAAGCACCATATGCATATTACATATATACTGCATGTCTAATTATAAACCGTTTTATATCCAGAAAGAGATGGGTAACGACTCATTTACTCCGTTGATGTGCATTCTTCGTGAGAATAAACTGACTGGCCCTAACTACGTAGATTGGAAAAGAAATCTTGACATAATACTCACAGCTGAGGAGTACAAGTATGTCTTGCTGGAAATCTGTCCCGATATTGATGCTAATTCTACTGATGACCAGCGAGAGGCTAAGAAGAAATGGAAGAAAGCGAATAGCATGGCCAAATGCTACATGCTCGCTTCCATGTCCAACGTGTTGCAAACACAGCACGAGCATATGGACACAGCCTATGAAATCATGATGTCCTTGTCTGAGATGTTTGCAGACAAGAGCAGGCCAGCTAGGCAAGCTATTATGAGGACCATCATGAATGCTAGGATGGCTGAGGGAGCACCTGTGAGAGAGCATATGCTCAAGCTGATGGATTGTTTCAATGAAGCTGAGATTCTAGAGGCTGAGATTGATGCTGGGAGTTAAACTGACATGATTCTCGAAACTCTGCCGGACTCTTTTAATCAGTTCAAGCTCAATTTTAATATGAACAAGATGGACATGACTCTACCTGAGTTAATGAAAGAACTCCAGGCGGCAGAGGCCATCATGAAGCCCAAAGCCCAAGCTCATTTTTTCCAGTCTTCCTCTAAACCAAACCCGAAAGGGAAGAAGTTCAAGAAGAAGCAGAATAAGGGAAAAGGGCAGAAAAAGGACAATGCTGGAAATAAGAAGGACAACGGTACAGATGGAAAGCCCAAAGGGAAATGCTTCAAGTGTGGCCTCAAAGGTCATTGGAAGAAAGATTGTCCCAAGTTCCTGGCCTCAGTTAAGAAAGGTACATCTTTTTCATACTACATTGAAACTTGTCTAGTGGTTGATTCTACTGACTCATGGATAGTAGACTCAGGAGCCACTAATCATATCTGCAATTCGTTGCAGGGGTTTCAGATAATGCAGAGAATTGAGAAAGGAGAGTTTGCCTTTAGAGTCGGAACTGGAGCTAAAGTTTAGGCAGTTGCAATAGGAGTAGTTACCTTACATTTTCCATGTAATTGGATATTAGTTTTAAATAATGTTTTCTATGTTCCGGACATGAGGAAGAATTTAATTTCAGTTTCCAGATTAATTGAATTTAATTATTCGGTTTCTTTCCATTCTGTTATTGATATCAGTAGAGATGGAAATATTATATGTTCCGGTAGAATACATGACAACTTATTTTATATATATCCTATTGCTCCCACACTGCATAATGTACAACAAGAAAACTCAACTTCCCTTAAGAGGAAGGTATCTTCAATCAATGACACGTATCTTTGGCACTTACATTTGGGTCACATTAACCCAAAATGGATTCAGAGGTTGGTAGAAGATGGGCCTTTAAGCTCATTAGATTTCGAACCTTTTCCTCAGTGTGAATCTTGTCTCAAGGGAAAGATGACCAAACGGTCATTCTCTGGAAAGGGACTAAGGTCAAAGGAGTTGTTAGAATTGATTCACACTGATGTGTGTGGTCCTATGAACAAACCGGCTCGAGGAGGGTATGAGTATTACATCACCTTCACCGATGATTACTCTAGGTATGGATATGTATACTTAATACGACGCAAGTCTGAGGCGTTTGATAAGTTCAAGCAATTCAAGGCTGAGGCGGAGCTACAACTAGGGAAACACATCAAAGCCCTTCGATCTGATCGAGGTGGCGAGTACCTCCTGGGTGAGTTCAAGGAGTACCTCACACAACATGGGATTGTATCTCAGTTGTCTGCACCGGGTACACCCCAGCAAAATGGTGTAGCGGAGAGAAGAAACCGTACCCTTCTTGATATGGTAAGGTCCATGATGAGTCATGCAACCCTGCCTATATCTTTTTGGGGATATGCCCTAGAAGCAGCAGCATACATTTTTAATCTGGTGCCTTCTAAATCAGTACCTAGGACACCCCAAGAAATGTGGACAAGTCGAAAACCTAGTTTAAGACATATTCACATTTGGGGTTGTCCAACATATGTACTAAATGATAAAGCTACCAAGCTGGAACCCAGATCAGAAATATGCTACTTCATTGGGTATCCTAAGGGAACGAGAGGTGGCATCTTTTATCATCCAAAGGAGCAAAAAGTGCTCATCAACACTCATGCTAGGTACTTGGAGGATGATTGTATGATGCACCAAGAGCTTAGTTGTAAAGAAACCCTTGAGGAGATTCTTCCGAGATCTCCTATAACATCTGTACTAGATCCTGAGACAGTAGATGAACAAGATATTCCTTTAAACACTCCGGAGCCTCGTCGTAGTGGGAGAATTTCTAGACAGCCAGAAAGATATCTAGGAGTGTCTTTTAAGACAGACTCTGAAGATCTGGTTGAGGATCCTACTAGTTATGATGAAGCTGTAACGGATATAGATGCTGACATGTGGCAGCAAGCGATGAAATCTGAAATGGATTCTTTGTATTCCAATCAAGTCTGGGAACTTGTAGATGCACCTGAAGGGATTAAACCCATAGGGTGCAGGTGGATCTATAAGAGAAAGAGAGGAGTGGGTGGGAAGGTGGAAACCTTCAAAGCAAGACTGGTGGCGAAAGGATATACTCAGAAAGAGGGTATCGATTATGAGGAAGCCTTTTCACCAGTGGCTATGCTTAAGTCCATAAGGATTCTCTTGGCCATCGCATGTCATTATGACTATGAGATATGACAGATGGATGTCAAGACAGCTTTTCTTAATGGAAGTCTTGATGAATGCATCTATATGATGCAACCAGAGGGCTTCATTGCTAGTGGCCAAGATAACATGGTTTGTAATCTTAAGAAGTCCATTTATGGACTTAAGCAAGCATCTAGAGCATGGAACATCAAGTTTAATCAGGCAGTCAAATCTTTTGGCTTTGATCAAAACATTGATGAACCGTGTGTGTATAAGAAAGGAAATGGGAAAGCAGTTGCGTTTTTGGTTCTGTATGTAGATGACATATTACTCATAGGAAATGATGTAGGTTTATTGTCATCCACAAAGGTTTGGTTATCCTCTCAATTTCAGATGAAGGATTTGGGTGAGGCCAGCTATATCTTAGGGATCAAGCTTTTACGTGATCGCAACAATAAAATGTTAGCCCTATCCCAATCTTCATACATTGAGAAGATATTGGTCAAGTTTAACATGCATGACTCCAAGAAGGGCCTCCTACCTTCTAGACATGGAGTACCACTGTCCCGAGATCAATGTCCAAAGACATCTGAAGAGATAGAGAGCATGAGGAGAGTTCCATATGCATCCGCAGTTGGAAGCCTCATGTATGCTATGTTATGTACTAGACCAGATATTTGCTTTGTCGTTGGCATGGTTAGCAGATATCAGTCAAACCCTGGACCTATGCATTGGACAGCTGTTAAGCATATATTCAAGTATCTTCGGAGAACGAAAGATTATATGCTAAACTTTCGAGCAGATGATCTAACGCCACTGGCGTATACAGACTATGATTTCCAATCTGATAGTGACGCCAGAAAGTCTACCTCAGGGTACGTCTTTACTTTGTCAGGAGGGGCTATATCATGGAGAAGTGTCAAGCAATCCTGTATAGCTGATTCTACCATGGAAGCAGAGTATGTGGCGGCATCGGAAGCTGCGAAGGAAGCGGTATGGCTCAGAAAATTCCTGTTGGAATTGGGAGTTGTTCCTACAGTGCATAAACTGATTGTCATGTACTGCGATAACACTGGTGCTGTAGCACAGTGCAAAGAGCTCAGGAATCACAAGAAAGGCAAGCACATTCAAAGAAAGTACCACTTGATCCGGGAATTCATTCAGGATGGAGAGATAGTGGTGGAGCATATTGCTTCAGCAAATAACTTAGCTGACCCATTCACTAAGACTCTTACTGAGAAAGTCTTCACTTCTCATGTTGAGTCTATGGGTGTTAGGTTAGGAAGTAGTGATCTTTAGTGCAAGTGGGAGTTTGTTAGGATTGGTGTATGCCCTAAAGCCCACTAGCTGCACTCTCATCTTTTGTTACTGGATATTTACTGGTTATTTAATGGAAAGACTCTTTTATGCTTAAACATGTATATATGTATGGTTGTGTAAGGCCCATTATTTCTAGTAAATGAATTAGGTGTGTAGTGTCTACGCACAGAGAGGTCTAATTCATGGACAACTGGAAACATCGTATTTGTTCATAACTGAAAGATGGAGCTGGGCACTTCATCTTGGTAGAAGTTATAATGAGAGACTCTCCTGTATTCAGGGTGACTTACCTAAGTCATGGGAGGGCTTTTCCGGATTCATCTCATTAGTGCATATGCAATGCATTGAACAGGACCATGGTAGGTGTGATCTCTAAAATAGTACTATCACAGAGAGAGATCAAGTCACCTCATGCTACTGAGTGACCGGTGCTCTTAATCTTGAGCATTTGTGGATGAACTGACGAAGTCAAGTTCTTGTGCTTTAATTCACTATGGGTGAGATTCTTTTCATGGGTCAACAGCTCTGTGTTTTGGGTACTCGGACTTGATTAGTTGGGACGTGCAGATGCAATATAGAATCTATGTCATCTAATGATGGAATGATCGTCCCCTTAGAATTATCCGATTAATCATCAAAATCTAAGATCTTAGTATATGGATGTTCCATATGAATATTGAACTTGTGGGTCGCTCCCGGGATCAAGAGAATGATATTTGAATGATGATTATGTTTAAGGATATGAAGTTCTAAGGTTTAGATGTAATCGGGAAGGTTGATAGTACATGTGATAACCTGACTCGATTATGGATGTTACATAGAGGGGCATTCAGGTCATTACACTTAGTAGGTCGAAGACAACCGTCATTTTATGACGAGCTTATTATATTATATATTTGTCCTTGGAGTTCAACCATAACTCTTTAGTGGAATGAGTTAAGGTTAAAATGGTCTTTATGTTGCTATGGGTTTAGCATGGACATTTTGGTCATTTTGGGAGCCAATGGCAAATATGTCTTTTGGTCCCTTCTCTAGTCACTTTCCAAGATTGGCATGGTTTCCTAAAATGTTTAGATAACATAAGGATGAATTATTTTAGTGGAAAAATAATTTTGAGTTTAAATTCAAATAGGCTTTTGATGGCATACATGAATTTAACTCTAGATAAATTGTATGTGGGCCATGGTGTGCATTATCATGAGGGACGTCCATAATAGGATTTCCATGGGTAAGGTTTCCAACTTTGAGTAGGACTCTCTACTTGGAAAGTTGGACTCCTCTTTGGATTAGTATTCCTATGAGAAAGTTTCCTTTTTGGATTAGGAAATTAAATTAGTAAGTATTCTACAACTAGGATTACTAATTGCATGGGAAGTTCCTTTTAGTTTCCTTTTCTAATTGGAGTGTTTCTTAAAGGAAATAAGTATTTCCTTTTAGGACATCCATGAGAATTGGGAGAGATAACTTTATGGGAAAGGTTACCACAAAGTTTCTATAAAAGAAACCTCTACAAGCCTTGGACGCCCAACACTTTAGAGAGCACAAGGAGAGCCACACGTCCAGCCCTTTGGAGGTTCTCTTCTTGATAGATGAGAGCTTAAGGTCTGAGATTTTTCCTTGGAGAAATAGTTCTTAATTCCTAGATTAAGATCCCACCATCTTAGCCAATCAGATTTGGAAGTGAGATAGAGGAGAAGATCAAAGGCAATACTAGTGCAGAAAATTCCAGCAACTTGTTTGCTAATTGCAAGTCTGAGTTCGGGCCTTTGGATCTATTTTTCCAGAGATTTGAAGTCTACAAATCTTCGAGGTAATAGTCTTCTTCATTCTCCTTTAATTATACACTTGTTGGTCATGAATTCATGGAGTTCTCATGCGATCTATATGGCTGATTTATGCTGGCCAAATCAGATTTTTTAAAATCTGTCATGTTACAAATTAGCCATGAATGTCTTCCGCTAATTCAGATCTGAATCACAGTTTCTTTCAATATCCCTGTAATAAAGTGAGCCAAAAGCTCCTCCATGTCATCATTCAAAACCTCCATTCCCAACACTTCTAATTCCCTATTCAGCCTCATCCGTCCTTCCATCAAAATCCCATTCATACAACCATCCATTTCAACACATTCAATCAAGTGATGACCCATCATTCATGAAAATCCATATGTGCTATAAACAAGCTTTAACAAAATCATATGCAACCATTTCCAAGATATTAAACAATGTAACAAGACTCATCAATATGCATTTTAAAAGCAATGGAAACTATAAAAAAAATGTAGATGAGAATACATATGAGATCACCAAAAATAATTAATGTAAATCAAGATTTTCCATAAACATGTTAGCATTCAAAAATTATCCTTTCAAAAGCAATAGAAAATCATAGTGAAAAGCATGATTAAATGTAAGTATTAAATCATTAAGAATAAGTAATGAAAATCCATATTTTTCTCATAAAACATGTTAACACTAGAAATCATCCATTCATCCACTTGCCTTGGGTCCAAGCTAAGCAAATCCAAGCTCAAAACGCTATCAAGATCACCGTACAAGAAAAACCAAGAAAACCCCCAAAAACAAACCCATCTTAGAACCCTAAAATGGTAAATCAATAAAGACAAGGAATGGGTTCAAACAAGGCTAAGAAATAGGACCTAAGGGGATGCCATTGCTCAATAATACAAGATGGGAAGGAGTCCTTACCTCTAGGGCCATCAATCAACAAGAAAGAGCTTGAAATAGGGGCTGCCCAGCTGAGATTCGCACAAAAATGGTGTCGAACGAGAGAGGAGATGAAGGGGAAGAAGTTGCCGGAGTTCCCTCGTCGGATTGGTGGCTTGAAGGCTCCATTTGAGCAAGAGAAATGGAAGAAAAGGGAGAAGAAGGTTGCTGGTACTGTAGCTGGGAGTTGCAGTCGATGGAGAGGGGAAAAAATGAGGGAGAAGAAGAAGCTTGGTACTTTTTATAATGGGTGGGTGTGGGCCCCACCACACTTAAAACTTGCAATGGAGATTAGAAGGCTTTCTAGACCTCGGATCAAGAAACTTAAAACATGAAAAGTGTCCGGCACAAAATTATCATTCCAACAAGGTTAATATTGACATACTTCCGGGGTCCACAGAAAAAGTCAACTATTTGGTCAAAGGAATCAAAATAATGGAAGATTTGGGATTACAAGGGTTAAAACATCAATTTATGTGCCTCGGATGCGATCGACCAAGAAGAGAGAAATGTTTCTCATAAAATCTAGTTTCCAAAAAGTATATATTTGACAAGGTTCTGAGATCTCGAAATTTGAGTCCAGATTTTGTGTAAGAGGACTGATTTTTCCCCCAGGGCCGGAAAAACTGATTTTTGGAGTTTCAAATGGGTACGGAGTGAACACGAAAGTTGTAGGGAATGACGAGATTAGTCAAACAAAGGTGAAATGAGAATTTTTAAAAATCAAAGAAAATATCTCTGCAATGACCATATAAAACAAATAGGACCCTACGGTCACTATCTAGGTTCACTAGCTCTCAAAACTTCCCAAAACCAAAGAAAAAATAATCAAACTGAGAAATTTAATCAAATAACCACTAATCCCACTGAGAAAACAAGTTCATGATTAACACCACGCTAAACCAAGAAATCTGGGGTCGGGTTCTCACATCCTCCCCCACTTAGAACATTTGGTCCTCCAAATCAACTAAACAAATCCAAAAGCAAGTGGGGACATTAATCCTGCACCTCGAAAACAAAACCACAAATCAAAACTCCAAAATGGTCCTCTCGAAAACATCTGAACTCGCTGGGTCATCTTCACTGTAGAACTCTTTGGTCAACTAACAACAGTCGTCAAACATTCTTCCACTGGCTCGAATCTTTCACTGCCCTGCTGATCTGGCTGCTCAAGAAACTTGCCAACTCTGACTCGTTCTAAATTCAACCAAGTCTCTTGCTTCTAAACACCTTGATATTGAAAATTCTTGGAACCATTCTGTCGACCTCATCGCAACTATTGAAGCTACGGTCTCGTATCCACTGCACAATCTTCAAGGTTAACTCTTGCTAGCTCTAATTCTTTCTGCTCGTTACTCTTGATCCTCTGTACAATAGTCGGTCTCTGACACTAACATGCTTGTACCTTCTGTTGGAAATTAGGTGGGCCTCTAGGATATGTTTCAAAAACTTTTGACCCACTTGATGCAGGGATCAACTATCCAGAAGGCTACCAATCTATCTAAGATGCAAACCCTCAATCTCATCTATCATGATCAGTAAATACAATCTATCTAGAAGATAGAAATAGCAATTAACAAGCATCCATAATAATCTACAACATGCAAGGAAGTGGATTATACCTTTGGAGCTTGGTTGTGCTCTAATGGAGAAGTTGCGTCATTCTTTGATGATGAAACACTTTAACTAATCAAATAGCAATCTTCAAGACCTCTTGATCTTCCACGCTATGACCCGTATCAGATTCTCGTTTTCTCAAGAAGATGGTGGGATCTTCAAGAGAAATTATCTAGAAACTCAAAAGATGAACTAGAAGAAGAACTAGAAGAGGGAAGAAGGGTAAAACGTGCAACTCTTGCACTCCAAAGGGGCTGGGCGTGAATCCCAATAATGGGACTATGCATGGACGTCCAACACAGCTTTTTCCTTCTCAATTTATAGCATAAAGGCAGCCTCTTCTCTTACTAATAGAAGTCTTACTTCCAATGTAATTAGTAATTCTTCTTTCTAATTTAAATAGAAATCTTACTTCCATTAAAATTAGTAACATTACTTATATCACATTTAGAAGTCTTACTTCAAATATGATTAGCAACTTTCTAATTCCTTCCCAATTAAAAAAGAAGTCCCACTTCTATTAAAAATTAGTAAGTTTGCTATTACCACTATTAGAAGTCTCACTTCAAATAGAAATAATAACTTTCCTTTTAGAGTTCAACTAGAATTACATACTTTTTAATAATTGGGCTAGCATGGGGACCACTAGGGATTCCTTAGAAAGTTGGCTTCAACTGGGACACGCGACCCCACATCTCATGTGTAATCCAGGCCCACGGTTAATTACAAATAACTCCACTATATAAATACAATTGAACTCCAGTCTTACGAATTGTTAGATCCCGACCCAGACCAACTTGATTAGTACTAATTAAGTGAGTGTTTAGCCTTAAGTGAGTTTTAGTTACTAGTTGGGTGAGAATATGATTAGATTTAGTCTTGGTTTAGTGTCGGGAACTTTGAGATCATTTAAGATTAGTTAGTCATACTCAGGGACGCCCTGAGTGCACACGTGAATGGGGTTTCATTCTAGTTATGTGATTTTGATCATGGTTTTATGTCATTGGAATAATTGAATTATTTGTTACAACTTTCATGTTTAGCCTGTCTGTGTTTGAGGCCCAGAAACTCAAGTTTTGGCCCAAAGGGGGGTAATCTGACTATTCATGCTAAATCTGGGCACAAATTTTGAAATCCCAAAACCATGTCAAAATTATACTTTTGTGAAATTAGATATTTCGACGATCATTTTGTTCTTCTTCGTCGATCTCATCCGGGGTCCACAAGACCATGTTTTAATCATTTCAAGTTTCAGCTACAAGGGACCCACTTTCAAAAGCTATATATACTCTCTTATTCTCTCTCTCACTATTCACCTTCACTTTACCAAAAATCCTGCAATTTTTCTAACCCTAGAGCAAAAGAGAGAAAAAGCTTTCTCCTTGGTTTTCTTCCATGGGATTGATCTAGCTAGAAGGCTCCAAACCTCAATCCGACTCCGTCATTCTCTTCCTCTCTTCTCAAGCTTCAGCTGAACTCATTTTGGGACAAATCCCTGCTGCTATTCATCATCTTCTAGCTCTCTTCTTCTTGTTTGACTAGCTAAAGGTTAGAGCTTGAACCCATCTTTTCTTTGATGTTCTTTTAGCTCACAAAGAGCTTGTTTTTCATACTATCAAACCCATTTTCGAAATGTGGATTCATGTTGGCCACAAATGTGATTTTTGTATGTTCTATTTTGGGGGTTTTGTGTAGATTTCGTGGACCTCCTTTTTGGTTGGATTTTTGTGGAGTATTGCTTGGCTTTTGGACAAAGGTAAGTGATCTTTATAGGTTTTCTATGTACATTGTGTTATGGTTTCATTATCTTCACTAATGCATGACTTTTATGCTTAATCTCATAATGTATGTTATGTTTAAGCCTTTACAAATCATTAATTTCAGTTCTCCACTTCTATTGGTGTTAACGATTTTCCTAAGTTCTTAGAATCATGTTTAATCTTGTAAGTTTGATGATTTTGTACATGGAAATGTCTTAATGTTCTCTCATGGAATGAATGGGTTAATTATGGATGGAATGACCTATATGTGTGTAAGAATGGTCCCTTGGAAAGCATGGTGGCTTGGGGAATGCAAGTGGTTCAGAAATGAGAAGGAAGGAAGAAAGAAAAATGTAAAATTCTGAACCGAAATGCACTGTCCGTGCATTGTCGGTCATGTATCGGTCAGCTGTCGGTTAACCGACGGTTAACTGACAGCCAACTGACACCTGTCGGTTCCAATTCCAGAAGCGTGCATTTTGACAAAAACTCTGTCGGTCAGCTATCGGTCAACCGACAGATCTGTCGGTCCCTTTTCCAGAGAGCAACCGATTTTGTTCAGGGACCTGACGGTCAGCTGAGGATGGGCTGTCGGTCAGCCGAGGGTTGGCTGTCGGTTAACCGACAGCTAACCGACGACTGACCGAGGGCTAATCGAGGCTTGCAAAAAGGGGCATTGTTTTTTATGGATTTATTCAGAAATAAAAACTAGGTTAAGCATTAGACCTTTACTTGACATCGTGTACTTGGGATTCTAAAATGTACTTCAACTTTGGAGGCACCAAACCTTGTAAAAAGTCCGACATTTTGTTTCCAACTTCACGAAGGTCAATGAATGGTCTTAGCCTAAGCTTGATAGATTTCGTGTTTGAACAATTGTTTTGATGCTATGTGCATCATCATGTACTCTTTTGAACCTCAAGATCGTTTAAAGGTGTGTTTTAAGAATCAAATGGGAATCACTTTTTAAGTTTTGTTAAGCATATATATTATGCTATTTTGCTAGCCTTGTCATGACTCGCTCGATAAGTGTTTCCTCTTGTTTTGTCATATTTTGAATATGTATCGACATATTTTTATGCATTCATGATCTAAGTAAATACCGCTGAGCTTGGACGGCCCTGTCAGTCTGATCCACTGTACGGGAGTCCTTAAACTTGTGGACTGTCTGCAGACTAGTCGTGTATTGTATACACATCGTGCGTGTTTTCGGTTCCGCGGCCGGCCTCCCTGTCTACCTTGTGTAGCGTGGGATCGTGTTTAGTGTGTCGTGATATCGTGTGTGCTTGCTCTGTCATTTTTATGATAGAGAAAGGATGAGCTCAATGTGAAAGACCAAGATCGAATCCTAGAGGGGGGGGGTGAATAGGATGCTACTAAAAATTTAGACCACTTCTAAACATTTTGATTTTTAGGTGACTTATGCTTTGATGATGGTAAATTAGCTTGAGAAGAGAGAGAGATTCTAAGTTATACATTCAAAATCAAAAGACAACAACAGACTCTATTCAATCTCACACCCAACCATAAAGCCAATAATTATAAAAAGAAGGGAAAACACAAATCACCATAACACAACCAATTATAGTGGTTCGGCCAAATTGCGTACATCCACTCCCGGTACCCTTACCGGATTTCACTAATCAATTCAAGGTTTAGGATCACCTCAAACCTTACAACCTCATCACTATGCTTTTCTAGGATAAACATAAACCTTTACATCACAACAAGTGCTTTTTAAGGCTAAACACCAACCTTTACAACATTGATTTTTCTCTTAAGTAAAATGCCTATTTATGCATGGATAAGAGAACAAATTGAACACAATGGTTTACCTCTAGATAGGCTGAATAGACAATGATAACTCAACTTACCCTCGACAAAAGTGCTCATGCCGGTTTTCGATTTTTTACGTGGCCGTTTCGCATTGCGGGCCCCCGGCGGGCCGTTTTCGAGCCTAGGTGTTGGAAAATCCCATTTCTCGATCGTAATTCTCTAACAGGGAGTCCCATTTGTGAATCGTCAATTCCTACAAGTTACTCTACCCTCGAGCGAGAAGCTCGTGCCTGTTTTCGTTTTTTCCCGCGGCCGTTTCCCATTCCGGGCCACTCGCTGGCCGTTTTCGTCCCTAAGTGTTGGAAAATCCTATGTTTCGCCCGTAATTCACTAACCGAGAGTCGTATTTGCGAACCGTCGGTTCTTACAAGTTAGTCCATCCTTGAGATAAGTGCTCATTCCAGTTTCTAATTTTTTTCGCGGCCGTTTCCGATTGCGGGCCTCCGGCGGGCCATTTTCAAGCCTAAGTGTTGTAAGATCCCAAGTTTCGCTCGTAATTCTCTAACCAGGAGTCCTATTTGTGAACCGTCAGTTCCTACAAGTTACTCTACCCTCGAACAAAGTGCTCGTGCCCGTTACCGAATTTTCCCGACCCGGACCCCCGGCGGGTGATTTTTGAGCCTAAGTGTCAGAAAATCCCATTTTCGGTCGTAATTCTCTAACCGGGAGTCCTGTTTGCAAACCGTCAGTTCCTACAAGTTACTCTACCCTCGAACGAAATGCTCGTGCCGGTTTCCGATTTTTTACGTGGTCGTTTCCCATTCCGGGCCCCCGGCGGGCCGTTTTCGAGACTAAGTGTTGGAAAATCCCATGTTTCGCTCGTAATAATCTCGCCGGGAGTCCTATTTGCGAACCGTCAGTTCCTACAAGTTACTCTTCCCTCGAGCGAAGTGCTCGTGCCGATTTCTGATTTTTTACAAGCCCATTTCCCAATCCGGGTCCCCGGCGGGCCATTTTCGATCCTAAGTGTTGGAAAATCTCATTTTTCGGTCGTAATTCTCAAACAGGGAGTCCTTTTTGCAAACCGTCTATTCCTACAAGTTACACTACCCTCGACCAAAGTGCTCATGCCAGTTTTCAATTTTTTACGTGGCTGTTTCCCATTGCGGGCCCCCTGCGGGCCGTTTTCGAGCCTAGGTGTTGGAAAATCCCATTTTTCG
Organism: Litsea cubeba; assembly: GCA_012931725.1. NCBI lineage: Eukaryota > Viridiplantae > Streptophyta > Magnoliopsida > Laurales > Lauraceae > Litsea > Litsea cubeba. The sequence continues at coordinate 39,509,385 of CM022947.1, read as the reverse complement.
ATCGTAATTCTCTAACAGGGAGTCCTATTTGCGAACCGTCAATTCCTACAAGTTACTCTACCCTCGAGCGAGTAGCTCGTGCCTGTTTCTGATTTTTCCCGCTGCCGTTTCCCATTCCGGGCCCCCGGCGGGCCGTTTTCGTGCCTAAGTGTTGGAAAATCCCATGTTTCGCTCGTAATTCTCTAACCTGGAGTCCTTTTTTGCGAACCGTCAGTTCCTACAAGTTACTCTACCCTCAAGTGAAGTGCTCGTGCGTTTTCATTTTTTCCCGCGGCCGTTTCCCATTCCGAGCCTCCGGTGGGCCGTTTTCGTGCCTAAGTGTTGGAAAATCCTATGTTTCGCCCGTAATTCTCTAACCGAGTGTCATATTTCTGAACCGTCAGTTATTACAAGTTAGTCCACCCTCGAGATAAGTGCTCGTTCCAGTTTCTAATTTTTTTCGCGGCCGTTTCCCATTGCGGGCCTCCGGTGGGCCATTTTCGAGCCTAAGTGTTGTAAGATCCCAAGTTTCGCTCGTAATTCTCTAACCAGGAGTCCTATCTGTGAACCGCTAGTTTCTACAAGTTATTCTTCCCTGAGCGAAGTGCTCATCTTGATTTCTGATTTTTTACGTGGCCGTTTCCTATTTCGGGCCCCCGGCGGGCCGTTTTCGAGCGTAAGTGTTGGAAAATCTCATTTTTCGGTCGTAATTCTCTAAAAGGGAGTCCTATTTGCGAACCGTCCATTCCTACAAGTTACACTACCCTCGACAAAAGTGCTCATGCCGGTTTTCATTTTTTTACGTGGCCGTTTCCCATTGCGGGCCCCCGGCGAGCCGTTTTCGAGCATAGGTGTTGGAAAATCCCATTTTTCGATCGTAATTCTATAACAGGGAGTCCCTTTTGTGAACCGTCAATTCCTACAAGTTACTCTACCCTCGAGCGAGTAGCTCATGCCTGTTTTCGATATTTCCCGCGGCCGTTTCCCATTCCGGGCCCCCGGCGGGCCGTTTTCGAGCCTAAGTGTTGGAAAATCCCATGTTTCGCTCGTAATTCTCTAACCGGGAGTCCTATTTGCGAACCATTAGTTCCTACAAGTTACTCTACCCTCAAGCTAAGTGCTCGTGCCGATTTTCCTTTTTTCCCGCGGCCGTTTCCCATTCCGGGCCTCCGGCGGGCAGTTTTCGACCCTGAGTGTTGGAAAATCCCATGTTTCACTCGTAATTCTATAACCGGGAGTCCTATTTGCGAACCGTCAGTTCCTACAAGTTACTCTACCCACAAGCGAAGTGCTCGTGCCGGTTTTCTTTTTTCCCGTGGCCGTTTCCAATTCTGGTCCTCGGGAGGGCCGTTTTCGTGCCTAAGTGTTGGAAAATCCTATGTTTTGCCCGTAATTCTCTAACCGAGAGTCGTATTTGCGAACCGTCGGTTCTTACAAGTTAGGCCACCCTCGAGATAAGTGCTCGTTCCAGTTTCTAATTTTTTTCGCGGCCGTTTCCCATCGCGGGCCTCCCGCGGTCCATTTTCGAGCCTAAGTGTTGTAAGATTCCAAGTTTCGATCGTAATTCTCTAACCAGGAGTCCTATTTGTGAACCGTCAGTTCCTACAAGTTACTCTACCCTTGAACGAAGTGCTCGTGCACGTTATCGAATTTTTTCGACCCGAGCCCCCGGCGGGCCGTTTTAGATCCTAAGTGTTGTAAGATCCCAAGTTTCGCTCGTAATTCTCTAACCAGCAGTCCTATTTGCGAACCGTCAGTTCCTAGAAGTTACTCTACCCTCGAACGAAATGCTCGTGCTGATTTTCGATTTTTTACGTGGTCGTTCCAATTCCGGGCCCCCGGCGGTCCGTTTTCGAGATTAAGTGTTGGAAAATCCCATGTTTCGATCGTAATAATCTAACCGGGAGTCCTATTTGGGAACCGTCAGTTCCCACAAGTAACTCTTCCCTCGAGCGAAGTGCTCGTGCCGATTTCTGATTTTTTACGTGGCCGTTTCCCATTCCGGGCCCTCGGCGGGCCGTTTTAGAGCCTAATTGTTGGAAAATCTCATTTTTCGGTCGTAATTCTCTAACAGGGAGTCCTATTTGCGAACCGTCAGTTCCCACAAGTTACACTACCCTCGACCAAAGTGCTCATGCCGGTTTTCGATTTTTTACATGGCCGTTTCCCATTGCGGGCCCCCGGCGGGCCGTTTTCGAGCCTAGGTGTTAGAAAATCCCATTTTTCGAACGTTATTCTCTAACAGGGAGTCCCATTTGTGAACCGTCAATTGCAACAAGTTACTCTACCCTCGAGCGAGTAGCTCGTGCCCGTTTCCGATTTCTCCCACGGCCGTTTCCCATTCCGGGCCCCCGGCGGGCCGTTTTCGAGGCTAAGTGTTGGAAAATCCCATGTTTCGCTCGTAATTCTCTAACCGGGAGTCCTATTTGCGAACCATCAGTTCCTACAGGTTACTCTACCCTCAAACGAAGTGCTCGTGCCGGTTTTTGATTTTTCCCGCTGCCGTTTCACATTCCGGGCCTCCGGCGGGCCGTTTTCGTGCCTAAGTGTTGGAAAATCCTTTGTCTTGCCCGTAATTCTCTAACCGTGAGTCGTATTTGCGAACCGTCGGTTCTTATAAGTTAGTCCACCCTCGAGATAAGTGCTCGTTCCAGTTTCTAAATTTTTTCGTGGCTGTTTCCCATTGCGGGCCCCCGGCGGGCCGTTTTTGAGCCTAAGTGTCGGAGAATCCCATTTTTCGGTCGTAATTCTCTACCCGGGAGTCCTATTTGCGAACCGTCAGTTCCTACAAGTTACTCTACCCTCGAAAGAAATGCTCGTGCCGGTTTCTGATTTTTTACATGGTCGTTCCCATTCCGGGCCCCCGGCGGGCCGTTTTCGAGACTAGGTGTTGGAAAATCCCATGTTTCGCTCGTAATAATCTAACCGGGATTCCTATTTGCGATCCGTCAGTTCCTACATGTTACTCATCCCTCGAGCGAAGTGGTCGTGCCGATTTCTGATTTTTTACGTGGCACTTTCCCTTTTCGGGCCCCCGGCGGGCCGTTTTCGAGCCTAAGTGTTGGAAAATCTCATTTTTCGGTCGTAATTCTCTAACGAGGAGTGCTATTTTCGAACCGTCGGTTCCTATAAGTTACATTACCCTCGACCAAAGTGCTCATGCCGGTTTTCATTTTTTTACGTGGCCGTTTCCCATTGCGGGCCCCCGGCGGGCCGTTTTCGAGCCTAGGTGTTGGAAAATCCCATTTCTCGATCGTAATTCTCTAACAGGGAGTCCCATTTGTGAATCGTCAATTCCTACAAGTTACTCTACCCTCGAGCGAGAAGCTCGTGCCTGTTTTCGTTTTTTTCCCGCGGCCGTTTCCCATTCCGGGCCACTCGCTGGCCGTTTTCGTCCCTAAGTGTTGGAAAATCCTATGTTTCGCCCGTAATTCACTAACCGAGAGTCGTATTTGCGAACCGTCGATTCTTACAAGTTAGTCCATCCTCGAGATAAGTGCTTGTTCCAGTTTCTAATTTTTTCGCGGCCGTTTCCGATTGCGGGCCTCCGGCGGGCCATTTTCGAGCCTAAGTGTTGTAAGATCCCAAGTTTCGCTCGTAATTCTCTAACCAAGAGTCCTATTTGTGAACCGTCAGTTCCTACAAGTTACTCTACCCTCGAACAAAGTGCTCGTGCCCGTTACCGAATTTTCCCGACCCGGGCCCCCGGCGGGTGATTTTTGAGCCTAAGTGTCAGAAAATCCCATTTTCGGTCGTAATTCTCTAACCGGGAGTCCAATTTGCGAACCATCAGTTCCTAAGAGTTACTTTACCCTCGAAAGAAATGGTCATGCCAGTTTCTGATTTTTCACGTGGTTGTTCCCATTCTGGGCTCCCGGCGGGCCGTTTTCGAGACTAAGTGTTGGAAAATCCCATGTTTCCCTCTTAATAATCTAACCGGGAGTCCTATTAGCGAACCGTCAGTTCCTAGAAGTTACTCTTCCCTCGAGCGAAGTGCTCGTGCCGATTTCTGATTTTTTACGTGGCCGTTTCCCATTCCGGGTCCCCGACGGGCCACTTTCGAGCCTAAGTCTTGGAAAATCTCATTTCTCGGTCGTAATTCTCTAACAGGGAGTCCTATTTGCGAACCGTCCGTTCCTACAAGTTACACTACCCTCGACCAAAGTGCTCATGCCGGTTTTCGATTTTTTACGTGGCCGTTTCCCATTGCGGGCCCCCGTCGGGCCGTTTTCGAGGCTAGGTGTTGGAAAATCCCATTTCTCGATCGTAATTCTCTAACAGGGAGTCCCATTTGTGAATCGTCAATTCCTACAAGTTACTCTACCCTCGAGCTAGAAGCTCGTGCCTGTTTTCGTTTTTTCCCGCGGCCGTTTCCGATTGCGGGCCTCCGGCGGGCCATTTTCGAGCCTAAGTGTTGTAAGATCCCAAGTTTCGCTCGTAATTATCTAACCAGGAGTCCTATTTGTGAACCGACAGTTCCTACAAGTTACTCTACCCTCGAACGAAGTGCTCGTGCCCGTTACTGAATTTTCCCGACCCGGGCCCCCGACGGGCCGTTTTTGAGCCTAAGTGTCGGAAAATCCAATTTTTCGGTCGTAATTCTCTAACCGGGAGTCCTATTTGCGAACCGTCAGTTCCTACAAGTTACTCTACCCTCGAACGAAATGCTCGTGCCGGTTTCTAATTTTTTACGTGGTCGTTTCCCATTCCGGGCCCCAGCGGGCCGTTTTCGAGACTAAGTGTTGGAATATCCCATGTTTCGCTCGTAATAATCTAACCGGGAGTCCTATTTGCGAACCGTCAGTTCCTACAAGTTACTCTTCCCTCGAGCGAAGTGCTCGTTCCGGTTTCTAATTTTTTTCAGTGCCGTTTCCCATTGCGGGCCTCCGGCGGGTCATTTTCGAGCCTGAGTGTTGTAAGATCCCAAGTTTCGCTCGTAATTCTCTAACCAGGAGTCCTATCTGTGAACCATCAGTTTCTACAAGTTACTATTCCCTTGAACGAAGTGCTCGTGCTCGTTCCCGACCCGGGCCCCCGGCGGGCCGTTTTTTAGCCTAAGTGTCGGAAAATCCCATTTTTCGGTAGTTATTCTCTAACTGGGAGTCCTATTTGCGAACCGTCAGTTCCTTGAAGTTACTCTTCCCTCGAGCGAAGTGCTCGTGCCGATTTCTGATTTTTTACGTGGCCGTTTCCCAATCCGGGCCCCGGGAGGGCCATTTTCTAGCCTACGTGTTGGAAAATCTCATTTTTCGGTCGTAATTCTCTAACACGGAGTCCTATTTGCGAACCGTCAGTTCCTACAAGTTATACTACCCACGAACAAAGTGCTCATTCCGGTTTTCAATTTTTTACATGCCCGTTTCCCATTGCGGGCCCCCGGCGGGCCGTTTTCGAGCCTAGGTGTTGGAAAATCCCAATTTTCGATTGTAATTCTCTAACAGGGAGTCCTATTTGCGAACCGTCAATTCCTACAAGTTACTCTAGCCTCGAGCGAGTTGCTAGTGCCTGTTTCCGATTTTTCCCGCTACCGTTTCCCATTCCGGGCCCCCGGCGGGCCGTTTTCGAGCCTAAATGTTGGAAAATCCCATGTTTCGCTCGTAATTCTCTAACCGGGAGTCCTATTTGCGAACTGTCAGTTCCTACAAGTTACACTATCCTCAAGCGAAGTGCTCGTGCCGGTTTTCGATTTTTCCCGCAGCCGTTTCCCATTCCGGGCCTTCGGCGGGCCATTTTCGTTCCTAAGTGTTGGAAAATCCTATGTTTCGCCCGTAATTCTCTAACCGAGAGTCGTATTTGCAAACCGTCAGTTCTTGCAAGTTAGTCCACCCTCGAGATAAGTGCTCGTTCCAGTTTCTAATTTTTTTCACGGCCGTTTCCCATTGCGGGCCTCCGGCGGGCCATTTTCAAGCCTAAGTGTTGTAAGATCCCAAGTTTCGCTCGTAATTCTCTAACCAGGAGTCCTATTTGTGAACCGTCAGTTCCTACAAGTTACTCTACCCTCGAACGAAGTGCTCGTGCCCGTTACCGAATTTTCCCGACCCGGGCCCCCGGCGGGCCGTTTTTGAGCCTAAGTGTCGGAAAATCCCATTTTTCGGTCGTAATTCTCTAACCGGGAGTCCTATTTGCGAACCGTCAGTTCCTACAAGTTACTCTACCCTCGAAAAAAATGCTCGTGCCCGTTTCTGATTTTTTACGAGGTCGTTTCCCATTCCGGGCACCCGACGGGCCATTTTCGAGACTAAGTGTTGGAAAATCCAAAGTTTCTCTCGTAATAATCTACCCGAGAGTCCTATTTGCGAACCGTCAGTTCCTACAAGTTACTCTTCCCTCGAGCGAAGCGCTCGTGCCGATTTCTGATTTTTTACGTGGCCGTTTCCCATTCCGGGCCCCCGGCAGGCCGTTTTCGAGCCTAAGTGTTGGAAAATCTCATTTTTCGGTCGTAATTCTCTAACAGGGATTCCTATTTGCGAACCGTCGGTTCCTACAAGTTACACTACCCTCGACCAAAGTGCTGATGCCGGTTTTCCATTTTTTACGTGGCCGTTTCCCATTACTGGCCCCGGCGGGCCGTTTTCGAGCCAAGGTGCTGGAAAATCCCATTTGTCGATCGTAATTCTCTAACAGGGAGCCCTATTTGCAAACCGTCAAGTCCTACATGTTACTCTACCCTCGAGCGAGTAGCTAGTGCCTGTTTCCGATTTTTCCCGCTGCCGTTTCCCTTTCCGGGCCCCCGGCGGGCCGTTTTCGAGCCTAAGTGTTGGAAAATCCCATGTTTCGCTTGTAATTCTCTAACCGGGAGTCCTATTTGCGAACCGTCAGTTCCTACAAGTTACTCTACCCTCAAGCGAAGTGCTCGTGCCGGTTTTCGTTTTTTCCCGCGGCCGTTTCCCATTCCGGGCCTCCGGCGGGCCGTTTTCGTGCCTAAGTGTAGGAAAGTCCTATGTTACGCCCGTAATTCTCTAACCGAGAGTCGTATTTGCGAACCGTCGGTTCTTACAAGTTAGTCCACCCTTGAGATAAGTGCTCGTTCCAGTTTCTAATTTTTTTCGCGGCCGTTTCCCATTGTGGGCCTCCGGCGGGCCATTTTCGAGCCTAAGTGTTGTAAGATCCCAAGTTTCGCTCGTAATTCTCTAACCAGGAGTCCTATTTGTGAACCGTTAGTTCCTACAAGTTACTCTACCCTCGAACGAAGTGCTCATGCCCGTTACCGAATTTTCCCGACCCGGGCCCCCGGCGGGCCATTTTTGAGCCTAAGTGTTGGAAAATCCCATTTTTCGGTAGTTATTCTCTAGCAGGGAGTCCTATTTGCGAACCGTCGGTTCCTATAAGTTACACTACCCTCGAGCGAAGTGCTCATGCCGGTTTTCAATTTTTTACGTGGCCGTTTCCCAATGCGGGCCCCCGGCGGGCCTTTTTCTAGCCTTCGTGTTGGAAAATCAAATTTTTCGGTCGTAATTCTCTAACAGGGAGTCGTATTTGCGAACCGTCAGTTCCTACAAGTTACTCTAGCCTCGAGCGAGTAGCTAGTGCCTGTTTCCCATTTTTCCCGCTGCCAATTCCCAGTCCGGGCGCCCGGCGGGCCGTTTTCGAGCCTAAGGGTTGGAAAATCCCATGTTTTGCTCGTAATTCTCTAACCAGGAGTCCTATTTGCGAACCGTCAATTCCTACAAGTTACTCTAACCTTAAGCAAAGTGCTCGTGCCGGTTTTCGATTTTTCCCGCGGCCGTTTCCCATTCCGGGCCTCCGGCGGGCTGTGTTCGTGCCTAAATATTGGAAAATCCTATGTTTCGCCCATAATTCTCTAACCGAGAGTCGTATTTGCTAATCATCGGTTCTTACAAGTTAGTCCACCCTCGAGATAAGTGCTCGTTCCAGTTTCTAATTTTTTTCGCGGCCGTTTCCCATTGCGGGCCTCCGGCGGGCCATTTTCGAGCCTAAGTGTTGTAAGAACCAAAGTTTCACTCGTAATTCTCTAACTAGGAGTCCTATTTGTGAACCGTCAGTTCCTACAAGTTATTCTACCCTAGAATGAAGTGCTCGTGCCCGTTACCGAATTTTCCCGACCCGGGCCCCCGGCGGGCCGTTTTTTAGCCTGAGTGTCGGATATACCCATTTTTCGGTCGTAATTCTTTAACGGGGAGTCCTATTTACGAACGGTCAGTTCCTAAAACTTACTCTACCCTCGAACGAAATGCTCGTGCCAGTTTCTGATTTTTTACATGGTCGTTTTCCCATTCCGGGCCCCCGGCGGGCCATTTTCGAGACTAAGTGTTGGAAAATCCCATGTTTCGCTCGTAATAATCTAACCGAGAGTCCTATTTGCGAACCGTCAGTTCCTAGAAGTTACTCTTCCCTCGAGCGAAGCGCTCGTGCCGATTTCTGATTTTTTACGTGGCCGTTTCCCATTCCGGGCCCCCGGCAGGCCGTTTTCGAGCCTAAGTGTTGGAAAATCTCATTTTTCGGTCGTAATTCTCTAACAGGGATTCCTATTTGCGAACCGTCGGTTCCTACAAGTTACACTACCCTCGACAAAAGTGCTCATGCCGGTTTTCGATTTTTTACGTGGCCGTTTCCCATTGCAGGCCCCGGCGGGCCGTTTTCGAGCCTAGGTATTGGAAAATCCCATTTGTCGATCGTAATTCTCTAACAGGGAGTCCTATTTGCGAACCGTCAAGTCCTACAAGTTACTCTACCCTCGAGCGAGTAGCTAGTGCCTGTTTCTGATTTTTCCCGCTACCGTTTCCCAGTCCGGGCCCCTGGCGGGCCGTTTTCGAGCCTAAGTGTTGGAAAACCCATGTTTCGCTCGTAATTCTCTAACCGGGAGTCCTATTTGCGAACCGTCAGTTCCTACAATTTACTCTACCCTCAAGCGAAGTGCTCGTGCCGGTTTTTGATTTTTCTAGCGGCCGTTTCCCATTCTGGGCCTCCGGCGGGCCGCTTTTGTGCCTAAGTGTTGCAAAATCCTATGTTTCGCCCGTAATTGTCTAACCGAGAGTCGTATTTGCTAATCGTCGGTTCTTACGAGTTAGTCCACCCTCGAGATAAGTGATCGTTCCAGTTTCTAATTTTTTTTCGCGGCCGTTTCCCATTGCGGGCCTCCGGCGGGCCGTTTTCGAGCCTAAGTGTTGTAAGATCCAAAGTTTCACTCGTAATTCTCTAACCAGGAGTCCTATTTGTGAACCGTCAGTTCCTACAAGTTATTCTACCCTAGAACGAAGTTCTCGTGCCCGTTACCGAATTTTCCCGACCCGGGCCCCCGGCGGGCCGTTGTTGAGACTAGGTGTCGGAAAAACCCATTTTTCGGTTGTAATTCTCTAATTGGTAGTCCTATTTGCGAACGGTCAGTTCCTACAACTTACTCTACCCTCGAACAAAAATGCTCGTGCCGGTTTCCGATTTTTTACGTGGTCGTTTCCCATTCCGGGCCCCCGGCGGGCCGTTTTCGAGACTAAGTGTTGGAAAATCCCATATTTCGCTCGTAATAATCTAACCGAGAGTCCTATTTGCGAACCGTCAGTTCCTACAAGTTACTCTTCCCTCAAGCGAAGCGCTCGTGCCGATTTCTAATTTTTTTACGTGGCCATTTCCATTCCGGGCCCCCGGCAGGCCGTTTTCAAGCCTAAGTGTTGGAAAATCTCATTTTTCGGTCGTAATTCTCTAACAAGGATTCCTATTTGCGAACCGTCGGTTCCTACAAGTTGCACTACCCTCGACCAAAGTGCTCATGCCGGTTTTTGATTTTTTACGTGGCCATTTCCCATTGCTGGCCACGGCGGGCCGTTTTCGAGCCTAGGTGTTGGAAAATCCCATTTGTCGATAGTAATTCTCTAAAAGGGAGTCCTATTTGCGAACCGTCAAGTCCTACAAGTTACTCTAGCCTCGAGCGAGTAGCTAGTGCCTGTTTCCGATTTTTCCCGCTGCCATTTCCCATTCCGGGCCCCCGGCGGGCCGTTTTCGAGCCTAAGTGTTGGAAAATCCCATGTTTCGCTCGTAATTCTCTAACCGGGAGTCCTTATGTGCGAACCTTCTGTTCCTACAAGTTACACTACCCTCGACCAAAGTGCTCATGCCGGTTTTCCGATTTTTTATGTGGCCGTTTCCCATTCCGGGCCCCGGCGGGCCATTTTCGAGCCTAAGTGTTGGAAAATCTCATTTTTCGGCCGTAATTCTCTAACAGGGAGTCCTATTTGCGAACCGTCAGTCCCTACAAGTTACACTACCCATGACCAAAGTGCTAATGCCGGTTTTCGTTCTTTTACGTGGCCGTTTCCCATTGCGGGACCCCTGCAGGCCGTTTTCGAGCATAGGTGTTGGAAAATCTCATTTTTCGATCGTAATTCTCTAACAGGGAGTCCTAGTTGCGAACCGTCAATTCCTACAAGTTACTCTACCCTCGAGCGAGTAGCTCGTGCTTGTTTCCGATTTTTCCCGCTGCTCTTTCCCTTTCCGGGCCCCCGGCGGGCCGTTTTCGAGCCTAAGTGTTGGAAAATCCCATGTTTCGCTCGTGATTCTCTAACCGGGAGTCCTTATTTGCGAACGGTCAGTTCCTACAAGCTACTCTACCCTCAAGCGAAGTGCTCGTGCCGGTTTTAGATTTTTCCCGTGGCCGTTTCCCATTCCGGGCCTCCGGCGGGCCGTTTTCCAGACTAACTATTTTAAAATCCCATGTTTCGCTCGTAATAATCTAACCGGGAGTCCTATTTGCGAACCGTCAGTTCCTACAAGTTATTCTTCCCTCGAGTGAGGTGCTCGTGCCGATTTCTTATTTTTTACATGGCCGTTGCCCATTCCGGGGCCCCGGTGGGCCGTCTTCGAGCCTAAGTGTTGGAAAATCTCATTTTTCTGTCGTAATTCTCTAACAGGGAGTCATATTTGCGAACCGTCAGTTCCTACAAGTTACACTACCCACGACCAAAGTGCTCATGCCGGTTTTCGATTTTTTATGTGGCCGTTTCCGATTGCGGGCCCCGGCGGGCTGTTTTCGACCCTAGGTCTTGGAAAATCCCATTTTTCGATCGTAATACTCTAACAGGGAGTCCTATTTGCGAACCGTCATTTCCTACAAGTTACTCTACCCTCGAGCGAGTAGCTCGCGCCCTTTTCTGATTTTTCTCGATGCCGTTTCCCATTCCGTGCCCTCGGCGGGCCGTTTTCGAGCCTAAGTGTTGGAAAATCCTTTGTTTCGCCCGTAATTCTCTAACCAGGAGTCGAATTTTCTAACCGTCGGTTCTTACAAGTTAGTCCACCCTCGAGATAAGTGCTCGTTCGAGTTTCTAATTTTTTTCACGGCCGTTTCCCATTGCGGGCCTCCGGCGCCTAAGTGTTGTAAGATCCCAAGTTTCGTTCGTAATTTTCTAACCAGGAGTCCTATTTGTGAACCGTCAGTTCCAACAAGTTACTCTACCCTTGAACAAAGTGTTCGTGCCCGTTACTGAATTTTCCCGACCCGTGCCCCCGGCGGGCCGTTTTTGAGCCTAAGTGTCAGAAAATCCCATTTTTCGGTTGTAATTCTCTAACCGGGAGACCTATTTGTGAACCGTCTGTTCCTACAAGTTACTCTACCTACAAACGAAATGCTCGCGCCGGTTTCTGATTTTTTTGCATGGTCGTTTCCCATTCCGGGCCCCCAGCGGGCCGTTTTTGAGACTAAGTGTTGGAAAATCCATGTTTTCGCTCGTAATAATCTAACCGGGAGTCCTATTTGCGAACCCTCAGTTCCTACAAGTTACTCTTCCCTCGAGCGAAGTGCTCGTGCCGATTTCTGATTTTTTACGTGGCCGTTTCGCATTCCGGGACCCCGGCGGGCCGTTTTTGAGCCTAAGTGTTGGAAATCTCATTTTTCGGTCGTAATCCTCTAACAGGGAGTCCTATTTGCGAACCCTCAGTTCCTACAAGTTACTCTTCCCTCGAGCGAAGTGCTCGTGCCGATTTCTGATTTTTTACATGGCCGTTTCCCATTCCGGGCCCCCGGCGGGCCGTTTTCGAGCCTAAGTGTTGGAAAATCTCATTTTTCGGTCGTAATTCTCTAGCAGGGAGTCCTATTTGCGAACCGTCAATTCCTACATGTTACTCTACCCTCGAGCGAGTAGCTCGTGCCTGTTTCCGATTTTTCCCGCTGCCGTTTCCCATTCCGGGCCCCCGGCGGGCCGTTTTCGAGCCTAAGTCTTGGAAAATCCCATGTTTCGCTCGTAATTCTCTAACCGGGAGTCCTTATTTGCGAACCGTCAGTTCCTACAAGTTACTCTACCCTCAAGCGAAGTGGTCGTGCCGGTTTTCAATTTTTCCGCGGCCGTTTCCCATTCCGGGCCTCCGGCGGGCCGTTTTCGTGCCTAAGTGTTGGAAAATCCTATGTTTCGCCCGTAATTCTCTTACCGAGAGTCGTATTTGCGAACCATCGGTTCTTACAAGTTAGTCCACCCTCAAGATAAGTGCTCGTTCCAGTTTCTAATTTTTTTCGCAGCCGTTTCCCATTGCAGGCCTCCGGCGGGCCATTTCGAGCCTAAGTGTTGTAAGATCCAAAGTTTCGCTCGTAATTCTCTAACCAGGAGTCCTATTTGTGAACCATCAGTTCGTACAAGTTACTTTACCCTCGAACGAAGTGCTTGTGCCCGTTACCGAATTTTCCCGACCCGGGAACCCGGCGGGGCATTTGTGAGCCTAAGTGTCGGGAAATCCCATTTTTCGATCGTAATTCTCTAACCGGGAGTCCTGTTTGCGAACCGTCAGTTCCTATAAGTTACTCTACCCTCGAACGAAATGCTCGTGCCGGTTTCTGATTTTTTACGTGGTCGTTTCCCATTCCGGGCCCCCAGCGGGCCGTTTTCGAGACTAAGTGTTGGAAAATCCCATGTTTCGCTCGTAATAATCTCACCGGGAGTCCTATTTGTGAACCGTCAGTTCCTACAAGTTACTCTTCCCTCGAGCGAAGTGCTCGTGCCGATTTCTGATTTTTTACATGGCCATTTCCCATTCCGGGCCCCCGGCGGGCCGTTTTCGAGCCTAAGTGTTGGAAAATCTCTTTTTTCGGTCGTAATTCTCTAACCAGGAGTCCTATTTGCGAACCGTCGGTTCCTACAAGTTACACTACCCTCGACCAAAGTGCTCATGCCGGTTTTCATTTTTTTACGTGGCCGTTTCCCATTGCGGGCCCCCTGCGGGCCGTTTTTCGAGCCTAGGTGTTGGAAAATCCCATTTTTCGATCGTAATTCTCTAACAGGGAGTCCTATTTGCGAACCGTCAATTCCTACAAGTTACTCTACCCTTGAGCGAGTAGCTCGTGCCTGTTTCTGATTTTTCCCGCTGCCCTTTCCATTCCGGGCCCCCGGCGGGCCGTTTTCGAGCCTAAGTGTTGGAAAATCCCATGTTTCGCTCGTAATTCTCTAACCAGGAGTCCTATTTGCGAACCGTCAGTTCCTACAAGTTACTCTACCCTCAAGTGAAGTGCTCGTGCTGGTTTTTGATTTTTCCCGCGGCCGTTTCCCATTCTGGGCCTCCGGCGGGCTGCTTTCGTGCCTAAGTGTTGGAAAATCCTAAGTTTCGCCCGTAATTGTCTAACCGAGAGTCGCATTTGCTAATCGTCGGTTCTTACAAGTTAGTCCACCCTCGAGATAAGTGATCGTTCCGGTTTCTAATTTTTTTCGCAGCCGTTTCCAATTGCGGGCCTCCGGCGGGCCATTTTCGAGCCTAAGTGTTGTAAGAACCAAAGTTTCACTCGTAATTCTCTAACCAGGAGTCCTATTTGCGAACAGTCAGCTCCTACAAGTTACTCTAGCCTCGAGCGAAGTGCTCGTGCCGATTTCTGAATTTTCCCGACCCGGGTCCCCGGCGGGCCGTTTTTTAGCCTAAGTGTCGGAAATACCCATTTTTCGGTCGTAATTCTCTAACTAGGAGTCCTATTTACGAACGGTCAGTTCATACAACTTACTCTACCCTCGAACGAAAATGCTCATGCCGGTTTCCGATTTTTTACGTGGTCGTTTCCCATTCCAGGCCCCCAGCGGGCCGTTTTCGAGACTAGGTGTTGGAAAATCCCATGTTTCGCTCGTAATAATCTAACCGGGAGTACTATTTGCGAACCGTCAGTTCCTGCGAGTTACTCTTCCCTTCAACGAAGTGCTTGTGCCGATTTCTAATTTTTTATGTGGCCGTCTCCCATTCCGGGCCCCCGGCGGACCGTTTTCGTGCCTACGTGTTGGAAAATCTCATTTTCAGTCATAATTCTCTAACAGGGAGTCCTATTTGCGAACAGTCAGTTCATACAAGTTACACTACCCTCGACCAAAGTGCTCATGCCAGTTTTCGAGCCTAGGTATTGGAAAATCCCATTTTTCGATCGTAATTCTCTAACAAGGAGTCCTATTTGCAAACCGTTAATTCCTACAAGTTACTCTACCCTCGAGCGAGTAGCTAATGCCTGTTTCTTATTTTTCCCGCTGCCGTTTCCCATTCCGGGCCCCCGGCGGGCCGTTTTCGAGCCTAAGTGTTGGAAAATCCCATGTTTCGCTCGTAATTCTCTAACCGGGGAGTCCTATTTGTGAACCGTCAGTTCCTACAAGTTACTCTACCCTCAAGCGAAGTGCTCGTGCCGGTTTTTCGATTTTTCCCGCGGCCGTTTCCCATTCCGGGCCTCCAGCGGGCCGTTTCGTGCCTAAGTGTTGGAAAATCCTATGTTTCGCCCGTAATTCTCTAACCGAGAGTCGTATTTGCGAACCGTCAGTTCTTACAAGTTAGTCCACCCTCGAGATAAGTGCTTGTTCCAGTTTCTAACTTTTTTCGGGCCGTTTCCCATTGCGGGCCTCCGGCGGGCCATTTTCGAGCCTAAGTGTTGTAATATCCCAAGTTTCGCTCGTAATTATCTAACCAGGAGTCCTATTTGTAAACCGTCAGTTCGTACAAGTTACTCTACCCTCGAACGAAGTGCTCATGCCCGTTACCGAATTTTCCCGACCCGGGAACCCGGCGGGGCATTTGTGAGCATAAGTGTCGGGAAATCCCATTTTTCGGTCGTAATTCTCTAACCGAGAGTCCTGTTTGCGAACCGTTAGTTCCTATAAGTTACTCTACCCTCGAACGAAATGCTCGTGCCGGTTTCCGATTTTTTACTTGGTCTTTTCCCATTCCGGGCCCCCGGCGGGCCGTTTTCGAGATTAAGTGTTGGAAAATCCCATGTTTCGCTTGTAATAATCTCACCGGGAGTCCTATTTGCGAACCATCAGTTCCTACAAGTTACTCTTCCCTCGAGCGAAATGCTCGTGCCTATTTCTGATTTTTTATGTGGCCGTTTCCCATTGCGGGCCCCCGGCGGGCCGTTTTCGAGCCTAGGTGTTGGAAAATCCCATTTTTCGATCGTAATTCTCTAACAGGGAGTCTTATTTGCGAACCGTCAATTCCTACAAGTTACTCTAACCTCGAGCGAGTAGCTCGTGCCTGTTTCCGATTTTTCCCGCTGCCGTTTCCCATTCCGGGCCCCCGGCGGGCCGTTTTCGAGCCTAAGTGTTGGAAAATCCCATGTTTCGCTCGTAATTCTCTAACCAGGAGTCCTATTTGCGAACCGTCAGTTCCTACAAGTTACTCTACCCTCAGGCGAAGTGCTCGTGCCTGTTTTTGATCTTTCCCGCGGCCGTTTCCCATTCTGGGCCTCCGGCGGGCCGCTTTCGTGCCTAAGTGTTGGAAAATCCTAAGTTTCGCCCATAATTGTCTAACCGAGAGTCGAATTTGCTAATCGTCGGTTCTTACAAGTTAGTCCACCCTCGAGATAAGTGATCGTTCCGGTTTCTAATTTTTTTCGCAGCCGTTTCCAATTGCGGGCCTCCGGCGGGCCATTTTCGAGCCTAAGTGTTGTAAGAACCAAAGTTTCACTCGTAATTCTCTAACCAGGTGTCCTATTTGTGAACCGTCAGCTCCTACAAGTTACTCTACCCTCGAACGAAGTGCTCGTGCCCGTTATCGAATTTTCCCGACCCGGGCCCCCGGCGGGCCCATTTTGAGCCTAAGAGTCAGAAAAACCCATTTTACGAATGGTCAGTTCATACAACTTACTCTACCCTCGAACGAAAATGCTCGTGCCGGTTTCCGATTTTTTACGTGGTCGTTTCCCATTCCGGGCCCCCGGCGGGCCGTTTTCGAGACTAAGTGTTGGAAAATCCCATGTTTCGCTCGTAATAATCTAACCGAGCGTCCCATTTGCGAACCGTCAGTTCCTACAAGTTACTCTTCCCTCGAGCGAAGCGCTCGTGCCGATTTCTAATTTTTAAGTGGCCGTTTCCCTTTCTGGGCCCCCGGCAGGCCGTTTTCGAGCGTAACTGTTGGAAAATCTCATTTTTCAGTCGTAATTCCCTAACAGGGAGTCCTATTTGTGAACCATCGGTTCTTACAAGTTACACTACCCTCGACCAAAGTGCTCATGCCGGTTTTCGATTTTTTACGTGGCCGTTTCCCGTTGCGGGCCCCCGGAAGGCAGTTTTCGAGCCTAGGTATTGGAAAATCCCATTTTTCGATCGTAATTCTCTAACAAGGAGTCCTATTTGCAAACCGTTAATTCCTACAAGTTACTCTACCCTCGAGCGAGTAGCTAGTGCCTGTTTCTGATTTTTCCCGCTGCCATTTCCCATTCCGGGCCCCCGGCGGGCCGTTTTCGAGCCTAAGTGTTGAAAAATCCCATGTTTCGCTCGTAATTCTCTAACCGGGAGTCCTATTTGTGAACCGTCAGTTCCTACAACTTACTCTAACCTCAAGAGAAGTCCTCGTGCCGGTTTTCATTTTTTCCCGCGGCCGTTTCCCATTCCGGGCCTCCGGCGGGCCATTTTCGTGCCTAAGTGTTGTAAGATCCCAAGTTTCGTTCGTAATTCTCTAACCAGGAGTCCTATTTGTGAACCGTCAGTTCCAACAAGTTACTCTACCCTTGAACGAAGTGTTCGTGCCCGTTACTGAATTTTCCCGACCCGTGCCCCCGGCGGGCCGTTTTTGAGCCTAAGTGTCAGAAAATCCCATTTTTCGGTTGTAATTCTCTAACCGGGAGACCTATTTGCGAACCGTCAGTTCCTACAAGTTACTCTACCCACAAACGAAATGCTCGTGCCGGTTTCTGATTTTTTTGCATGGTCGTTTCCCATTCCGGGCCCCCAGCGGGCCGTTTTCGAGACTAAGTGTTGGAAAATCCCATGTTTCGCTCGTAATAATCTAACCGGGAGTCCTATTTGCGAACCCTCAGTTCCTACAAGTTACTCTTCCCTCGAGCGAAGTGCTCGTGCCGATTTCTGATTTTTTACGTGGCCGTTTCCCATTCCGGGCCCCCGGCGGGCCGTTTTTGAGCCTAAGTGTTGGAAAATCTCATTTTTCGGTCGTAATCCTCTAACAGGGAGTCCTATTTGCGAACCCTCAGTTCCTACAAGTTACTCTTCCCTCGAGCGAAGTGCTCGTGCCGATTTCTGATTTTTTACATGGCCGTTTCCCATTCCGGGCCCCCGGCGGGCCGTTTTCGAGCCTAAGTGTTGGAAAATCTCATTTTTCGGTCGTAATTCTCTAGCAGGGAGTCCTATCTGCGAACCGTCAATTCATACATGTTACTCTAACCCTCGAGCGAGTAGCTCGTGCCTGTTTCCGATTTTTCCCGCTGCCGTTTCCCATTCCGGGCCCCCGGCGGGCCGTTTTTTTGAGCCTAAGTCTTGGAAAATCCCATGTTCGCTCGTAATTCTCTAACCGGGAGCCCTTATTTGCGAACCGTCAGTTCCTTCAAGTTACTCTACCCTCAAGCGAAGTGGTCGTTGCCGGTTTTCGATTTTTCCCCACGGCCGTTTCCCATTTCGGGCCTCCGGCGGGCCGTTTTCGTGCCTAAGTGTTGGAAAATCTATGTTTCGCCCGTAATTCTCTTACCGAGAGTCGTAATTGAGACCATCGGTTCTTACAAGTTAGCCCACCCTCAAGATAAGTGCTCGTTCCAGTTTCTAATTTTTTTTCGCAGCCGTTTCTCATTGCAGGCCTCCGGCGGGCCATTTCGAGCCTAAGTGTTGTAAGATCCAAAGTTTCGCTCGTAATTCTCTAACCAGGAATCCTATTTGTGAACCATCAGTTCGTACAAGTTACTTTACCCTCGAACGAAGTGCTTGTGCCCGTTACCGAATTTTCCCGACCTGGGCCCCCGGTGGGGCGTTTCTGAGCCTAAGTGTTGGGAAATCCCGTTTTCGATCGTAATTCTCTAACCGGGAGTCCTATTTGCGAACCGTCAGTTCCTACAAGTTACTCTACCCTCGAACGAAATGCTCATGCCGGTTTTCGATTTTTTACGTGGTCGTTTCCCATCCGGGGCCCCGGCGGGCCGTTTTCCGAGACTAAGTGTTGGAAAATCCCATGTTTCGCTCGAAATAATCTCACCGGGAGTCCTATTTGCAAACCATCAGTTCCTACAAGTTACTCTTCCTCGAGCGAAGTGCTCGTGCCGATTTCTAATTTTTTACATGGCCGTTTCCCGTTCCGGGCTCCCGGCGGGCCGTTTTCGAGCCTAAGTGTTGGAAAATCTCATTTTTCGGTCGTAATTCACTAGCAGGGAGTCGTATTTGCGAACTGTCAGTTCCTACAAGTTACTCTACCCTCAAGCGTGTAGCTCGCGCCTGTTTCCGATTTTTCCTGCTGCCGTTTCCCATTCCGGGCCCCCGGCGGGCCGTTTTCGAGCCTAAGTGTTGGAAAATCCTATGTTTCGCTAGTAATTCTCTAACTGGGAGTCCTTATTTGTGAACCGTCAGTTTCTACAAGTTACTCTACCCTCAAGCGAAGTGCTCGTGCCGCTTTTCAATTTTTCTCGTGGCCGTTTCCCATTCCGGGCCTCCGGCGGGCCGTTTTCGTGCCTAAGTGTTGGAAAATCCTATGTTTCGCCTGTAATTCTCTAACTGACAGTCGTATTTGCGAACCGTCGGTTCTTACAAGTTAGTCCACCCTCGAGATAAGTGCTCGTTCCAGTTTCTAATTTTTTTCGCGGCCGTTTCCCATTGCGGGCCTCCGGCGGGCCATTTTCGAGCCTAAGTGTTGTAAGATCCAAAGTTTCGCTCGTAATTCTCTAACCAGGAGTCCTATTTGTGAACCGTCAGCTCGTACAAGTTACTCTACCCTCGAACAAAGCGCTCGTGCCCGTTACCGAATTTTCCCGACCCGGGCCCCCGGCGGGGCTTTTGCGAGCCTAAGTGTCGGGAAATCCCATTTTTCGGTCGTAATTCTCTAACCGGGAGTCCTATTTGCGAACCGTCAGTTCCTACAACTTACTCTACCCTCGAACGAAATGCTCGTGCCAGTTTCCGATTTTTTACATGGTCGTTTCCCATTCCGGGCCCCCGGCGGCCCGTTTTCGTGACTAAGTCCGTTTTGGAGACTAAGTGTTGGAAAATCCCATGTTTCGCTCGTAATAATCTCACCGGGAGTCCTATTTGCGAACCGTCAGTTCCTACAAGTTACTCTTCCCTCGAGCGAAGTGCTCGTGCCGATTTCTAATTTTTTACAAGGCCGTTTCCCATTCCGGGCCCCCGGCGGGCCGTTTTCGAGCCTAAGTGTTGGAAAATCTCATTTTTCGGTCGTAATTCTCTAGCAGGGAGTCGTATTTGCGAACCGTCAGTTCCTACAAGTTACTCTACCCTCGAGCGAGTTGCTCGTGCCTGTTTCCGATTTTTCCCACTCCCATTTCCCATTCCAGGCCCCCGGCGGGCCGTTTTTGAGCCTAAGTGTTGGAAAATCCCTTGTTTCGCTCGTAATTCTCTAACCGGGAGTCCTTATTTGCGAACCATCAGTTCCTACAAGTTACTCTACCCTCAAGCGAAGTGCTCGTGCCGATTTTCGATTTTTCCCGCGGTCGTTTCCCATTCCGGGCCTCCGGCGGGCCGTTTTCATGCCTAAGTGTTGGAAAATCCTATGTTTCGCCCGTAATTCTCTAACCGAGAGTCGTATTTGCGAACCGTCGGTTCTTACAAGTTAGTCCACCCTCGAGAAAGTGCTCGTTCCAGTTTCTAATTTTTTTTGCGGCCGTTTCCCATTGCGGGCCTCCGGCGGGCCATTTTCGAGCCTAAGTGTTGGAAGATCCAAAGTTTCGCTCGTAATTCTCTAACCAGGAGTCTTATTTGTGAACCGTCAGTTCGTAGAAGTTGCTCTACCCTCGAACGAAGTGCTTGTGCCTGTTACCCAATTTTCCCGACCCGGGCCCCCGGCGGGGCGTTTGTGAGCCGAAGTGTTGGGAAATCCCATTTTTCGGTCGTAATTTTCTAACCGGGAGTCCTATTTGCGAACCGTCAGTTCCTACAAGTTACTCTACCCTCGAATGAAATGCTCGTGCCGGTTTCCGATTTTTTACGTGGTCGTTTCCCATTCTGTGCCCCCGGGGGGCCGTTTTCGAGACTAAGTGTTGGAAAATCCAATGTTTCGGTCGTAATAATCTCACCGGGAGTCCTATTTGTGAACCGTCAGTTCCTACAAGTTACTCTTCCCTCGAGCGAAGTGCTCGTGCCGATTTCTGATTCTTTACATGGCCGTTTCCCATTCCGGGCCCCCGGCGGGCCGTTTTCGAGCCTAAATGTTGGAAAATCCCATTTTTCGATCGTAATTCTCTAGCAGGGAGTCCTATTTGCGAACCGTCAGTTCCTACATGTTACTCTACCCTCGAGCGAGTAGCTCGTGCCTGTTTTCGATTTTTCCCGCTGCCGTTTCCCATTCCGGGCCCCTGGCGGGCCGTTTTCGAGCCTAAGTGTTGGAAAATCCCATGTTTCGCTCGTAATTCTCTAACCGGGAGTCCTTATTTGCGAACCGTCAGTTCCTACAAGTTACTCTACCCTCAAGCGAAGTACTTGTGCCGGTTTTTTATTTTTCCCGCGGCCGTTTCCCATTCCGGGCCTCCGGCGGGCCGTTTTCGTGCCTAAGTGATGGAAAATCCTATGTTTCGCCCGTAATTCTCTAACCGAGAGTCGTATTTGCGAACCGTCGGTTCTTACAAGTTAGTCCACCCACGAGATAAGTGCTCGTTCCAGTTTCTAATTTTTTTCGCGGCCGTTTCCCATTGCGGGCCTCCGGCGGGCCATTTTCGAGCCTAAGTGTTGTAAGATCCAAAGTTTCGCTCGTAATTCTCTAACCAGGAGTCCTATTTGTGAACCGTTAGTTCGTACAAGTTGCTCTACCCTCAAACGAAGTGCTCGTGCCCGTTACCCAATTTTCTCGACCCGGGCCCCCGGCGGGGCGTTTGTGAGCCTAAGTGTCAGGAAATCCCATTTTTCAGTCGTAATTCTCTAACCGGGAGTCCTATTTGCGAACCGTCAGTTCCTACAAGTTATTCTACCCTTGAACGAAATGCTCGTGCCGGTTTCCGATTTTTTACGTGGTCGTTTCCCATTCTGGGCCCCCGGCGGGCCGTTTTCGAGACTAAGTGTTGGAAAATCCAATGTTTCGGTCGTAATAATCTCACCGGGAGTCCTATTTGGGAACCGTTAGTTCCTACAAGTTACTCTTCCCTCGAGCGAAGTGCTCGTGCCGATTTCTGATTTTTTACATGGCCGTTTCACATTCCGGGCCCCTGGCGGGCCGTTTTCGAGCCTAAGTGTTGGAAAATCTCAATTTTCGGTCGTAATTCTCTAGCAGGGAGTCCTGTTTGCAAACCGTCAGTTCCTACAAGTTACTCTACCCTCGAGCGAGTAGCTCGTGCCTGTTTCCGATTTTTCCCGCTGCCGTTTCCCATTCCGGGCCCCTGGCGGGCCGTTTTCGAGCCTAAGTGTTGGAAAATCCCATGTTTCCCTCGTAATTCTCTAACCGGGAGTCCTTATTTGCGAACCGTCAGTTCCTACAAGTTACTCTACCCTCAAGCGAAGTGCTCGTGCCGGTTTTCGATTTTTCCCGCGGCTGTTTCCCAATCCGGGCCTCCGGCGGGCCGTTTTCGTGCCTAAGTGTTGGAAAATCCTATGTTTCGCTCGTAATTCTCTAACCGAGAGTCGTATTTGCGAACCGTCGGTTCTTACAAGTTAGTCAACCCTCGAGATAAGTGCTCGTTCCAGTTTCTAATTTTTTTCGTGGCCGTTTCCCATTGCGGGCCTTCGGCGGGCCATTTTCGAGCCTAAGTGTTGGAAAATCTCATTTTTCGGTCGTAATTCTCTAGCAGGGAGTCCTATTTGCGAACCGTCGGTTCCTACAAGTTACTCTTCCCTCGAGCGAGTAGCTCGTGCCTGTTTCCGATTTTTCCCGCTGCCGTTTCCCATTCCGGGCCCCAGGCGGGCTGTTTTCGAGCCTAAGTGTTGGAAAATCCCATGTTTCGCTCGTAATTCTCTAACCGGGAGTCCTTATTTGCGAACCGTCAGTTCCTACAAGTTACTCTACCCTCAAGGGAAGTGCTCGTGCCGGTTTTCGATTTTTCCCGCGGCCGTTTCCCATTCCGGGCCTCCGGCGGGCCGTTTTCGTGTCTAAGTGTTGGAAAATCCTATGTTTCGCCCGTAATTCTCTAACCGAGAGTCGTATTTGCGAACCGTCGGTTCTAACAAGTTAGTCCACCCTCGAGAAAAGTGCTCGTTCCAGTTTCTAATTTTTTTCGCGGCCGTTTCCCATTGCGGGCCTCCGGCGGGCCATTTTCGAGCCTAAGTGTTGTAAGATCCAAAGTTTCGCTCGTAATTCTCTAACCAGGAGTCCTATTTGTAAACCGTCTGTTCGTACAAGTTGCACTACCCTCGAACGAAGTGCTCGTGGCCGTTACCCAATTTTCCCGACCCGGGCCCCCGGCGGGGCGTTTGTGAGCCTAAGTGGTCGGAAATCCCATTTTTCGGTCGTAATTCCCTAACCGGGAGTCCTATTTGGGAACCGTCAGTTTCTACAAGTTACTCTACCCTCGAATGAAATGCTCGTGCCGGTTTCCGATTTTTTACGTGGTCGTTTCCCATTCCCGGCCCCCGGCGGGCCGTTTTCGAGACTAAGTGTTTGAAAATCCCATGTTTCGCTCGTAATAATCTCATCGGGAGTCCTACTTACGAACCGTCAGTTCCTACAAGTTACTCTTCCCTGGAGCGAAGTGGTAGTGCCGATTTCTGATTTTTTACATGGCCGTTTCCCATTCCAGGCCCCCGGCGGGCCGTTTTCGAGCCTAAGTGTTGGAAAATCTCATTTTTCGGTCGTAATTCTCTAGCAGGGAGTCCTATTTGCGAACCGTCGGTTCCTACATGTTACTCTACCCTCGAGCGAGTAGCTCGTGCCTGTTTCCAATTTTTCCCGCTGCCGTTTCCCATTCGGGGCCCCAGGCGGGCTGTTTTCGAGCCTAAGTGTTGGAAAATCCCATGTTTCGCTCGTAATTCTCTAACTGGGAGTCCTTATTTGCGAACCGTCAGTTCCTACAAGTTACTCTACCCTCAAGTGAAGTGCTCGTGCCGGTTTTTGATTTTTCCCGCGGCCGTTTCCCTTTCCGGGCCTCCGGCGGGCCGTTTTCGTGCCTAAGTGTTGGAAAATCCTATGTTTCGCCCGTAATTCTCTAACCGAGAGTCGTATTTGCGAACCGTCGGTTCTTACAAGTTAGTCCACCCTCGAGATAAGTGCTCGTTCCAGTTTCTAATTTTTTTGTGGCCATTTCCCATTGCGGGCCTCCGGCCGGCCATTTTCGAGCCTAAGTGTTGTAAGATCCCAAGCTTCGCTCGTAATTCTCTAACCAGGAGTCCTATTTGTGAACCGTCAGTTTGTAGAAGTTACTTTACCCTCGAACGAAGTGCTCGTGCCCGTTACCCAATTTTCCCGACCCGGGCCCCCGGCGGGGCGTTTGTGAGCCTAAGTGTCGGGAAATCCCATTTTTCGGTCGTAATTCTCTAACCGGGAGTCCTATTTGCAAACCGTCGGTTCCTACAAGTTACTCTACCCTGGAACGAAATGCTCGTGTAGGTTTCCAATTTTTTACGTGGTCGTTTCCCATTCCGGGCCCCCGGCGGGCCATTTTCGAGACTAAGTGTTGGAAAATCCCATGTTTCGCTCGTAATAATCTCACCGGGAGTCCTATTTGCGAAAAGTCAGTTCCTACAAGGTACTCTTCCCTCGAGCGAAGTGCTCGTGCCGATTTCTATTTTTTTACTTGGCCGTTTCCCATTCCGGGCCCCCCCGGCGGGCCGTTTTCGAGCCTAAGTGTTGGAAAATCTCATTTTTCGGTCGTAATTCTCTAGCAGGGAGTCCTGTTTGCGAACCGTCGGTTCCTACATGTTACTCTACCCTCGAGCGAGTAGCTCGTGCCTGTTTTCGATTTTTCCGCTGCCGTTTCCCATTCCGGGCCCCAGGCGGGCTGTTTTCGAGCCTAAGTGTTGGAAAATCCCATGTTTCGCTCGTAATTCTCTAACTGGGAGTCCTTATTTGTGAACCGTCAGTTCCTACAAGTTACTCTACCCTCAAGCGAAGTGCTCATGCCGGTTTTCGATTTTTCCCGTGGCCGTTTCCCATTCCGGGCCTCCGGCAGGCCGTTTTCGTGCCTAAGTGTTGGAAAATCCTATGTTTCGCCCGTAATTCTCTAACCGAGAGTCGTATTTGCGAACCGTCGGTTCTTACAAGTTAGTCCACCCTCGAGATAAGTGCTCGTTCCAGTTTCTAATTTTTTTGTGGCCGTTTCCCATTGCGGGCCTCCGGCCGGCCATTTTCGAGCCTAAGTGTTGTAAGATCCAAAGTTTCGCTCGTAATTCTCTAACCAGGAGTCCTATTTGTGAACCGTCAGTTCATAGAAGTTACTTTACCCTCGAACGAAGTGCTCCTGCCCGTTACCCCAATTTTCCCGACCCGGGCCCCCGGCGGGGCGTTTGTGAGCCTAGGTGTCTGGAAATCCCATTTTTCGGTCGTAATTCTCTAACCTGGAGTCCTATTTGCGAACCGGTTCCTACAAGTTACTCTACCCTGGACGAAATGCTCGTGCAGGTTTCCGATTTTTTACGTGGTCGTTTCCCATTCCGGGCCCCCGGCAGGCCATTTTCGAGACAAAGTGTTGGAAAATCCCATGTTATGATGGTAATAATCTAACCGGGAGTCCTATTTACGAACCGTCAGTTCCTACAAGGTACTCTTCCCTCGAGCGAAGTGCTCGTGCTGATTTCTATTTTTTTTACGTGGCCGTTTCCCATTCCGGGCCCCCGGCGGGCCGTTTTCGAGCCTAAGTGTTGGAAAATCTCATTTTTCGGTCGTAATTCTCTAGCAGGGAGTCCTATTTGCGAACCGTCGGTTCCTACATGTTACTCTACCCTCGAGCGAGTAGCTCGTGCCTGTTTCCGATTTTTCCCGCTGCCGTTTCCCATTCCGGGCCCCAGGCGGGATGTTTTCGAGCTTAAGTGTTGGAAAATCCCATGTTTCGCTCGTAATTCTCTAATTGGGAGTCCTTATTTGCGAACCGTCAGTTCCTACAAGTTACTCTACCCTCAAGCGAAGTGCTCGTGCCGGTTTTCGATTTTTCCCGCGGCCGTTTCCCTTTCCGGGCCTCCGGCGGGCCGTTTTCGTGCCTAAGTGTTGGAAAATCCTATGTTTCGCCCGTAATTCTCTAACGAGAGTCGTATTTGCGAACCGTCGGTTCTTACAAGCTAGTCCACCCTCGAGATAAGTGCTCGTTCCAGTTTTCTAATTTTTTTGTGGTCATTTCCCATTGCGGCCTCCGGCCGGCCATTTTCGAGCCTAAGTGTTATAAGATCCAAAGTTTCGCTCGTAATTCTCTAACCAGGAGTCCTATTTGTGAACCGTCAGTTCGTAGAAGTTACTTTACCCTCGAACGAAGTGCTCGTGCCCGTTACCTAATTTTCCCGACCCGGGCCCCCGGCGGGGCGTTTATGAGCCTAAGTGTCGGGAAATCCCATTTTTCGGTCGTAATTCTCTAACCGGGAGTCCTATTTGCAAACCGTCGGTTCCTACAAGTTACTCTACCCTGGAACGAAATGCTCGTGTAGGTTTCCGTTTTTTTACGTGGTCGTTTCCCATTCCGGGCCCCCGGCGGGCCATTTTCGAGACTAAGTGTTGGAAAATCCCATGTTTCGCTCGTAATAATCTCACCGGGAGTCCTATTTGCGAACCGTCAGTTCCTACAAGGTACTCTTCCCTCGAGCGAAGTGCTCATGCCGATTCTGTTTTTTTGCGTGGCCGTTTCTCATTCTGGGCCCCCGGCGGGCCGTTTTCAAGCCTAAGTGTTGGAAAATTTCATTTTTCGGTCGTAATTCTCTAACATGGAGTCTTATTTGCGAACCGTCTGTTCCTACAAGTTACACAACCCTCGACCAAAGTGCTGCAGCCGGTTTTTCGATTTTTTACGTGGCCGTTTCCCATTGCGGGACCCTTGCGGGCCGTTTTCAAGCCTAGTTGTTGGAAAATCCCATTTTTCGACCGTGATTCTCTAACAGGGAGTCCTATTTGCGAACCATCAATTCTTACAAGTTACTCTACACTCGAGCGAGTAGCTCGTGCCTGTTTCCATTTTTTCTCGCTGCCGTTTCCCATTCCGGGCCCCCGGCGGGCCGTTTTCGAGCCTAAGTGTTGGAAAATCCCATGTTTCGCTCGTAATTCTCTAACCGGGAGTCCTATTTGCGAACTGTCAGTTCCTACAAGTTACTCTACCCTCAAGCGAAGTGCTCCTACCGGTTTTCGATTTTTCCCGCGGCCGTTTCCCATTCCGGGCCTCCGGCGGGCCATTTTCGTGCCTAAGTGTTGGAAAATCCTATGTTTCGCCCGTAATTCTCTAACCGAGAGTCGTATTTGCGAACCGTCGGTTCTTACAAGTTAGTCCACCCTCGAGATAAGTGCTCATTCCAGTTTCTAATTTTTGTCGCGGCCGTTTCCCATTGCGGGCCTCCGGCGGGCCATTTTCGAGCCTAAGTGTTGTAAGATCCAAAGTTTCGCTCGTAATTCTCTAACCAGGAGTCCTATTTGTGAACCGTCAGTTCGTACAAGTTACTCTACCCTCGAACGAAGTGCTCGTGCCCGTTACCGAATTTTCCCGACCCGGGCCCCCGGCGGGGCGTTTGTGAGCCTAAGTGTCGGGAAATCCCATTTTTCGGTCGTAATTCTCTAACCGGGAGTCCTATTTGCAAACCGTCGGTTCCTACAAGTTACTCTACCCTGGAACGAAATGCTCGTGTAGGTTTCTGATTTTTTACGTGGTCGTTTCCCATTCCGGGCCCCCGGCGGGCCATTTTCAAGACTAAGTGTTGGAAAATCCCATGTTTTGCTCGTAATAATCTCACCGGGAGTCCTATTTGCGAACCATCTGTTCCTACACGGTACTCTTCCCTCGAGCGAAGTGCTCGTGCCGATTTCTATTTTTTTACATGGCCGTTTCCCATTCCGGGCCCCCGGCGGGCCGTTTTCGAGCCTAAGTGTTGGAAAATCTCATTTTTCGGTCGTAATTCTCTAACAGGGAGTCTTATTTGCAAACCGTCTGTTCCTACAAGTTACACAACCCTCGACCAAAGTGCTCCTGCCGGTTTTCGATTTTTTACGTGGCCGTTTCCCATTGCGGGACCCCTGCGGGCTGTTTTCGAGCCTAGGTGTTGGAAAATCCCATTTTTTTATCGTGATTCTCTAACAGGGAGTCCTATTTGCGAACCGTCAATTCCTATAAGTTACTCTACACTCGAGCGAGTAGCTCGTGCCTGTTTCCATTTTTTCTCGCTGCCGTTTCCCATTCCGGGCCCCCGGCGGGCCGTTTTCGAGCCTAAGTGTTGGAAAATCCCATGTTTCCCTCGTAATTCTCTAACCGGGAGTCCTTATTTGCGAACCGTCAGTTCCTACAAGTTACTCTACCCTCAAGCGAAGTGCTCGTGCCGGTTTTTGATTTTTCCCGCGGCCGTTTCCCAATCCGGGCCTCCGGCGGGCCGTTTTCGTGCCTAAGTGTTGGAAAATCCTATGTTTCGCCCGTAATTCTCTAACCGAGAGTCGTATTTGCGAACCGTCGGTTCTTACAAGTTAGTCCACCCTCGAGATAAGTGCTCGTTCTAGTTTCTAATTTTTTTCGCGGCCGTTTCCCATTGCGGGCCTCCGGCGGGCCATTTTCGAGCCTAAGTGTTGTAAGATCCAAAGTTTCGCTCGTAATTCTCTAACCAGGAGTCCTATTTGTGAACCGTCAGTTCCTACAAGTTACTCTACCCTCGAATGAAGTGCTCGTGCCCGTTACCGAATTTTCCCGACCCGGGCCCCCGGCGGGGCGTTTGTGAGCCTAAGTGTCGGGAAATCCCATTTTTCGGTCGTAATTCTCTAACCGGGAGTCCTATTTGCAAACCGTCGGTTCCTACAAGTTACTCTACCCTGGAACGAAATGCTCGTGTAGGTTTCCGATTTTTTACGTGGTCGTTTCCCATTCCGGGCCCCCGGCGGGCCATTTTCGAGACTAAGTGTTGGAAAATCCCATGTTTCGCTCGTAATAATCTCACCGGGAGTCCTATTTGCGAACCGTCAGTTCCTACAAGGTACTCTTCCCTCGAGCGAAGTGCTCGTGCCGATTTCTATTTTTTTACGTGGCCGTTTCCCATTCCGGGCCCCCGGCGGGCCGTTTTCGAGCCTAAGTGTTGGAAAATCTCATTTTTCGGTCGTAATTCTCTAACATGGAGTCTTATTTGCAAACCGTCTATTCCTACAAGTTACACAACCCTCGACCACAGTGCTCCTGCCGGTTTTCAATTTTTTACGTGGCCGTTTCCCGTTGTGGGACCCCTGCGGGCCGTTTTCGAGCCTAGGTGTTGGAAAATCCCATTTTTTTATCGTGATTCTCTAACAGGGAGTCCTATTTGCGAACCGTCAATTCCTATAAGTTACTCTACACTCGAGCGAGTAGCTCGTGCCTGTTTCCATTTTTTCTCGCTGCCGTTTCCCATTCCGGGCCCCCGGCGGGCCGTTTTCGAGCCTAAGTGTTGGAAAATCCCATGTTTCCCTCGTAATTCTCTAACCGGGAGTCCTTATTTGCAAACCGTCAGTTCCTACAAGTTACTCTACCCTCAAGCGAAGTGCTCGTGCCGGTTTTCGATTTTTCCCGCGGCCGTTTCCCAATCCGGGCCTCCGGCGGGCCGTTTTCGTGCCTAAGTGTTGGAAAATCCTATGTTTCGCCCGTAATTCTCTAACCGAGAGTCGTATTTGCGAACCGTCAGTTCTTACAAGTTAGTCCACCCTCGTGCCGATTTCTAATTTTTTACATGGCCGTTTTCCATTCCGGGCCCCCGCGGGACGTTTTCGAGCCTAAGTGTTGGAAAATCTCATTTTTCGGTCGTAATTCTCTAACAGGGAGTCCTATTTGCGAACCGTCTGTTCCTACAAGTTACACAACCCTCGACCAAAGTGCTCATGCCGGTTTTCGATTTTTTACGTCGCCGTTTCCCATTGCTGGCCCCCTGCAAGCCGTTTTCGAGCCTAGGTGTTTGGAAAATCCGATTTTTCGATCGTGATTCTCTAACAGGGAGTCCTATTTGTGAACCGTCAATTCCTACAAGTTACTCTACACTCGAGCGAGTAGCTCGTGCCTGTTTCCATTTTTTCTCGCTGCCGTTTCCCATTCCGAGCCCCCGGCTGGCCATTTTCGAGCCTAAGTGTTGGAAAATCCCATGTTTCGTTCGTAATAATCTCACCGGGAGTCCTATTTGCGAACCGTCAGTTCCTACAAGTTACTCTTCCCTCGAGCGAAGTGCTCGTGCCGATTTCTGATTTTTTACATGGCCGTTTCCCATTCCGGGCCCCCGGGGGGCCGTTTTCGAGCCTAAGTGTTTGAAAATCTCATTTTTCGGTCGTAATTCTCTAACCGGGAGTCCTATTTGCGAACCGTCAGTTCCTACAAGTTACACTACCCTCGACCAAAGTGCTCATGCCGATTTTCGATTTTTTACGTCATCGTTTCCCATTGCGGGCCCCCTGCGGGCCGTTTTCTAGTCTAGGTGTTGGAAAATCCCGTTTTTTCGACCGTGATTCTCTAACAGGGAGTCCTATTTGCAAACCGTCAAATCCTACAAGTTCCTATACACTCGAGCGCGTAGCTCGTGCCTGTTTCCGTTTTTTCTCGCTGCCGTTTCCCATTCCGGGCCCCCTGCGGGCCGTTTTCGAGCCTAAGTGTTGGAAAATCCCATGTTTCGCTCGTAATTCTCTAACCGGGAGTCCTATTTGCGAACTGTCAGTTCCTACAAGTTACTCTACCCTCAAGCGAAGTGCTCCTACCGGTTTTCGATTTTTCCCGTGGCCGTTTCCCATTCCGGGCCTCCGGCGGGCCGTTTTCGTGCCTAAGTGTTGGAAAATCCTATGTTTCGCCCGTAATTCTCTAACCGAGAGTCGTATTTGCTAACCGTCGTTTCTTATAAGTTAGTCCACCCTCGATGTAAGTGCTCGTTCCAGTTTCTAACTTTTTTCGCGGCCGTTTCCCAATGCGGGCCTCCGGCGAGCCATTTTCGAGCCTAAGTGTTGTAAGGTCCCAAGTTTCGCTCGTAATTCTCTAACCAGGAGTCCTATTTGTGAACCGTCAGTTCCTACAAGTTACTCTACCCTCGAACGAAGTGCTCGTGCCCGTTAACAAATTTTCCCGACCCGGGCCCTCAGCGGGCCCTTTTTGAGCATAAGTGTCGGAAAATCCCATTTTTCGGTTGTAATTCTCTATCCGGGAGACCTATTTGCGAACCGTCAGTTCCTACAGGTTACTCTACCCTCGAACAAAATGCTCGAGCCGGTTTCCGATTTTTTACGTGGTCGTTTCCCATTCCGGGCCCCCGACGGGCCGTTTTCGAGACTAAGTGTTGGAAAATCCCATGTTTCGCTCGTAATAATCTCACCGGGAGTCCTATTTGCGAACCGTCAGTTCCTACAAGTTACTCTTCCCTCGAGCGAAGTGCTCGTGCCGATTTCAGATTTTTTACATGGCCGTTTCCCATTCCGGGCCCCCGGCGGGCCGTTTTCTAGCCTAAGTGTTGGAAAATCTCATTTTTCGGTCGTAATTCTCTAGCAAGGAGTCCTATTTGCGAACCGTCTGTTCCTACAAGTTACTCTACCCTCGAGCGAGTAGCTCGTGCCTGTTTCCGATTTTTCCCACTGCCGTTTCCCATTCCGGGCCCCCGGCGGGCATTTTCGAGCCTAAGTGTTGGAAAATCCAAGGTTTCGCTCGTAATTATCTAACCGGGACCGTCAGTTCCTACAAGTTACTCTACCCTCAAGGGAAGTGCTCGTGCCGGTTTTTGATTTTTCCCGCGGCCGTTTCCCTTTCCAGGCCTCCGGCGGGCCGTTTTCGTGCCTAAGTGTTGGAAAATCCTATGTTTCGCCCGTAATTCTCTAACCGAGAGTCGTATTTACGAACCGTCGGTTCTTACAAGTTAGTCCACCCTCGAGAAAAGTGCTCGTTCCAGTTTCTAATTTTTTTCGCGGCCGTTTCCCATTGCGGGCCTCCGGCGGGCCATTTTCGAGCCTAAGTGTTGTAAGATCCCAAGTTTCGCTCGTAATTCTCTAACCAGGAATCCTATTTGTGAACCATCAATTCGTACAAGTTAGTCTACCCTCAAACGAAGTGCTCGTGCCCGTTACCCAATTTTCCCGACCCGGGCCCCCGGCGGGGCGTTTGTGAGCCTAAGTGTCGCGAAATCCCATTTTTCGGTCGTAATTCTCTAACCGGGAGTCCTATTTGCGAACCGTCAGTTCCTACAAGTTACTCTACCCTGGAACGAAATGCTCGTGCCGGTTTCCGATTTTTTACGTTGTCGTTTCCCATTCCGGGCCCCCGGCGGGCCGTTTTCGAGACTAAGTGTTGGAAAATCCCATGTTTCGCTCGTAATAATCTCACCGGGAGTCCTATTTGCGAACCGTCTATTCCTACAAGTTACTCTTCCCTCGAGCGAAGTGCTCATGCCGATTTCTGATTTTTTACGTGGCCGTTTCCCATTCCGGGCCCCCGGCGGGCCGTTTTCGAGCCTAAGTGTTGGAAAATCTCATTTTTCGGTCGTAATTCTCTAACAGGGAGTCCTATTTGCGAACCGTCGATTCCTACAAGTCACACTACCCTCGACCAAAGTGCTCATGCCGGTTTTTGATTTTTTACATCGCCGTTTCCCCTTGCGGGCCGTTTTCGAGCCTAGGTGTTGGAAAATCCCATTTTTCGATCGTGATTCTCTAACAGGGAGTCCTATTTGCGAACCGTCAATTCCTACAAGTTACACTACACTCGAGCGAGTAGCTCGGGCGTTTTTCCATTTTTTCTCGCTGCCGTTTCCTATTCCGGGCCCCCGGCGGGCCGTTTTCGAGCCTAAGTGTTGGAAAATCCCATGTTTCGCTCGTAATTCTCTAACCGGGAGTCCTTATTTGCGAACCATCAGTTCCTACAAGTTACTCTTCGCTCGAGCGAAGTGCTCGTGCCGATTTCTGATTTTTTACATGGCCGTTTCCCATTCTGGGCCCCCGGGGGGCCGTTTTCGACCCTAACTGTTGGAAAATCTCATTTTTCGGTCGTAATTCTCTAACTGGGAGTCCTATTTGCGAACCGTCTGTTCCTACAAGTTACACAACCCTCGACCAAAGTGCTCATGCCGGTTTTCGATTTTTTACGTCGCCGTTTCCCATTGCGGGTCCCCTGCGGGCCGTTTTCGAGCTTAGGTGTTGGAAAATCCCATTTTTCGACCGTGATTCTCTAACAGGGAGTCCTATTTGCGAACCGTCAATTCTTACAAGTTACTCTACACTCGAGCGAGTAGCTCGTGCCTGTTTCCATTTTTTCTCGCTGCCGTTTCCCATTCCGGGCCCCCGGCGGGCCGTTTTCGAGCCTAAGTGTTGGAAAATCCCATGTTTCGCTCGTAATTCTCTAACCGGGAGTCCTATTTGCGAACCGTCAGTTCCTACAAGTTACTCTACCCTCAAGCGAAGTGCTCTTGCCGGTTTTTTATTTTTCCCGTGGCCGTTTCCCATTCCGGGCCTCCGGCGGGCCGTTTTTGTGCCTAAGTGTTGGAAAATCCTATGTTTCGCCCGTAATTCTCTAACCGAGAGTCGTATTTGCTAACCATCATTTCTTACAAGTTAGTCCACCCTCGATGTAAGTGCTCGTTCCAGTTTCTATCTTTTTTCGCGGCCGTTTCCCATTGCGGGCCTCCGGCGGGCCATTTTCGAGCCTAAGTGTTGTAAGATCCCAAGTTTCGCTCGTAATTCTCTAACCAGGAGTCCTATTTGTGAACCGTCAGTTCCTACAAGTTACTCAACCCTCGAAAGAACTGCTCGTGCCCGTTACCAAATTTTCCCGACCCGGGCCCTTGGCGGTCCATTTTTGAGCCTAAGTGTCGGAAAATCCCATTTTTCGGTCGTAATTCTCTATCCGGGAGTCCTATTTGCGAACCGTCAGTTCCTACAGGTTACTCTACCCTCGAACAAAATGCTCGAGCCGGTTTCCGATTTTTTACGTGGTCGTTTCCCATTTTGGGCCCCCGGCGGGCCGTTTTCGAGACTAAGTGTTGGAAAATCCCATGTTTCGCTCGTAATAATCTCACCGGGAGTCCTATTTGCGAACCGTCAGTTCCTACAAGTTACTCTTCCCCCGAGCGAAGTGCTCGTGCCGATTTCTGATTTTTTACGTTGCCGTTTCCCATTCTGGGCCCCTGCGAGCCGTTTTTAAGCCTAAGTGTTGGAAAATCTCATTTTTCGGTCGTAATTCTCTAACAGGGAGTCCTATTTGTGAATCGTCAGTTCCTACAAGTTACACTACCCTCGACCAAAGTGCTCATGCCGGTTTTCAATTTTTTACGAGGCCGTTTCCCATTGCGGGCCCCTGGCGGGCTGTTTTGAGCCTGGGTGTTGGAAAATCCAAATTTTCGATCGTGATTCTCTAACAGGGAGTCCTATTTGCGAACCGTCAATTCCTACAAGTCACTCTACCCTCGAGCGAGTAGCTCGTGCCTGTTTCCATTTTTTCTCGCTGCCGTTTCCCATTCCGGGCCCCCGGCGGGCCGTTTTCGAGCCTAAGTGTTGGAAAATCCCATGTTTCGCTCGTAATTCTCTAACCGGGAGTCCTATTTGCGAACCGTCAGTTCCTACAATTTTCTCCACCCTCAAGCGAAGTGCTCCTGCCGGTTTTTGTTTTTTCCCGCGGCCGTTTCCCATTCCGGGCCTCCGGCGGGCCGTTTTCATGCCTAAGTGTTGGGAAATCCTATGTTTCGCCCGTAATTCTCTAACCGAGAGTCCTATTTACTAACCGTCGGTTCTTACAAGTTAGTCCACCCTCGAGATAAGTGCTCGTTCCGGTTTCTAACTTTTTTCGCGGCCGTTTCCTATTGCGGGCCTCCGGCGGGCCATTTTCGAGCCTAAGTGTTGTAAGATCCCAAGTTTCGCTCGTAATTCTCTAACCAGGAGTCCTATTTGTGAACCGTCAGTTCCTACAAGTTACTCAACCCTCGAACGAAGTGCTCGTGCCCGTTACCAAATTTTCCCGACCCGGGCCCTCGGCGGGCCATTTTTGAGCCTAAGTGTCGGAAAATCCCATTTTTCGGTCGTAATTCTCTATCCGGGAGTCCTATTTGCGAACCGTCAGTTCCTACAGGTTACTCTACCCTCGAACAAAATGCTCGAGCCGGTTTTCGATTTTTTACGTGGTCGTTTCCCATTTTGGGCCCCCGGCGGGCCGTTTTCGAGACTAAGTGTTGGAAAATCCCATGTTTCGCTCGTAATAATCTCACCGGGAGTCCTATTTGCGAACCGTCAGTTCCTACAAGTTACTCTTCCCTCGAGCGAAGTGCTCGTGCCGATTTCTGATTTTTTACGTTGCCGTTTCCCATTCTGGGCCCCCGGCGAGCCGTTTTTGAGCCTAAGTGTTGGAAAATCTCATTTTTCGGTCGTAATTCTCTAACAGGGAGTCCTATTTGCGAATCGTCAGTTCCTACAAGTTACACTACCCTCGACCAAAGTGCTCATGCCGGTTTTCAATTTTTTACGAGGCCGTTTCCCATTGCAGGCCCCCGGCGGGCTGTTTTCGTGCCTAGGTGTTGGAAAATCCCATTTTTCGATCGTGATTCTCTAACAGGGAGTCCTATTTGCGAACCGTCAATTCCTACAAGTCACTCTACCCTCGAGCGAGTAGCTCGTGCCTGTTTCCATTTTTTCTCGCTGCCGTTTCCCATTCCGGGCCCCCGGCGGGCCGTTTTCAAGCCTAAGTGTTGGAAAATCCCATGTTTCGCTCGTAATTCTCTAACCGGGAGTCCTATTTGTGAACCGTCAGTTCCTACAATTTGCTCTACCCTCAAGCGAAGTGCTCCTGCCGGTTTTTGTTTTTTCCCACGGCCGTTTCCCATTCCGGGCCTCCGGCGGGCCGTTTTCGTGCCTAAGTGTTGGGAAATCCTATGTTTCGCCCGTAATTCTCTAACCGAGAGTCCTATTTACTAACTGTCGGTTCTTACAAGTTAGTCCACCCTCGAGATAAGTGCTCGTTCCGGTTTCTAACTTTTTTCGCGGCCGTTTCCTATTGCGGGCCTCCGGCGGGCCATTTTCGAGCCTAAGTGTTGTAAGATCCCAAGTTTCGCTCGTAATTCTCTAACCAGGAGTCCTATTTGTGATGAAAGAAACTGCGATTCTGACCTAAATTTCACTAGAGGAAGACATTCATGGCTAATTTGTGACATGACAAATTTTTTAAAAATCTGATTTGTGCAGCATAAATCAGCCATAGTGATCGCATGAGAACTCCATGAATTCATGACCAACAAGTGTATAATTTAAGGAGAATGAAGAAGACTATTACCTCGAAGATTTGTAGACTTCAAATCTCTGAAAAAATAGATCCAAAGGCCCGAACTCAGACTTGCAACTAGCAAACAAATTGCTGGAATTTTCTGCAGTAGTATTGCCTTCGATCTTCTTCTCTATCTCACTTCCAAATCTGATTGGCTAAGATGGTGGGATCTTAATCTAGGAATTGAGAACTATTTTTCTAAGGAAAAATCTCAGATCTCAAGCTCTCTTCAATGAAGAAGAGCAATCCAAGGCTGGACGTGTGGGACTCCTATATTGCTATGTTGTGGACATCCAAGAGAAGCTTGCATCCTTTTTTTATAGAAACTTGGAATAGCTTTCCTTAAAACTTATCTCTTCTAATTCTCATAGATGTCCTAAAAGGAAAGTATAATCTAAAGAATTATTTCCTTTTAGAAACACTCGAATTAGAAAAGGAAACTATGGAACTTCCCATGCAATTAGTAATCCTAGTTGTACAACACTTACTAATTTAAGTTTCTAATCCAAAAAGGAAACTTTCTCATAGGAACACTAATCCAAGGAGGAGTCCAACCTTCCAAGTAGAGAGACCTACTCAAAATTGGAAACCTTACCCATGGAAATCCCATTATGGACGTCCCACATACTAATGCACACCATGGCCCACAATTAATTTATCTAGAATTAAATTCATGTATGGCATCAAAGGCCTATTTGAATTTAAACTCAAAATTATTTTTTCACTAAAATAATTCATCCAAATGTTATCTAAACATTTTAGGAAACCATGCCAATCTTGAAAAGTGACTAGAGAAGGGACCAAAAGACATATTTGCCATTGGCTCCCAAAATGACCAAAATGTCCATGCTAAACCCATAGCAACATAAAGACCATGTTAACCTTAACTCATTCCACTAAAGAGTTATGGTTGAACTCCAAGGACAAATATATAATATAATAAGCTCGTCATAAAATGACGGTTGTCTTCGACCTACTAAGTGTAATGACCTGAATGCCCCTCTATGTAACATCCATAATCGAGTCAGGTTATCACATGTACTATCAACCTTCTCGATTACATCTAAACCTTAGAACTTCATATCCTTAACATCATTATCATTCGGATATCATTCTCTTGGTCCAGGGAGCGACCCACAAGTTTAATATCCAGATGGAACATCCATATACTAAGATCTTAGATTTTGATGATTAATCAGATAATTCTAAGGGGATGATTATTCCATCATTAGATGGCATAGATTCGATATTGCATCTGCATGTCCCAACTGATCAAGTCCGAGTACCCAAAACACAGAGCTGTTGACCCATGAAAAGAACCTCACCCATTGTGAATTAAAGCACAAGAACTTGACTTCGTCAGTTCATCCACAAATGCTCAAGATTAAGAGCACTGGTCACTCAGAAGCATGAGGTGACTTGATCTCTTTCTGTGATAGTACTATTTTAGAGATCACACCTGCCATGGTCCTGTTCAATGCATTACATATGCACTAATGAGATGAATCCGGGAAAGTCCTCCCATGACTTAGGTAAGTCACCCTGAATGCAGGAGAGTCTCTCATTATAACTTATACCAAGATGAAGTGCCCAGCTCCATCTCTCAGTTATGAACAAATATGTTGTTTCCAGTGTCCATGAATTAGACCTATCTGTGTGTAGACACTTCACACCTAATTCATTTACTAGAAATAATGGGCCTTACACAACCGTACATATATACATGTTTAAGAGAAAAGAGTCATTCCATTAAATAACCAATAAATATCCAGTAACAAAAGATGAGAGTGCAGCTAGTGGGCTTTAGGGCATACACCAATCCCAACAAACCCCCACTTGCATTAAAGGTCACTACTTCCTAACCTAACACCCATAGACTCAACATGAGACGTGAAGACTTTCTCAGTAAGAGTCTTAGTGAATGGGTCAGCTAAGTTATTTGCTGAAGCAATATGTTCCACCACTATTTCTCCATCCTGAATGAATTCCCGAATCAAGTGGTACTTTCTCTGAATGTGCTTGCTTTTCTTGTTATTCCTGGGCTCTTTGCACTGTGCTACAGCACCAGTGTTATCGTAATACATGACAATCGGTTTATGCACTGCAGGAACAACTCCCAGTTCCAATAGGAATTTTTTGAGCCATACTGCTTCCTTCATAGCTTCCGATGCCGCCACATACTCTGCTTCCATGGTAGAATCAGCAGTACAGGATTGCTTGACACTTCTCCATGATATAGCCCCTTCTGATAGAGTAAAGACGTACCTTGAGGTAGACTTTCTGGCATCACTATCAGATTGGAAATCAGAGTCTATATACGCCAATGGCGTTAGATCATCTGCTCGAAAGGTTAGCATATAATCTTTCGTTCTTCGAAGATACTTGAATATATGCTTAACAGCTGTCCAATGCATAGGTCCAGGGTTTGACTGATATCTGCTAACAATGCCAACGGCAAAGCAAATATCTGGTCTAGTGCATAACATAGCATACATGAGACTTCCAACAGCGGATGCATATAGAACTCTCCTCATGCTCTCTATCTCTTCAGATGTCTTTGGACATTGATCTCGAGACAGTGGTACTCCATGTCTAGAAGGTAGGAGGCCCTTCTTGGAGTCATGCATGTTAAACTTGACCAATATCTTCTCAATGTATGAAGATTGGGATAGGGCTAACATCTTATTCTTGCGATCACGCAAAAGCTTGATCCCTAAGATATAGCTGGCCTCACCCAAATCCTTCATCTGAAATTGAGAGGATAACCAAACCTTTGTGGATGACAATAAACCTACATCATTTCCTATGAGTAATATGTCATCTACATACAGAACCAAAAATGCAACTGCTTTTCCACTTTCTTTCTTATACACACATGGTTCATCAATGTTTTGATCAAAGCCAAAAGATTTGACTGCCTGATTAAACTTGATGTTCCATGCTCTAGATGCTTGCTTAAGTCCATAAATGGACTTCTTAAGTTTACAAACCATGTTATCTTGGCCACTAGCAATGAAGCCCTCTGGTTGCATCATATAGATGCATTCGTCAAGACTTCCATTAAGAAAAGCTGTCTTGACATCCATCTACCATATCTCGTAGTCATAATGACATGCGATGGCCAAGAGAATCCTTATGGACTTAAGCATAGCCACTGGTGAAAAGGTTTCCTCATAATCGATACCCTCTTTCTGAGTATATCCTTTTGCCACCAGTCTTGCTTTGAAGGTTTCCACCTTCCCATCCACTCCTCTCTTTCTCTTGTACATCCACTTGCACCCTATGGGTTTAATCGCTTCAGGTGCATCTACAAGTTCCCAGACTTGATTGGAATACAAAGAATCCATTTCAGATTTCACCGTTTGCTGCCACATGTCAGCATCTATATCCGTTACTGCTTCATCATAACTAGTAGGATCCTCAACCAGATCTTCAGAGTCTGTCTTAAAAGACGCTCCTAGATATCTTTCTGGCTGTCTAGAAATTCTCCCACTATGATGAGGCTCCGGAGTGTTCAAAGGAATATCTTGTTCATCTACTGTCTCAGGATCTGGTACAGATGTTATAGGAGATCCCGGAAGAATCTCCTCAAGGGTTTCTTTACAACTAAGCTCTTGTTGCATCAAACAATCATCCTCCAAGTACCTAGCATGAGTGCTGATAAGCACTTTTTGCTCCTTTGGATGATAAAAGATGCCACCTCTCGTTCCCTTAGGATACCCAATGAAGTAGCACATTTCCGATCTAGGTTCTAGCTTGGTAGCTTTATCATTCAGTACATAGGCTAGACAACCCCAAATGTGGATATGTCTTAAACTAGGTTTTCGACTTGTCCACATTTCTTGGGGTGTCCTAGGTACTGATTTAGAAGGTACCGGATTTAAAATGTATGCTGCTGCTTCTAGGGCATATCCCCAAAAAGATATAGGTAGGGTTGCATGACTCATCATGGACCTTACCATATCAAGAAGGGTACGGTTTCTTCTCTCCGCTACACCATTTTGCTGGGGTGTACCCGGTGCAGACAGCTGAGACACAATCCCATGTTGTGTGAGGTACTCTTTGAACTCACCCAGGAGGTACTCGCCACCTCGATCAGATCGAAGGGCTTTGATATGTTTCCCTAGTTGTAGCTCCGCCTCAGCCTTGAATTGCTTGAACTTATCAAACGCCTCAGACTTGCGTCGCATTAAGTATACATATCCATACCTAGAGTAATCATCGGTGAAGGTGATGTAATACTCATACCCTCCTCGAGCCGGTTTGTTCATAGGACCACACACATCAGTATGAATCAATTCTAACAACTCCTTTGACCTTAGTCCCTTCCCAGAGAATGACCTTTTGGTCATCTTTCCCTTGAGACAAGATTCGCACTGAGGAAAAGGTTTGAAATCTAATGAGCTCAAAGGCCCATCTTCTACCAACCTCTGAATCCGTTTTAGGTTAATGTGACCCAAACGTAAGTGCCAAAGATATGTGTCATTGATTGAAGATACCTTCCTCCTAAGGGAAGTTGAGTTTTTTTGTTGTACATTATGCAGTGTGGGAGCAATAGGATATATATAAAATAAGTTGTCATGTATTCTACCGGAACATATAATATTTCCATCTCTACTGATATCAATACCAGAATGGAAAGAAACTGAATAATTAAATTCAATTAATCTGGAAACTGAAATTAAATTCTTCCTCATGTCCGGAACATAGAAAACATTATTTAATATCCTATTACATGGAAAATGTAAGCTAACAACTCCTATTGCAACTGCCCAAACTTTAGCTCCAGTTCCGACTCTAAAGGCAAGCTCTCCTTTCTCAATCCTTTGCATTATCTGAAACCCCTGCAATGAATTGCAGATATGATTAGTGGCTCCTGAGTCTACTATCCATGAGTCAGTAGAATCAACCACTAGACAAGTTTCAATGTAGTATGAAAAAGATGTACCTTTATCAACTGAGGCCAGGAACTTGGGACAATCTTTCTTCCAATGACCTTTGAGGCCACACTTGAAGCATTTCCCTTTGGGCTTTCCATCTGTACCCTTGTCCTCCTTTTTGCCAGTATTGTCCTTTTTCTGCCCTTTTCCCTTATTCTGCTTCTTCTTGAACTTCTTCCCTTTCGGGTTTAGTTTAGAGGAAGACTGGAAAAGTGAGCTTGGGCTTTGGGCTTCATGATGGCCTCCGCCGCCTGGAGTTCTTTCATTAACTCAGGTAGAGTCATGTCCATCTTGCTCATATTGAAATTGAGCTTGAACTGGTTGAAAGAGTCCGGCAGAGTTTCGAGAATCATATCAGTTTGACTCTCTGCATCAATC
Organism: Litsea cubeba; assembly: GCA_012931725.1. Taxonomy (NCBI): domain Eukaryota; kingdom Viridiplantae; phylum Streptophyta; class Magnoliopsida; order Laurales; family Lauraceae; genus Litsea; species Litsea cubeba. The sequence goes on along the minus strand of CM022947.1, from coordinate 39,468,441 downwards.
TCAGCCCCTAGAATCTCAGCTACATTGAAACAATCCATCAACTTGAGCATATGCTCTCTGACAGGTGTTCCCTCAGCCATCCTAGTATTCATGATAGTCCTCATAGCAGCTTGCCTAGCTGGCCTGCTCTTGTCTGCGAACATCTCAGACAAGGACATCATGATTTCATAGGCTGTGTCCATATGCTCGTCCTGTGTTTGCAACACGTTGGACATGGAAGCGAGCATGTAGCATTTAGCCATGCTATTCGCTTTCTTCCATTTCCTCTCAGCCTCTAACTGGTCATCAGTAGAATTAGCATCAATATCAGGACAGGTTTCCAGCAAGACATACTTGTACTCCTCAGCAGTGAGTACTATGTCAAGATTTCTCTTCCAATCTACGTAGTTAGGGCCAGTCAGTTTGTTCTCACGAAGAATGCACATCAGCGGACTAAAAGAATCTTTACCCATCTCTCTCTGGATATGAAATGGTTTATAATTAGACATGCAGTATATATGTAATATGCATATGGTGCTTGTTACAAAAGGAAAAACAAAGCACAAAAACTTTTTACATTATTCAACCCCAATCATAATGTATCAGTGTTTCAACCTCCTCATAGACCCTCCATCGAAGGGATGGCCGAGCCTACAGTCACGTTGAGTTAAGGCATACTTATTTGGATTATCACTATCTGGATACACATATCCAGTGGTAGTCCAATCACTGATTGGTTTGGCCTCATATGATAAATAACCCTTAACTCCTAAGGAGAGGTCATTACCATCTTATGTCAAGTGTATAACCATCTCTTATGAAATTTCCCAGAATATCTATGATTAAGTCCTCCGAAGGGAAGTGACTTTTATCAATTCTAGAAGTGAACTTTAGTAAAGAGATCCACCGAAGGGATGGCCGCTCCCACTAACACTTCATTGACATTCTATAGAAGTGATCTTTAGTAAAGAACTCCACCGAAGGGATGGCCGCTCCTACTAACACCTCATTACGAATATTCACATTAGTTCACCCATTAACCCATCAAAGCGGGCTTTAGAAAAAAACTCCACCGAAGGGATGGCCGCTCCTACTAACACTTTAATGAGATAACATGAACCGAAAATGGAAGGCCGTGGGGTCTTTCCAAAAACCCCTCTCCTACTTGATTATTTATCACTAGGGTTTATACTTTTTGACCTTTACATTGTTTTACTCAAAAGTTCTTTTTAAATCTAACAAACTTGGTTAATTAAATTTATGACTTAATGACTTAAGTCACCTTAAAAATAAATAACCTTTGCTTTAAAACATTTGAGAAAAACCCTTTAAAGAATCAAAAACCTATCTTGGGTTATGAAAACCCATAGGTAGCATCTAATTAGATTTTAGTTTAGCCTCTTTTGGAAACCAAGATTACCAAGATAAACTAAACCCTATCCAATTTTAAACTTTAGACAAATAGAAGGTGCTAGTCTAAGTTCCGTTTAAAATAATTTGCCAAACTAAAAACAATCTAATATAAAAAGATGCCAATTTTAGAACCTAATGGTGGCCATGTTTCTGGGTGATAATTATAGCAATTATATAAAGCATTCATCCATGCATTCCATATATAAAAGCAAATAAAAGTATGCAATCCTTGATGGCTCCCTGCTCTTCGGACTTCTAATCCTTATTGAACTAGGACATCAAGAATAGATCTCATCTTTCACCAAGAAGTCTTGTCTCCTCCACCACTAAGGAATCCGGTTACATGCAACCTTTCTTGCTTGAAACTTTCTTCTTCTTGCTTGTTCCAATAAATTAAATTTATACAAGCAAACCCATAAAAAACAAAACCCCAAATTACATTGGAGATACCTATGCTTTTCAAGAAAGCTTACATCAAGACTAGTTGGAATAAAAGTAAAGAAAGAATTGCAACTTCCTATGATTGCTAAACGCGCAATCGTACACTTTCCAACTATTGAAAAAACATCCAAATCCACATAACAATCATGCAAACCATCAAGGATGCAATATACCGCTGCAAACAAAGAGGTTAGTGCATGCAAAAACACTATGTGCATCATTAAACAAATCTGGAAAATAAATTCCAGCAATGTTAATGAAACTTGCACATAACATGCATTGCAACATAAGTTTAATAGGGTGCCACCATGCCCATAATCAATCTAGGATTAATTATACACAACATGGGATCATGATTTCACATGGAGTGGCTCTGATATCACTGAAAGAAACTGCGATTCAGATCTGAATTTCACTAGCGGAAGACATTCATGGCTAATTTGTAACATGACAGATTTTTGAAAAATCTGATTTGGGCAGCATAAATCAGCCATAGTGATCGCATGAGAACTCCATGAATTCATGACCAACAAGTGTATAATTTAAGGAGAATGAAGAAGACCATTACCTCAAAGATTTGTAGACTTCAAATCTCTGAAAAAATAGATTCAAAGGCCTGAACTCAAACTTGCAACTAGCAAACAAATTGCTGGAATTTTCTACAGAAGTATTGCCTTTGATCTTCTTCTCTATCTCACTTCCAAATCTGATTGGCTAAGATGGTGGGATCTTAATCTAGGAATTGAGAACTATTTTTCTAAGGAAAAATCTCAGATCTCAAACTCTCTTCAATGAAGAAGAAAAGCAATCCAAGGCTGGACGTGTGGGACTCCTATATTGCTATGTTGTGGACATCCAAGAGAAGCTTGCATCCTTTTTTATAGAAACTTGGAATAGCTTTCCTTAAAACTTATCTCTTCTAATTCTGATAGATGTCCTAAAAGGAAAGTATAATCTAAAGATTTATTTCCTTTTAGAAACACTCCAATTAGAAAAGGAAACTAAGGAACTTCCCATGCAATTAGTAATCCTAGTTGTACAACACTTACTAATTTAAGTTTCTAATCCAAAAAGGAAACTTTCTCATAGGAACACTAATCCAAGGAGGAGTCCAACCTTCCAAGTAGAGAGACCTACTCAAAATTGGAAACCTTACCCATGGAAATCCCATTATGGACGTCCCACATACTAATGCACACCATGGCCCACAATTAATTTATCTAGAATTAAATTCATGTATGGCATCAAAGGCCTATTTGAATTTAAACTCAAAATTATTTTTCCACTAAAATAATTCATCCAAATGTTATCTAAACATTTTAGGAAACCATGCCAATCTTGAAAAGTGACTAGAGAAGAGACCAAAAGACATATTTGCCATTGGCTCCCAAAATGACCAAAATGTCCATGCTAAACCCATAGCAACATAAAGACCATGTTAACCTTAACTCATTCCACTAAAGAGTTACGGTTGAACTCCAAGGACAAATATATAATATAATAAGCTCGTCATAAAATGACGGTTGTCTTCGACCTACTAAGTGTAATGACCTGAATGCCCCTCTATGTAACATCCATAATCGAGTCAGGTTATCACATGTACTATCAACCTTCTCGATTACATCTAAACCTTAGAACTTCATATCCTTAACATCATTATCATTCGGATATCATTCTCTTGGTCCAGGGAGCGACCCACAAGTTCAATATCCATATGGAACATCCATATACTAAGATCTTAGATTTTGATGATTAATCGGATAATTCTAAGGGGATGATTATTCCATCATTAGATGGCATAGATTCGATATTGCATCTGCACGTCCCAACTGATCAAGTCCGAGTACCCAAAACACAGAGCTGTTGACCCATGAAAAGAACCTCACCCATAGTGAATTAAAGCACAAGAACTTGACTTCGTCAGTTCATCCACAAATGCTCAAGATTAAGAGCACTGGTCACTCAGTAGCATGAGGTGACTTGATCTCTTTCTGTGATAGTACTATTTTAGAGATCACACCTGCCATGGTCCTGTTCAATGCATTACATATGCACTAATGAGATGAATCCGGGAAAGTCCTCCCATGACTTAGGTAAGTCACCCTGAATGCAGGAGAGTCTCTCATTATAACTTATACCAAGATGAAGTGCCCAGCTCCATCTCTCAGTTATGAACAAATATGTTGTTTCCAGTGTCCATGAATTAGACCTATCTGTGTGTAGACACTACACACCTAATTCATTTACTAGAAACAATGGGCCTTACACAACCGTACATATATACATGTTTAAGAGAAAAGAGTCATTCCATTAAATAACCAATAAATATCCAGTAACAAAAGATGAGAGTGCACCTAGTGGGCTTTAGGGCATACACCAATCCCAACATGTGAACCGTCAGTTCCTACAAGTTACTTAACCCTCGAACGAAGTGCTCGTGCCCGTTACCAAATTTTCCCGACCCGGGCCCCCGGCGGGCCGTTTTTGAGCCTAAGTGTCGGAAAATCCCATTTTTCGGTCGTAATTCTCTAACCGGGAGTCCTATTTGCGAACCGTCAGTTCCTACAAGTTAATCTACCCTCGAACGAAATGCTCATGCCGGTTTCCGATTTTTTACGTGGTCGTTTCCCTTTCCGGGCCCCCGGCGGGCCATTTTCGAGACTAAGTGTTGGAAAATCCCATGTTTCGCTCGTAATAATCTAACCGGGAGTCCTATTTGCGAACCTTCAGTTCCTACAAGTTACTCTTCCCTCGAGCGAAGTGCTCATGCCGATTTCTGATTTTTTACGTGGCCGTTTCCCATTCCGGGCCCCCGGCAGGCCGTTTTCGAGACTAAGTGTTGGAAAATCCCATGTTTCGCTCGTAATAATCTCACCGGGAGTCCTATTTGTGAACCGTCAGATCCTACAAGTTACCCTTACCTCGAGCGAAGTGCTCGTGTCGATTTCTGATTTTTTACATGGCCGTTTCCCATTCCGGGCCCTTGGCGGGCCGTTTTCAAGCCTAAGTGTTGGAAAATCTCATTTTTTCGATTGTAATTCTCTAACAGGGAGTCCTATTTGCGAACCGTCAGTTCCTACAATTTACTCTACCCTCGAGCGAGTAGCTCGTGCCTGTTTCCAATTTTTCCAGCTGCCGTTTCCCATTCCGGGCCCCTGGCGGGCCGTTTTCGAGCATAAGTGTTGGAAAATCCCATGTTTCGCTCGTATTTCTCTAACCGGGAGTCCTTATTTGCGAACCGTCAGTTCCTACAAGTTACTCTACCCTCAAGCAAAGTGCTCGTGCCGGTTTTCGATTTCTCCCACGGCCGTTTCCCATTCCGGGCCTCCGACGGGCCGTTTTCGTGCCTAAGTGTTGGAAAATCCTATGTTTCGCCCGTAATTCTCTAACCGAGAGTCGTATTTGCAAACCGTCGGTTCTTACAAGTTAGTCCACCCTCGAGATAAGTGCTCGTTCCAGTTTCTAATTTTATTCGCGGCCGTTTCCCGTTGCGGGCCTCCGGCGGGCCATTTTCGAGCCTGTGTTGTAAGATCCAAAGTTTCGCTCGTAATTCTCTAACCGGGAGTCCTATTTGTGAACTGTCAGTTCCTACCAGTTACTCTACCCTCGAACGAAGTGCTCGTGCCCGTTACCGAATTTTCCCGACCCGGGCCCCCGGTGGGGCGTTTGTGAGCCTAAGTGTCGGGAAATCCCATTTTTCGGTCGTAATTCTCTAACCGGGAGTCCTATTTGCGAACCGTCAGTTCCTACAAGTTACTCTACCCTCGAACGAAATGCTCGTGCTGGTTTCTGATTTTTTACGTGGTCGTTTCCCATTCCGGGCACCCGGCGGGCCGTTTTCGAGACTAAGTGTTGGAAAATCCCATGTTTCGCTCGTAATAATCTCACCGGGAGTCCTATTTGTGAACCGTCAGATCCTACAAGTTACCCTTACCTCGAGCGAAGTGCTCGTGTCGATTTCTGATTTTTTACATGGCCGTTTCCCATTCCGGGCCCTTGGCGGGCCGTTTTCAAGCCTAAGTGTTGGAAAATCTCATTTTTCGATTGTAATTCTCTAACAGGGAGTCCTATTTGCGAACCGTCAGTTCCTACAATTTACTCTACCCTCGAGCGAGTAGCTCGTGCCTGTTTCCAATTTTTCCAGCTGCCGTTTCCCATTCCGGGCCCCTGGCGGGCCGTTTTCGAGCGTAAGTGTTGGAAAATCCCATGTTTCGCTCGTAATTCTCTAACCGGGAGTCCTTATTTGCGAACCGTCAGTTCCTACAAGTTACTCAACCCTCAAGCAAAGTGCTCGTGCCGGTTTATGATTTCTCCCGCGGCCGTTTCCCATTTCGGGCCTCCGGCGGGCCGTTTTCGTGCCTAAGTGTTGGAAAATCCTATGTTTCGCCCGTAATTCTCTAACCGAGAGTCGTATTTGCGAACCGTCGGTTCTTACAAGTTAGTCCACCCTCGAGATAAGTGCTCATTCCAGTTTCTAATTTTTCTCGCGGCCGTTTCCCGTTGCGGGCCTCCGGCGGGCCATTTTCGAGCCTAAGTGTTGTAAGATCCAAAGTTTCGCTCGTAATTCTCTAACCAGGAGTCCTATTTGTGAACCGTCAGTTCGTACAAGTTACTCTACCCTCGAACGAGGTGCTCGTGCCCGTTACCCAATTTTCCCGACCCGGGCCCCCGGTGGGGCGTTTGTGAGCCTAAGTGTCGGGAAATCCCATTTTTCGGTCGTAATTCTCTAACCGGGAGTCCTATTTGCGAACCGTCAGTTCTTACAAGTTACTCTACCCTCGAACGAAAGGTTTCTGATTTTTTACGTGGTCGTTTCCCATTCCGGGCCCCCGGCGGGCCGTTTTCGAGACTAAGTGTTGGAAAATCCCATGTTTCGCTCGTAATAATCTCACCGGGAGTCCTATTTGCGAACCGTCAGTTCCTACAAGTTACTCTTCCCTCGAGCGAAGTGCTCGTGCCGATTTCTGATTTTTTACATGGCCGTTTCCCATTCCGGGCCCCCGGCGGGCCGTTTTCGAGCCTAAGTGTTGGAAAATCCCATTTTTTCGGTCGTAATTCTCTAGCAGGGAGTCGTATTTGCGAACCGTCAGTTCCTACAAGTTACTCTACCCTCGAGCGAGTAGCTCGTGCCTGTTTCCGATTTTTCCAGCTGCCGTTTCCCATTCCGGGCCCCTGGCGGGCCGTTTTCGAGCGTAAGTGTTGGAAAATCCCATGTTTCGCTCGTAATTCTCTAACCGGGAGTCCTTATTTGCGAACCGTCAGTTCCTACAAGTTACTCAACCCTCAAGCGAAGTGCTCGTTCCGGTTTTCGATTTCTCCCGCGGCCGTTTCCCATTCCGGGCCTCCGGCGGGCCGTTTTCGTGCCTAAGTGTTGGAAAATCCTATGTTTCGCCCGTAATTCTCTAACCGAGAGTCGTATTTGCGAACCGTCGGTTCTTACAAGTTAGTCCACCCTCGAGATAAGTGCTCGTTCCAGTTTCTAATTTTATTCGCGGCCGTTTCCCGTTGCGGGCCTCCGGCGGGCCATTTTCGAGCCTAAGTGTTGTAAGATCCAAAGTTTCGCTCGTAATTCTCTAACCAGGAGTCCTATTTGTGAACGGTCAGTTCCTACCAGTTACTCTACCCTCGAACGAAGTGCTCGTGCCCGTTACCGAATTTTCCCGACCCGGGCTGTTGGAATTTGAGATGACTTGAGTAGTCTTTGAAGAATTGAAGGAATTAATATCTCAAAGTATTGTTTTGAGTTGGAATTCTTGTCAACACATTGTCACAAATGTGATGTTAAAAGGCTGGTGTTGATAGAGCTGAAAAGAAGAATCAGAGTTCAAACAGTCAGGAATTCAGAATTCCTGAAGCAGAGCATGCGGTCGACCGAGCACCCCATGCGGTCGACCGAGCAAAGAGAAACCTGCAGAAACAGATTCAGGCACCTCTCAGTTATTTTCGTGACACAGTGTGTCTTCGGTCGACCGGGACCCCAGGATGTCGACCGAGCGCGAAAGATGTCTGACTCCAGACAGTGTATGATGTCGACCGAGCAGGCAAGGATGTCGACCGAGCACGGGAACCAGAGTTGCGCAGAATTAGAAGTTGTGCACGAAAATTCAGCATTCTTATCTAATTTGTTTGGGACTCTTTCTAAACGAATTGTAGCCTGTTTTGAATACAATTAAGGGTTACTGTAACCTATATAAAGGCATGTATGGGTCGTTCTAAAGACACACCAGAGAGAGAAAGAAGAGAAGAGAAAAGAGAGAGAGTTTTGGAGAGAAGAAGAGTGCTGGTGCTGTGTGCTGTTGTGCTGCATCTTTCTACAGCAAGTGAGGACGAGGATGTGCTCTTGAAGATGGTGATTCGTCCATGAGTTAAGTGTCTCTCTGTTTATGCTTTAATTTTCAATTTGTAAGGGATTGAGAGAGAGAGAATTGTAGAGGGGAAGGGCTGTAGACAGAGTTTATCTTCTATTCTGTTTTTACATCAAGTTGGTGCTTGGTGTTTGGGGTTTGGTAATCCTATCTGTGGGTGCAGATAAATTATAAGGGGAGTCGGTGCTTCCTAGATAGTGGGTGCTATCTAAAACACAAGGGTTGGTGCTCTTTGTCGTTGGTGCGACTAAATATATTCAGACCTATACCGGATCGGTGTTCGGGCGGTTTTGATCCGTGGACGTAGCCTTTTGGTGAACCACGTTAAATCTGGTGTCATTGTGTGGTTTGACTTGTTTTGTTGTTGAATTGGACCTGTTTTTAGAAATCACTGATTCACCCCCCCTCTCAGTGATCACGATATCCAACAATTGGTATCAGAGCAAGGTTCCCTTGATCAGTTTAATACGCTAAGGGTGATCTCTTGTCAAATCACATGGCAGTCAATACAGGGAATATGAAAGCACCTCTGTTTGATGGTTCTAATTACTCTTTTTGGAAGATTAGGATGCAAGCCTTCATCAAATCTCTTGGCTATGATGTTTGGGAGGCTGTCAGAGCCGGTTACAATGCTGCCACCGTACCCAATGATACTGCATCGAAGAAGTTGGCAGACAATGACTCCAAGGCGCAGAATGCACTCTTTAGTGGCCTTGTGGACAGCGAGCCTGTCAAAGTAATTGCATGCAAAACAGCCAAGGAAATTTGGGACAAGTTGCAAAGCATACATGAAGGTGATGAGAAGATTAAAGAAGCCAAATTGCAAACTCATCGCTCTCAATTCGAGTCTCTTCGCATGGAGGAAAGCGAGAATGTTGACTCGTATATGCAACGAGTGAATGAAGTCACGAATGACATTCGTGGACTAGGGGAGGAGATTAAAGAGCCGGTCATCGTCAAAAAGGTTCTAAGATCTCTTCTTCCCCGGTTTGATTCAAAAGTCTCAGCCATCGAAGAAGCCAAAGATCTGAATGCATTTTCCATGGATGAATTACATGGTTCTCTAACTGCCTATGAGATGCGCATAGGAAAGACGTCTTCATCTGATAAAGAAGTGGCCTTCAAAGTTCAGAAAAAGGCAAAAGAGACTGCTGGTCATGATGTTGATTCTGATGATGATGAGCTTGAGGCTCAATTTGTTAGAAAGTTGAAGAAAGGAAGCAATGGCAAGTACAAAGGGAAGCTACCCTTTAAATGCTTCAATTGTGGAGGTGTTGGTCACTTTGCTGCGAAGTGTCCGCTAAAAGAAGACAATGATAATGACTCTAATGCTGAAAAGAGTAAAGGAAAGAGAAATTTTAGAAAAAGGGGCAAAGCTAAAAAACTTTCTATGTCAACAAGATGACAGCACGTCTGAAACTTCAGACGATGATGAATCAACCGAAGCTCTCTTCATGGTCACTGTTGAAGAAGAAGAAGAGCTTGATCCGTAAAAGGAAGAGGAGGCTGAAGTCAATCTTGAAGAGGAACTCATAGCCGCACTTGAGGAGCTTAGCATGGAACGCAAAACAAGTAAGAAAAATCTGAAACTTCTCCATGAATCTGAAAGTTCTATTATTGCTTTGAAAACTCAAGTAGAAGAATATAAAAGAATGGTAGAAGTCCTTGAAAACCAAATAAGTATCAAAAAGGAAGAGGCTATGAAACTTGAAACTGAGATCGCTAGAGCAAAGGCTGAAAATTTGGAAAATAGCAAAAAACTCAAAGCGCTCCAAGCGATTGAAGGGACTATGAAACTCGATGAACTACTGAAAGTTCAAAGACCTGCCCACTTCAGATTTGGTCTAGGATTTGAGAAAGGTGAATCCTCTAAGATTGCACCTACTGAAAAGAAAGAGTTTTTGAAGCAAGTCACTGCACCTTCTAACTCTATGAAGCCCACTCAACCTAGAAAGGAGTCCATTCCTGTTAGAAAGGTAATGAAGATTAACCAGCCACAAAGAAGATACAAATTCTATGGTTATTGCTTTCATTGTAATATGTTTGGACATAAAAGAGCTGATTGCAAATTCTATGTAAGAAACAGCCCATTTGTGACTAGGAATCCTTTTTCAATCCTAAACAGCCACAAAATTGAGTGCTATATATGTCATAATTATGGACACTTGGCTAGGGATTGTAGGTTGCATATTGCTAACAAATTTCAGGTTGAAAAGAAACCCAAGTTAGTCAAGGCTTGGAGAGCAAAGCAAAGTGCAGAAAGTCCCAAAGAATCTCTCATTGTGCAAACGGCATTCAATGCACAAAAGAAGGCAGCACCATGGGTCCTTGATAGTGGTTGTTCAAGCCATATGACTGGTGATAAAGAGAAATTCATCAAATTACAACACTATGAAGGCGGTTCAGTGAAGTTTGGCAACAATGATGGTGCCAAAATCTGCGGAAAAGGTGTTATTCAGCTTATGGCAAACAAGATCAGATCGGAAGAAGTCTTATATGTGTCTGGATTGAGACACAACCTGCTTAGTGTGAGCCAGATCTGTGACAAGGGTCACGAAGTTATTTTCACAAAGAATGGGTTTGCCATCAAGAAGAGTAGCAACGGTAAAACAGTGGCAACTGGATCAAGAACTGCTGGAAATCTCTATACATTGTCAGATGGAGCTGAAAAGACCTGCTTGATGAGTCGGACAGAGGAAAGTTGGTTGTGGCACAAACGCCTTGGGCATCTAAGCTTTGATAACATGTCAAAGATTAGCAATTCAAAGGCTGTAAGAGGCATGTCTAAAGTTGAAAAGCCTTCCAATCCCATTTGCGACTCTTGCCAAAAGGGAAAGCAAACGAGGGTTATGTTCAAGTCAAAGGAGCATCATTCCAAGAAACCTCTTGAGCTAGTGCACACTGATCTCTGTGGACCGATGCGAACTCAAAGCACCAATGGAGATAAGTATTTCATGTTATGCATTGATGATTATACTCGTATGACATGGGTATTGTTTCTTAAGCATAAGCATCAAGCACTTGATCGTTTTAAAGTGTTTAAAGCACAGGTTGAAAATCAATTGGAAAAACGTATCAAGATTTTAAGGTCTGATCGTGGAGGCGAGTTCACATCTGAAGAGTTCACTAAATATTGTGAACATCATGGCATTCAAAGACAGTACTCAGCCCCTAGAACTCCACAGCAAAATGGAGTTGTGGAACGGAAGAATCGCACAGTACATGAGATGGCTCGTACGATGCTAAGTGAAAGCAAGATGGCTGACAAGTATTGGAAAGAGGCAATTCATACGGCTGTATTCATTCAAAATCGATGCTTGATCAGGCCACATGAAGACAAAACTCCCTAAGAGCTATGGTTTGGAAGAAAAGCAACAGTCAAGCACTTCAGAGTCTTCGGCAGCAAGTGTTACATCAAGCGGCTCGAACAAAATCCGGGCAAATTTGAAGAAAGAGCTGACGAAGGTATATTTCTGGGTTACTCCTCTACTAGCAAGGCATATAGGTGTCTTAACAAAAGAACCAGAAAAATCATAGAAAGTGCTGATATGAGAATAGATGAGAACATTGAACCAAAGAATGCAACTCATAATGACTGTCCAGTTTATGAGGACTCGAGTGAGATTGACAATGAGATGGCTGAATCTAATGATTCTGAGAAATCAAAGGATGACTCAGAAGATACTACACCTAAGAAGCACAGCACTTGGGTAGAGCAGCACCCTAAGGATCAAATCGTTGGAGATCCTAAGGCAGGCGTTCAAACTAGACAAAGTGTAGTTAGCAATTACTCACTTGTGTCCACCATTGAACCCAAGACTGTGGCTGAAGCCAGTCTCGATGAAAGTTGGTTGAAAGCTATGCATGAGGAGTTGGAGCAAATTGAGAAGAACTCCACATGGGAACTTGTTCCTAGACCTACTGATAAGAATGTTATTGGTACTAAATGGGTCTTTCGGAATAAGCTGAATGAAGATGGTCAAGTCATTAGAAACAAAGCAAGGTTGGTTTGTAAAGGCTATGCTCAAGTTGAAGGCATAGATTTTGAAGAGACCTTTGCACCGGTGGCTCGTCTGGAAGCTATTCGTATGTTTCTTGCATTGGCAGCATACAAAACCTTCAAGGTATTTCAGATGGACGTAAAGTCAGCTTTCTTGAATGGTTTACTTGAAGAAGAGGTCTACATTGAGCAACCTGATGGTTTTCTCATCAGCAAAAATTCAGATCTAGTGTGCAAGTTGAAAAAGGCTCTTTATGGACTGAAACAAGCGCCAAGGGCTTGGTATGCAAGGCTGGATCTCTATCTTCGTAAGATCGGTTTTGGAAAAGGAATGGTTGATAGCAATTTGTATGTCAAAACTGAGTTAAGCAAACAGCTGGTTGTCATTGTTTATGTTGATGACATAATCTTTGGTGGCAATGATGAGGAGATGTGCAGGAATTTTGCTGAAGAGATGAAGAATGAATTTGAGATGTCGATGCTTGGAGAACTAAAGTTTTTTCTTGGTTTACAAGTGCAGCAGCTGAAACATGGCATCTTCATATCACAAATGAAGTACATTAAGGAAATGCTGAAACGGTTCAATATGGAAGACAGCAAGCCAGTGAGCACACCAATGTCAACAAACACGAAGCTTAGCAAAGATGATAAGGCCTCGTCCGTTGATCATACCACCCATCGCTCTATGATAGGAAGCTTGCTCTACTTGACTGCTACAAGACCAGATCTTCTACAAGCAGCATGTATGGTTGCACGTTTTCAAGCAGCACCAACTGAAACGCACCTTACAGCAGTGAAAAGAATCTTTCGATATCTGAAAGGTACTATGGAGCTGGTATCTGGTATCCCAAAGGCAAATCCTTCACTCTTGTTGCATATTCTGATGCCGATTGGGCTGGATGCGTAGATGATCGCAAGAGTACTAGCGGCGGCGCATTTTATCTTGGAGAAAGATTAGTTGCTTGGCATAGTAAGAAGCAAGACTCAGTATCCCTTTCGACAGCGGAAGCGGAATATATTGCAGCGGCAACTTGTTGTACGCAAGTGTTATGGATGCGGCAAATGCTCTCTGATCTAGGAGTTCCGACAACGGATCCTACGCCGATCCTCTGTGACAACACAAGTGCAATTCACATCTCCAAGAATCCTGTTCAACATTCTAGAACGAAACATGTAGCAATTCGCTATCACTTTCTCAAGGAAAAGGTTGCAGATGGTTTCCGATTTTTTACGTGGTCGTTTCCCATTCCGGGCCCCCGGCGGGCCGTTTTCGAGACTAAGTGTTGGAAAATCCCATGTTTCGATCGTAATAATCTAACCGGGAGTCCTATTTGCGAACCGTCAGTTCCTACAAGTTACTCTTCCCTCGAGCGAAGTACTCGTGCCGATTTCTGATTTTTTACGTGGCCGTTTCCCATTCCGGGCCCCCGGCGGGCCGTTTTCGAGCCTAAGTGTTGGAAAATCTCATTTTTCGGTCGTAATTCTCTAACAGGGAGTCCTATTTGCGAACCGTCGGTTCCTACAAGTTACATTACCCTCGACCAAAGTGCTCATGCCGGTTTTCGATTTTTTACGTGGCCGTTTCCCATTGCGGGCCCCCGGCGGGCCGTTTTCGAGCCTAGGTGTTGGAAAATCCCATTTTTCGATCGTAATTCTCTAACAGGGAGTCCTATTTGTGAACCGTCAATTCCACAAGTTACTCTACATTCGAGCGAGTAGCTCGTGCCTGATTCCACTTTTTCTCGCTGCAGTTTCCCATTCCGGGCCCCCGGCGGGCCGTTTTCGAGCCTAAGTGTTGGAAAATCCCATGTTTCGCTCGTAATTCTCTAACCGGGAGTCCTATTTCCGAACCGTCAGTTCCTACAAGTTACTCTACCCTCGAGCGAAGTGCTCATACCGGTTTTCGATTTTTCCCGCGGCCGTTTCCCATTCCGGGCCTCCGGCAGGTTGTTTTCATGCCTAAGTGTTGGAAAATCCTATGTTTCGCCCGTAATTCTCTAACCGAGAGTCGTATTTGCTAACCATCGGTTCTTACAAGTAAGTCCACCCTCGATGTAAGTGCTTGTTCCAGTTTCTAACTTTTTTCGCGGCCGTTTCCCATTGCGGGCCTCCGGCGGGCCATTTTTGAGCCTAAGTGTTGTAAGATCCCAAGTTTTGCTCGTAATTGTCTAACCAGGAGTCCTATTTGTGAACCGTCATTTCCTACAAGTTACTTTACCCTCGATCGAAGTGCTCGTGCCCGTTACCGAATTTTCCCAACCCGGGCCCTCGGTGGGCCGTTTGTGAGCCTAAGTGTCAGGAAATCCCATTTTTTGGTCGTAATTCTCTAACCGTTGCGAACCGTCAGTTCCTACAAGTTCCTCTACCCTGGAACGAAATGCTCGTGCCGGTTTCCGATTTTTTACTTGGTCGTTTTTCATTCGGGGCCTACGGCGGGCCGTTTTCGAGACTAAGTGTTGGAAAATCCCATGTTTTGCTCGTAATAATCTAACCGGGAGTCCTATTTGTGAACCGTCAGTTCCTACAAGTTACTCTTCCCTCGACCGAAGTGCTCGTGCCGATTTCTGAATTTTTACGTGGCCGTTTCCCATTCTGGGCCCCCGGCGGGCCGTTTTCGAGCCTAAGTGTTGGAAAATCTCATTTTTCGGTCGTAATTCTCTAACAGGGAGTCTTATTTGCGAACCATCAGTTCCTACAAGTTACACTACCCTCGACCAAAGTGCTCATGCCGGTTTTTGATTTTTTACATGGCCGTTTCCCATTGCGGGCCCCCACCGGGCCGTTTTCGAGCCTAGGTGTTGGAAAATCCCATTTTTCGATCGTGATTCTCTAACAGGGAGTCCTATTTGCGAACCGTCAATTCCTACAAGTTACTCTACACTCGAGCGAGTAGCTCGTGCCTGTTTCCATTTTTTCTCGCTGCCGTTTCCCATTCCGGGCCCCCGGCGGGCCGTTTTCGAGCCTAAGTGTTGGAAAATCCCATGTTTCGCTCGTAATTCTCTAACCGGGAGTACTATTTGCGAACCGTCAGTTCCTACAAGTTACTCTACCCTCAAGCGAGGTGCTCCTACCGGTTTTCGATTTTTCCCACGGCCGTTTCCCATTCCGGGCCTCCGGCGGGCCGTTTTCGTGCCTAAGTGTTGGAAAATCTTATGTTTCGCTCGTAATTCTCTAACCGAGAGTCCTATTTGCGAACCGTCGGTTCTTACAAGTTAGTCCACCCTCGAGAGAAGTGAACGTGCTAGTTTCTAATTTTTTTCACGGCCGTTTCCCATTCCGGGCCTCCGGCGGGCCTTTTTTGAGCCTAAGTGTTGTAAGATCCAAAGTTTCGCTCGTAATTCTCTAACCAGGAGTCCACTTTGTGAACCGTCAGTTCCTACCAGTTACTCGACCCTCGAACGAAGTGCTCGTGCCCGTTACCAAATTTTCCCGACCCGGGCCCCCGGCGGGGCGTTTGTGAGCCTAAGTGTCGGGAAATCCCCTTTTTTCGGTCGTAATTCTCTAACCGTTGCGAACCATCAGTTCCTACAAGTTACTCTACCCTGGAACGAAATGCTCGTGCCGGTTTCCGATTTTTTACGTGGTCGTTTCCCATTCGGGGCCCCCGGCGGGCCGTTTTCGAGACTAAGTGTTGGAAAATCCCATGTTTCGCTCGTAATAATCTCACCGGGAGTCCTATTTGCGAACCGTCAGTTCCTACAAGTTACTCTTCCCTCGAGCGAGGTGTTCGTGCCGATTTCTGATTTTTACGTGGCCGTTTTCCATTCCGGGCCGCCGGCGGGCGTTTTCGAGCCTAAGTGTTGGAAAATCTCATTTTTTGGTCGTAATTCTCTAACAGGGAGTCCTATTTACGAACCGTCTGTTCCTACAAGTTACACAACCCTCGACCAAAGTGCTCATGCCGGTTTTCGATTTTTTACGTGGCCGTTTCCCATTGGGGGGCCCCGGGCGGGCCGTTTTCGAGCCAAGGTGTTAGAAAATCCCATTTTTCGATCGTGATTCTCTAACAGGGAGTCCTATTTGCGAACCGTCAATTCCTACAAGTTACTCTACATTCGACCGAGTATCTCGTGCCTGTTTCCATTTTTTCTCACTGCCGATTCCCATTCCAGGCCCCCGGCGGGCCGTTTTCGAGCCTAAGTGTTGGAAAATCCCATATTTCGCTCGTAATTCTCTAACCGGGAGTCCTATTTGCGAACCGTCAGTTCCTACAAGTTACTCTACCCTCAAGAGAAGTGCTCGTGCCAGTTTTTGATTTTTCCCGCGGCCGTTTCCCATTCCGGGCCTCCAGCGGGCCGTTTTCGTGCCTAAGTGTTGGAAAATCCTATGTTTCGCCCGTAATTCTCTAACCGAGAGTCGTATTTGCGAACCGTCGGTTCTTACAAGTTAGTCCACCCTCGAGATAAGTGCTCGTTGCAGTTTCTAATTTTTTTCGCGGCCGTTTCCCATTGCGGGCCTCCGGCGGGCCATTTTCAAGCCTAAGTGTTGTAAGATCCCAAGTTTCGCTCGTAATTCTCTAACCAGGAGTCCTATTTGGGAACCGTCAGTTCCTAGAAGTTACTCTACCCTCGTACGAAGTGCTCGTGCCCGTTACCGAGTTTTCCCGACCCGGGCCCCCGGCGGGGCGTTTGTCAGCCTAAGTGTCGGGAAATCCCGTTTTTCGGTTGTAATTCTCTAACCGTTGCGAACCGTCAGTTCCTACAAGTTACTCTACCCTGGAACGAAATGTTCGTGCCGGTTTTCGATTTTTTACGTGGTCGTTTCCCATTCGGGGACTCCGGCGGGCCGTTTTCGAGACTAAGTGTTGAAAAATCCCATGTTTCGCTCGTAATAATCTCACCGGGAGTCCTATTTGCGAACCGTCAGTTCCTACAAGTTACTCTTCCCTCGAGCGAAGTGCTCGTGCCGATTTCTGATTTTTTGCGTGGCCGTTTCCCATTCCGGGCACCCGGCGGGCCTTTTTTGAGCCTAAGTCTTGGAAAATCTCATTTTTCGGTCGTAATTCTCTAAAAGGGAGTCCTATTTGCGAACCGTCTATTCCTACAAGTTACACAACCCTCGACCAAAGTGCTCATGCTGGTTTTTGATTTTTTACGTGGCCGTTTACCATTGCGGGCCCCCTGCGGGCCGTTTTCGAGCCTAGGTGTTGGAAAATCCCATTTTTCGATCGTGATTCTCTAACAGGGAGTCCTATTTGCGAACCGTCAATTCCTACAAGTTACTCTACATTCGAGCGAGTAGCTCGTGCTTTTTTCCATTTTATCTCGCTGCCGTTTCTCATTCCAGGCCCCTGGGGGGGCGTTTTCAAGCCTAAGTGTTGGAAAATCCCATGTTTCGCTCGTAATTCTCTAACCGGGAGTCCTATTTGCGAACCGTCAGTTCCTACAAGTTACTCTACCCTCAAGCGAAGTGCTCCTGTCGGTTTTCGATTTTTCCTGCGGCCGTTTCCCATTCCGGGCCTCCGGCGGGCCGTTTTCATGCCTAAGTGTTGGAAAATCCTATGTTTCACTCGTAAGTCTCTAACCGAGAGTCGTATTTGCGAACCGTCGGTTCTTACAAGTTAGTCCACCCTCGAGAAAAGTGCTCGTTCCAGTTTCTAATTTTTTTTCGCGGCCGTTTTCCCATTGCGGGCGTCCGGCGGGCCATTTTCGAGCCTAAGTGTTGTAAGATCTCAAGTTTTGCTCGTAATTCTCTAACCAGGAGTCCTATTTGTGAACCATCAGTTCCTACAAGTTACTTAACCCTCGAACGAAGTGCTCGTGCCCGTTACCAAATTTTCCCGACCAGGGCCCCCGGCGGGGCGTTTGTGAGCCTAAGTGTCCGGAAATCCCATTTTTCGGTCGTAATTCTCTAACCGTTGTGAACCATCAGTTCCTACAAGTTACTCTACCCTGGAACGAAATGCTCGTGCCGGTTTCCGATTTTTTACGTGGTCGTTTCCCATTCCGGGCCCCCGGCGGGCCGTTTTCGAGACTAAGTGTTGGAAAATCCCATGTTTCGCTCGTAATAATCTAACCGGGAGTCCTATTTGCGAACCGTCAGTTCTTACAAGTTACTCTTCCCTCGAGCGAAGTGCTCGTGCCGATTTCTGATTTTTTACGTGGCCGTTTCCCATTCCGGGCCCCCGGCGGGCCGTTTTCGAGCCTAAGTGTTGGAAAATCTCATTTTTCGGTCATAATTCTCTAACAGGGAGTCCTATTTGCGAACCGTCAGTTCCTACAAGTTACACTACCCTCGACCAAAGTGCTCATGCCGGTTTTTGATTTTTTACGTGGCCGTTTCCCATTGCGGGCCCCCGGCGGGCCGTTTTCGAGCCTAGGTGTTGGAAAATCCCATTTTTCGATCGTGATTCTCTAACAGGGAGTTCTATTTGCGAACCGTCAATTCCACAAGTTACTCTACATTCGAGCGAGTAGCTCGTGCCTGATTCCACTTTTTCTCGCTGCAGTTTCCCATTCCGGGCCCCCGGCGGGCCGTTTTCGAGCCTAAGTGTTGGAAAATCCCATATTTCGCTCGTAATTCTCTAACCGGGAGTACTATTGGCGAACCGTCAGTTCCTACAAGTTACTCTACCCTCAAGCGAAGTGCTCCTACCGGTTTTCGATTTTTCCCGCGGCCGTTTCCTATTCCGGGCCTCCGGCAGGCTATTTTCGTGCCTAAGTGTTGGAAAATCCTATGTTTCGCCCGTAATTCACTAACCGAGAGTCGTATTTGCTAACCATCGGTTCTTACAAGTAAGTCCACCCTCGATGTAAGTGCTCGTTCCTGTTTCTAACTTTTTTCGCGGCCGTTTCCCATTGCGGGCGTCCGGCGGGCCATTTTCGAGCCAAAGTGTTGTAAGATCCCAAGTTTTGCTCGTAATAATCTAACCGGGAGTCCTATTTGCGAACCGTCAGTTCCTACAAGTTACACTACCCTCAAGCGAAGTGCTCCTACCAGTTTTTGATTTTTCCCGCGGCCGTCTCCCATTCCGGGCCTCCAGCGGACCGTTTTCGTGCCTAAGTGTTGGAAAATCCTATGTTTCGCCCGTAATTCTCTAACCGAGAGTCGTATTTGCGAACCGTCGGTTCTTACAAGTTAGTCCACCCTCGAGATAAGTGCTCGTTGCAGTTTCTAATTTTTTTCGCGGCCGTTTCCCATTGCGGGCCTCCGGCGGGCCATTTTCGAGCCTAAGTGTTGTAAGATCCAAAGTTTCGCTCGTAATTCTCTAACCAGGAGTCCTATTTGTGAACCGTCAGTTCCTACCAGTTACTCTACCCTCGAACGAAGTGCTCGTGCCCGTTACCGAATTTTCCCGACCCGGGCCCCCGGCGGGGCGTTTGTGAGCCTAAGTGTCGGGAAATCCCATTTTTCGGTCGTAATTCTCTAACCGTTGCGAACCGTCAGTTCCTACAAGTTACTCTACCCTGGAACGAAATGCTCGTGCCGGTTTCCGATTTTTTACATGGTCGTTTCCCATTCGGGGACTCCGGCGGGCCGTTTTCGAGACTAAGTGTTGAAAAATCCCATGTTTCGCTCGTAATAATCTCACTGGGAGTCCTATTTGCGAGCCGTCAGTTCCTACAAGTTACTCTTCCCTCGAGCGAAGTGCTCCTGCCGATTTCTGATTTTTTACATGGCCGTTTCCCATTCCGGGCCCTTGGCGGGCCGTTTTTGAGCCTAAGTCTTGGAAAATTTCATTTTTCGGTCGTAATTCTCTAAAAGGGAGTCCTATTTGCGAACCGTCTGTTCCTACAAGTTACATAACCCTCGACCAAAGTGCTCATGATGGTTTTCGATTTTTTACGTCGCCGTTTCCCATTGCGGGCCCCCTGCGGGCCGTTTTCGAGCCTAGGTGTTGGAAAATCCCATTTTTCGATCGTGATTCTCTAACAGGGAGTCCTATTTGTGAACCGTCAATTCCTACAAGTTACTCTACACTCGAGCGAGTAGCTCGTGCTTTTTTCCATTTTTTCTCGCTGCCGTTTCCCATTCCGGGCCCCCGGCGGGCCGTTTTCGAGCCTAAGTGTTGGAAAATCCCATATTTCGCTCGTAATTCTCTAACCAGGAGTCCTATTTGCGAACCGTCAGTTCCTACAAGTTACTCTACCCTCAAGCGAAGTGCTCCTGCCGGTTTTCGATTTTTCCCGCGGCCGTTTCCCATTCCGGGCCTCCGGCGGGCCGTTTTCGTGCCTAAGTGTTGGAAAATCCTATGTTTCGTGTCTAACCGAGCGTCGTATTTGCGAACCGTCGGTTCTTACAAGTTAGTCCACCCTCGAGATAAGTGCTCGTTCCAGTTTCTAATTTTTTTTCGCGGCCGTTTCCCATTGCGGGCGTCCGGCGGGCCATTTTTGAGCCTAAGTGTGTAAGATCCCAAGTTTCGCTCGTAATTCTCTAACCAGGAGTCC
The DNA here is from genome assembly GCA_012931725.1 of Litsea cubeba. Taxonomy (NCBI): domain Eukaryota; kingdom Viridiplantae; phylum Streptophyta; class Magnoliopsida; order Laurales; family Lauraceae; genus Litsea; species Litsea cubeba. The sequence goes on along the minus strand of CM022947.1, from coordinate 39,447,856 downwards.
TATTTGTGAACCGTCAGTTCCTACCAGTTACTCAACCCTCGAACGAAGTGCTCGTGCCCGTTACCGAATTGTCCCGACCCGGGCCCCCGGCGGGGCGTTTGTGAGCCTATGTGTCGGAAAATCCCATTTTTCGGTCGTAATTCTCTAACCGGGAGTCCTATTTGCGAACCGTCTGTTCCTACAAGTTACTCTACCCTCGAACGAAATGCTCGTGCCGGTTTCCGATTTTTTACGTGGTCGTTTCCCATTTTGGGCCCCCGGCGGGCCGTTTTCGAGACTAAGTGTTGGAAAATCCCATGTTTCGCTCGTAATAATCTCACCGGGAGTCCTATTTGCGAACCGTCAGTTCCTACAAGTTACTCTTCCCTCGAGCGAAGTGCTCGTGCCGATTTATGATTTTTTTACGCGGCCGTTTCCCATTCCGGGCCCCCGACGAGCCGTTTTGGAGCCTAAGTGTTGGAAAATCTCATTTTTCGGTCGTAATTCTCCAACAGGGAGTCCTATTTGCGAATCGTCAGTTCCTACAAGTTACACTACCCTCGACCAAAGTGATCATGCCGGTTCTCAAATTTTTACGAGGCCGTTTCCCATTGCGGGCCCCCGGCGGGCTGTTCTCGAGCCTAGGTGTTGGAAAATCCCATTTTTCGATCGTGATTCTCTAACAGGGAGTCCTATTTGCGAACCATCAATTCCTACAAGTTACTCTACCCTCGAGCGAGTAGCTCGTGCCTGTTTCCATTTTTTCTCGCTGCCGTTTCCCATTCCGGGCCCCCGGCGGGCCGTTTTTCGAGCCTAAGTGTTGGAAAATCCCATGTTTCGCTCGTAATTCTCTAACCAGGAGTCCTATTTGCGAACCGTCAGTTCCTACAAGTTGGTCTACCCTCAACCGAAGTGCTCCTGCCGGTTATCATTTTTTCCCGCTGCCGTTTCCCATTTCGGGCCCCCGGCGGGCCGTTTTCGAGACTAAGTGTTGGAAAATCCCATGTTTCGCTCGTAATAATCTAACCGGGAGTCCTATTTGCGAACCGTCAGTTCCTACAAGTTACTCTTCCCTCGAGCGAAGTGCTCGTGCCGATTTCTGATTTTTTACGTGGCCGTTTCCCATTCCGGGCCCCCGGCGGGCCGTTTTCGAGCCTAAGTGTTGGAAAATCTCATTTTTCGGTCGTAATTCTCTAACAGGGAGTCCTATTTGTGAACCGTCAGTTCCTACAAGTTACACTACCCTCGACCAAAGTGCTCGTGCCGATTTTCGATTTTTTACGTGGTTGTTTCCCATTGCGGGCCCCCGGCGGGCCGTTTTCGGGCCTAGGTGTTGGAAAATCCCATTTTTCGATCGTGATTCTCTAACAAGGAGTCCTATTTATGAACCGTCAATTCCTACAAGTTACTCTACCCTCGACCAAGTAGCTCGTGCCTGTTTCCAATTTTTCCCGCTGCCGTTTCCCATTCCGGGCCCCCGGCGGGCCGTTTTCGAGCCTAAGTGTTGGAAAATCCCATATTTCGCTCGTAATTCTCTAACCGGGAGTCTTATTTGCGAACCGTCAGTTCCTACAAGTTACTCTACCCTCAAGCAAAGTGCTCCTGCCGGTTTTCGATTTTTCCCATGGCCGTTTCCCATTCCGGGCCTCCGGCGGGCCGTTTTTGTGCCTAAGTGTTGGAAAATCCAATGTTTCGCCCGTTATTCTCTAACCGAGAGTCGTATTTGCTAACCGTCGGTTCTTGCAAGCTAGTCCACCCTCGATGTAAGTGCTCGTTCCAGTTTCTATATTATTTCGCAGCCGTTTCCCATTGCGGGCGTCCGGCGGGCCATTTTCGAGCCTAAGTGTTGTAAGATCCTATGTTTCGCTCGTAATTCTCTAACCAGGAGTCCTATTTGTGAACCGTCAGTTCCTACAAGTTACTGTACCCTCGAACGAAGTGCTCGTGCCCGTTACCAAATTTTCCCGACCCGGGCCCCCGGCGGGCCGTTTTTGAGCCTAAGTGTCGGAAAATCCCATTTTTCGATCGTAATTCTCTAACCGGGAGTCCTATTTGCGAACCGTCAGTTCCTACAAGTTACTCTACCCTCGAACGAAATGCTCGTGCCGGTTTCTGTTTTTTTACGTGGTCGTTTCCCATTCTGGGCCCCCGGCGGGCCGTTTTCGAGACTAAGTGTTGGAAAATCCCATGTTTCGCTCGTAATAATCTCACCGGGAGTCCTATTTGCGAACCGTCAGTTCTTACAAGTTACTCTTCCCTCGAGCGAAGTGCTTGTGCCGATTTATGATTTTTTACGCGGCCGTTTCCCATTTCGGGCCCCCGACGAGCCGTTTTTGAGCCTAAGTGTTGGAAAATCTCATTTTTCGGTCGTAATTCTCTAACAGGGAGTCCTATTTGCGAATCGTTAGTTCGTACAAGTTACACTACCCTCGACCAAAGGCTCATGCCGATTTTAAATTTTTTACGTGGCCGTTTCCCATTGCGGGCCCCCGGCGGGCTATTTTCGAGCCTAGGTGTTGGAAAATCCCATTTTTCGATCGTGATTCTCTAACAGGGAGTCCTATTTGCGAACCGTCAATTCCTACAAGTTACTCTACCCTCGAGTGAGTAGCTCGTGCCTGTTTCCGTTTTTTCTCGCAGCCGTTTCCCATTCCGGGCCCCCGGCTGGCCTTTTTTTAGCCTAAGTGTTGGAAAATCCCATGTTTCGCTTGTAATTCTCTAACTGGGAGTCCAATTTGCGAACCTTCAGTTCCTACAAGTTTCTCTAACCTCAACCGAAGTGCTCCTGCCGGTTTTCATTTTTTCCCGCGGCCGTTTCCAATTCTGGGCCTCCGGCGGGCCATTTTCGAGACTAAGTGTTGGAAAATCCATTGTTTCGCTCGTAATAATCTAACCGGGAGTCCTATTTGCGAACCGTCAGTTCCTACAAGTTACTCTTCCCTCGAGCGAAGTGCTCGTGCCGATTTCTGATTTTTTACGTGGCCGTTTCCCATTCCGGGCCCCCAGCGGGCCGTTTTCGAGCCTAAATGTTGGAAAATCTCATTTTTCGGTCGTAATTCTCTAACAGGGAGTCCTATTTGCGAACCGTCCGTTCCTACAAGTTACACTACCCTCGACCAAAGTGCTCATTCCGGTTTTCGATTTTTTACGTGGCCGTTTCCCATTGCGGGCCCCCAGTGGGCCGTTTTCGAGCCTAGGTATTGGAAAATCCCATTTTTCGATCGTGAATCTCTAACAGGGAGTCCTATTTGCGAACCGTCAATTCCTACAAGTTACTCTACATTCGAGCGAGTAGCTTGTGCCTGTTTCCATTTTTTCTCACTGCCGTTTCCCATTACGGGCCCCTGGCGGGCCGTTTTCGAGCCTAAGTATTGGAAAATCCCATATTTCGCTCGTAATTCTCTAACCGGGAGTCCTATTTGCGAACCGTCAGTTCCTACAAGTTACTCTACAATCAGGCGAAGTGCTCCTACGGTTTTCAATTTTTCCCGCGGCCGTTTCCCATTCCGGGCCTCCAGCGGGCCATTTTCGTGCCTAAGTGTTGGAAAATCCTACGTTTCGCCCGTAATTCTCTAGCCGAGAGTCGTATTTACTAACTGTCGGTTCTTACAAGTTAGTCCACCCTCGATGTAAGTGCTCGTTCCAGTTTCTAACTTTTTTCGCGGCCGTTTCCAATTGCGGGCGTCAGGCAGGCCATTTTCGAGCCTAAGTGTTGTAAGATCCCAAGTTTCGCTCGTAATTCTCTAACCAGGAGTCCTATTTGTGAACCGTCAGTTCCTACAAGTTACTGAACGCTCGAACGAAGTGCTCGTGCCCGTTACCAAATTTTCCCGACCCGGGCCCGCCGTTTTTGAGCCTAAGTGTCGGAAAATCCCATTTTTCGGTTGTAATTCTCTAGCCGTTGCGAACCGTCAGTTCCTAAAAGTTACTCTACCCTCGAACGAAATGCTCGTGCCGGTTTCTGATTTTTTACGTGGTCGTTTCCCATTCGGGGCCTCCGGCGGGCCGATTTCGAGACTAACTGTTGGAAAATCCCATGTTTCGCTCGTAATAATCTTACCGGGAGTCCTATTTGGGAACCGTCAGTTCCTACAAGTTACTCTTCCCTCGAGCGAAGTGCTCGTGCCGATTTCTAATTTTTTACGTGGCCGTTTCCCATTCCGGGCCCCCGGCGGGCCGTTTTCGAGCCTAAGTGTTGGAAAATCTCATTTTTCGGTCGTAATTCTCTAACAGGGAGTCCTATTTGCGAACCGTCAGTTCCTACAAGTTACACAACCCTCGACCAAAGTGCTCATGCCGGTTTTCGATTTTTTACGTGGCCGTTTCCCATTACGGGCCCCCTGCGGGCCGTTTTCGAGCCTAGGTGTTGGAAAATCCCATTTTTTGATCGTGATTCTCTAACAGGGAGTCCTATTTGCGAACCGTCAATTCCTACAAGTTACTCTACATTCGAGCGAGTAGCTGTGCCTGTTTCCCATTTTTCGCGCGGCCGTTTCCCATTCCGGGCCTCCGGCGGGCCGTTTTCGTGCCTAAGTGTTAATAAATCCTATGTTTCGCCCGTAATTCTCTAACCGAGAGTCCTATTTGCTAACAGTCGGTTCTTACAAGTTAGTCCACCCTCGATGTAAGTGCTCGTTCCAGTTTCTAACTTTTTTCGCGGCCGTTTCCCATTGCGGGCATCCAGCGGGCCATTTTCGATCCTAAGTGTTGTAAAATCCCAAGTTTCGCTCGAAATTCTCTAACCAGGAGTCCTATTTGTGAACCGTCAGTTCCTACATGTTACTTAACCCTCGAACGAAGTGCTCGTGCCCGTTACCAAATTTTCCCGATCCGGGCCCCCGGCGGGCCGTTTTTTGAGCCTAAGTGTCGGAAAATCCCATTTTTCGGTTGTAATTCTCTAACCGGGAGTCCTATTTGCGAACCGTCAGTTCCTACAAGTTACTCTACCCTCAAACGAAATGCTCGTGCCGGTTTCCGATTTTTTACGTGGTCGTTTCCCATTCCGGGCCCCCGGCGGGCCGTTTTCGAGACTAAGTGTTGGAAAATCCTATGTTTCGCTCGTAATAAACTCATCGGGAGGTCCTATTTGCGAACCGTCAGTTCCTACAAGTTACTCTTCCCTCGAGCGAAGTGCTCGTGCCGATTTCTGATTTTTTTACGTGGCCGTTTCCCATTCTGGGCCCCCGACGAGCCGTTTTTGAGCCTAAGTGTTGGAAAATCTCATTTTTCGATCGTAATTCTCTAACAGGGAGTCCTATTTGCGAATCGTCAGTTCCTACAAGTTACACTACCCTCGACCAAAGTGCTCATGCCGGTTTTCGATTTTTTACGTGGCCGTTTCCATTGCGGGCCACTGGCGGGCTGTTTTTGAGCCTAGGTGTTGGAAAATCCTATTTTTCGATCGTGATTCTCTAACAGGGAGTCCTATTTGCGAACCGTCAATTCCTACAAGTTACTCTACCCTCGAGCGAGTAGCTCGTGCCTGTTTCCATTTTTTCCCACTGCCGTTTCCCATTCCGGGCCCCCGGCGGGCCGTTTTCGAGCCTAAGTGTTGGAAAATCCCATGTTTCGCTTGTAATTCTCTAATCGGGAGTCCTATTTGCGAACCGTCAGTTCCTACAAGTTGCTCTACCCTCAACCGAAGTGCTCCTGCCGGTTTTCATTTTTTCCCGCGGCCGTTTTCCATTCCGGGCCTCCGGCGGGCTGTTTTCGAGACTAAGTGTTGGAAAATCCGATGTTTCTCTCGTAATAATCTCACCGGGAGTCCTATTTGCGAACCGTCAGTTCCAACAAGTTACTCTTCCCTCGAGCGAAGTGCTCGTGTCGATTTTAGATTTTTTACGTGGCCGTTTCCCATCCCGGGCCCCCGGCAGGCCGTTTTCGAGCCTAGGTGTTGGAAAATCCCATTTTTCGATCGTGATTCTCTAACAGGGAGTCCTATTTGGGAACCTTCAGTTCCTACAAGTTACTCTACATTCGACCGAGTAGCTCGCGCCTGTTTCCATTTTTTCTCGCTGCCGTTTCCCATTCCGGGCCCCCGGCGGGCCCATTTCGAGACTAAGTGTTGGAAACTCCCACGTTTCGCTCGTAATAATCTAACCGGGAGTCCTATTTGCGAACCGTCAGTTCCTACAAGTTACACTTCCCTCGAGCGAAGTGCTCGTGCTGATTTTTGATTTTTTACGTGGCCATTTCCCATTCCGGGCCCCCGGCGGGCCGTTTTCGAGCCTAAGTGTTGGAAAATCTCATTTTTCGGTCGTAATTCTCTAACAGGGAGTCCTATTTGCGAACCGTCTGTTCCTACAAGTTACACTACCCTCGACCAAAGTGCTCATTCCGCTTTTTGATTTTTTACGTGGCCGTTTCCCATTGCGGGCCCCCTGCGGGCCGTTTTCGAGCCTAGGTGTTGGAAAATCCCATTTTTCGATCGTGAATCTCTAACAGGGAGTCCTATTTGCGAACCGTCAATTCCAACAAGTAACTCTACATTCGAGCGAGTAGCTCGTGCCTGTTTCCATTTTTTCTCGCTGCCGTTTCCCATTGCGGGCCCCCTGCGGGCCGTTTTCTAGCCTAGGTGTTGGAAAATCCCATTTTTCGATCGTGATTCTCTAACAGGGAGTCCTATTTGCGAACCGTCAGTTCCTACAAGTTACTCTACATTCGAGCGAGTAGCTCGCGCCTGTTTCCATTTTTTCTCGCTGCCGTTTCCCATTCCGGGCCCCCGGCGGGCCGTTTTCGAGACTAAGTGTTGGAAAATCCCAGGTTTCGCTCGAAATAATCTAACCGGGAGTCCTATTTGCGAACCGTCAGTCCCTACAAGTTACTCTACCCTCAAGCGAAGTGCTCCTACCAGTTTTTGATTTTTTCCCGCGGCCGTTTCCCATTCCGCGCCTCCGGTGGGCCGTTTTCGTGCCTAAGTGTTGGAAAATCCTATGTTTCGCCCGTAATTCTCTCACCGAGAGTCGTATTTGCTAACCGTCGGTTCTTACAAGTTAGTCCGCCCTCGAGGTAAGTGCTCGTTCCAGTTTCTAACTTTTTTCGCGGCCGTTTCCCATTGCGGGCCTCCGGCGGGCCATTTTCGAGCCTAAGTGTTGTAAGATCCCAAGTTTCGCTCGTAATTCTCTAACCAGGAGTCCTATTTGTGAACCGTCAGTTCCTACAAGTTACTCAACCCTCGAACGAAGTGCTCGTGCCCGTTACCAATTTTTCCTGACCCGGGCCCCCGGCGGAAAATCACATTTTTCGGTCGTAATTCTCTAACCGGGAGTCCTATTTGCGAACCGTCAGTTCCTACAAGTTACTCTACCCTCAAACGAAATGCTCGTGCAGGTTTCCGATTTTTTACGTGGTTGCTTCCCATTCCGGGCCCCCGGCGGGCCGTTTTTGAGCCTAAGTGTTGGAAAATCCCATGTTTCGCTCGTAATAAACTCACCGGGAGTCCTATTTGCGCACCGTCAGTTCCTACAAGTTACAATTCCCTCGAGCGAAGTGCTCGTGCCGATTTTCTGCTTTTTTACGCGGCCGTTTCCCATCCCGGCCCCCGGTAGGCCGTTTTCGAGCCTAAGTATTGGAAAATCTCATTTTTCGGTCGTAATTCTCTAACAGGGAGTCCTATTTGGGAACCGTCTGTTCCTACAAGTTACACAACCCTCGACCAAAGTGCTCATTCCGCTTTTAGATTTTTTACGTGGCCGTTTCCCATTGCGGGCCCCCTGCGGGCCGTTTTCGAGCCTAGGTGTTGGAAAATCTCATTTTTCGATCGTGAATCTCTAACAGGGAGTCCTATTTGCGAACCGTCAATTCCTACAACTTACTCTCCATTCGAGCGAGTAGCTCGTGCCTGTTTCCATTTTTTCTCGCGGCCGTTTCCCATTCCGGGCCTCCGGCGGGCCGTTTTCGTGCGTAAGTGTTGGAAAATCCCATGTTCAACTCGTAATTCTCTAACCGGGAGTCCTATTTGCGAACCGTTAGTTCCTACAAGTTACTCTACCCTCAAGCGAAGTGCTCGTACCGGTTTTCGATTTTTCCCGCGGCCGTTTCCCATTCCGGGCCTCCGGCGGGCCGTTTTCGTGCCTAAGTGTTGGAAAATCCTATGTTTCGCCCGTAATTCTCTAGCCGAGAGTCGTATTTGCGAACCGTCGGTTCTTACAAGTTAGTCCACCCTCGATGTAAGTGCTCGTTCCAGTTTCTTACTTTTTTCGCGGCCGTTTCCCATTGCGGGTGTCCGGCGGGCCATTTTCGAGCCTAAGTGTTGTAAGATCCCAAGTTTCGCTCGTAATTCTCTAACCTGGAGTCCTATTTGTGAACCGTCAGTTCCTACAAGTTACTGAACCCTCGAACGAAGTGCTCGTGCCAGTTACCAAATTTTTCCCGACCCGAGCCCGCCGTTTTTGAGCCTAAGTGTCGGAAAATCCCATTTTTCGATCGTAATTCTCTAGCCGTTGCGAACCGTCAGTTCCTAAAAGTTACTCTACCCTGGAACGAAATGCTCGTGCCGGTTTTCAATTTTTTTCGTGGTCGTTTCCCATTCGGGGCCTCCGGCGGGCCGTTTTCGAGACTAACTGTTGGAAAATCCCATGTTTCGCTCGTAATAATCTCACCGGGAGTCCTATTTGCGAACCATCAGTTCCTACAAGTTACTCTTGCCTCGAGCGAAGTGCTCGTGCCGATTTCTGATTTTTTACGTGGCCGTTTCCCATTCCGGGCCCCCGGCGGGCTGTTTTCGAGCCTAAGTGTTGATAAATCTCATTTTTCGGTCGTAATTCTCTAACAAGGAGTCTTATTTGTGAACCGTCTGTTACTACAAGTTACACAACCCTCGACCAAAGTGCTCATGCCGGTTTTTGATTTTTTACGTGGCCGTTTCCCATTGCGGGCCCCCGCCGGGCCGTTTTCGAGCCTAGGTGTTGGAAAATCCCATTTTTCGATCGTAATTCTCTAACAGGGAGTCCTATTTGCGAACCGTCAATTCCTACAAGTTACTCTACACTCGAGCGAGTAGCTCGTGCCTGTTTCCATTTTTTCTCGCTGCCGTTTCCCATTCTGGGCCCCCGGCGGGCCGTTTTCGAGCCTAAGTGTTGGAAAATCCCATATTTCACTCGTAATTCTCCAACTGGGAGTCCTATTTGCGAACCGTCTGTTCCTACAAGTTACTCTACCCTCAAGGGAAGTGCTCCTACCGATTTTCGATTTTTCCCGCGGCCGTTTCCCATTCCGGGCCTCCGGCGGGCAGTTTTCGTGCCTAAGTGTTGGAAAATCCTATGTTTCGCCCGTAATTCTCTAACCGAGAGTCGTATTTGCTAACCGTCGGTTCTTACGAGTTAGTCCACCCTCGATGTAAGTGCTCGTTCCAGTTTCTAACTTTTTTCGCGGCCGTTTCCCAGTGCGGGCGTCCGGCGGGCCATTTCCGAGCCTAAGTGTTGTAAGATCCCAAGTTTCGCTCGTAATTCTCTAACCAGGACTCCTATTTGTGAACCGTCAGTTCCTACAAGTTACTCAACTCTCGAACGAAGTGCTCGTGCCCGTTACCAAATTTTCCCGACCCGGGCCTGCCGATTTTGAGCCTAAGTGTCGAAAAATCCCATTTTTCGGTCGTAATTCTCTAGTCGTTGCGAACCATCAGTTCCTAAAAGGTACTCTACCCTGGAACGAAATGCTCGTTCCGGTTTCCGATTTTTTACGTGGTCGTTTCCCATTCGGGGCCTCCCGCGGGCCGATTTCGAGACTAAGTGTTGGAAAATCCCATGTTTCGCTCGTAATAATGTCACCTGGAGTCCTATTTGCGAACCATCAGTTCCTAGAAGTTACTCTACCCTCGAGCGAAGTGCTCGTGCCAATTTCTGATTTTTTACATGGCCGTTTTGCTTTCCGGGCCCCCGGCGGGCCGTTTTCGGGCCTAAGTGTTGGAAAATCTCATTTTTCGGTCGTAATTCTCTAACAGGGAGTCCTATTTGCGAACCGTCAGTTCCTACAGATTACACTACCCTCGACCAAAGTGCTCATGCCGGTTTTCAATTTTTTACATGGCCGTTTCCCATTGCGGGCCCCCGGCGGGCCGTTTTCGAGCCTAGGTGTTGGAAAATCCCATTTTTCGATCGTGATTCTCTAACAGGGAGTCCTATTTGTGAACCTTCAATTCCTACAAGTTACTCTACATTCGAGCGAGTAGCTCGTGCCTGTTTCCAATTTTTCCCGCTGCCGTTTCCCATTCCGGGCCACCGGCGGGCCGTTTTCGAGCCTAAGTGTTGGAAAATCCCATATTTCACTCGTAATTCTCTAACCGGGAGTCCTATTTGCGAACCGTCAGTTCCTACAAGTTACACTACCCTCAAGCGAAGTGCTCGTGCCGGTTTTCGATTTTTCCCGCGGCCGTTTCCCATTCTGGGCCTCCGGCGGGCCGTTTTCGTGCCTAAGTGTTGGAAAATCCTATGTTTCGCCCGTAATTCTCTAACCGAGAGTCGTATTTGCTAACCGTCGGTTCTTACAAGTTAGTCCACCCTCGATGTAAGTGCTCGTTCCAGTATTTAACTTTTTTCGCGGCCGTTTCCCATTGCGGTCGTCCGGCGGGCCATTTTCGAGCCTAAGTGTTGTAAGATCCCAAGTTTCGCTCGTAATTCTCTAACCAGGAAACCTATTTGTGAACCGTCCCTTCCTACAAGTTTCTCAACCCTCGAACGAAGTGCTCGTGCCCGTTACCAAATTTTCCCGACCAGGGCACCCGGCGGGCCGTTTTTTGAGCCTAAGTGTCGGAAAATCCCATTTTTCGATCGTAATTCTCTAACCGGGAGTCCTATTTGCGAACCGTCAGTTCCTACAAGTTACTCTACCCTCAAACGAAATGCTCGTGCTGGTTTCCGATTTTTTACGTGGTCGTTTCCCATTACGGCGGGCCGTTTTCGAGACTAAGTGTTGGAAAATCCCATGTTTGGATCGTTATAATCTCACAGGGAGTCCTATTTGCGAACCGTTAGTTCCTACAAGTTACTCTTCCCTCGAGCGAAGTGCTCGTGCTGATTTATGTTTTTTTTACGCGGCCGTTCCCATTCCGGGCCCCCGACGAGCCGTTTTTGAGCCTAAGTGTTGGAAAATCTCATTTTTCGGTCGTAATTCTCTAACAGGGAGTCCTATTTGCGAATCGTCAGTTCCTACAAGTTACACTACCCTCGACCAAAGTGCTCATGCCGGTTTTCAATTTTTTACGAGGCCGTTTCCCATTGCGGGCCCCCGGCGGGCTGTTTTCGAGCCTAGGTGTTGGAAAATCCCATTTTTCGATCGTGATTCTCTAACAGGGAGTCCTATTTGCGAACCGTCAATTCCTACAAGTTACTCTACCCTCGAGCGAGTAGCTCGTGCCTGTTTCCATTTTTTCTCGCTGCCGTTTCCCATTCCGGGCCCCCGGCGGGCCGTTTTCGAGCCTAAGTGTTGGAAAATCCCATGTTTCGCTTGTAATTCTGTAAGCGGGAGTCCTATTTTCGAACCGTCAGTTCCTACAAGCTGCTCTACCCTCAACCGAAGTGCTCCTGCCGGTTTTCATTTTTTCCCGCGGCCGTTTCCCATTCCGGGCCTCCAACGGGCCGTTTTCGTGCCTAAGTGTGGAAAATCCTATGTTTCGCCCGTAATTCTCTAACCGAGAGTCGGATTTGCTAACCGTCGGTTCTTACAAGTTAGTCCACCCTCGATGTAAGTGCTCATTTCAGTTTCTAACTTTTTTCGTGGCCGTTTCCCATTGTGGGCCTCCAGCGGGCCATTTTTAAGCCTAAGTGTCGTAAGATCCCAAGTTTCGCTCGTAATTCTCTAACCAGGAGTCCTATTTGTGAACCGTCAGTTCCTACAAGTTACTCTACCCTCGAACGAAGTGCTCGTGCCCGTTACCAAATTTTCCCGACCCGGGCCCCCGGCGGGCCGTTTTTTGAGCCTAAGTGTCGGAAAATCCCATTTTTCGGTCGTAATTCTCTAACCGGGAGTCCTATTTGCGAACCGTCAGTTCCTACAAGTTACTCTACCCTCGAACGAAATGCTCGTGCCGGTTTCTGATTTTTTACATGGTCGTTTCCCATTCCGGGCCCCCGGCGGGCCATTTTCGAGACTAAGTGTTGGAAAATCCCTTGTTTCGCTCGTAATAATCTAACCGGGAGTCCTATTTGCGAACCTTCAGTTCCTACAAGTTACACTTCCCTCGAGCGAAGTGCTCGTGCTGATTTTTGTTTTTTTACGTGGCCGTTTCCCATTCCGGGCCCCTGGCGGGCCGTTTTCGAGCCTAAGTGTCGGAAAATTTCATTTTTCTGTCGTAATTCTGAAACAAGGACTCCTATTTGCAAAACCGTCAGTTCCTACAAGTTACACTACCCTCGACCAAAGTGCTCATGCCGGTTTTTGATTTTTTACGTGGCCGTTTCCCATTGGGGGCCCCTGGCGGGCCGTTTTTAAGCCTAGGTGTTGCAAAATCCCATTTTTCGATCGTAATTCTGTAACAGGGAGTCCTATTTACGAACCGTCTGTTCTTAGAAGTTAGTCCACCCTCGAGATAAGTGCTCGTTCCAGTTTCTAATTTTTTTCGTGGCCGTTTCCTATTGCGGGCCTCCGGCGGGCCATTTTCGAGCCTAAGTGTTGTAAGATCCAAAGTTTCGCTCCTAATTCTCTAACTAGGAGTCCTATTAGTGAACCGTCAGTTCCTACAAGTTACTCTACCCTCAAACGAAGTGCTCGTGCCCGTTACCGAATTTTCCCGACCCGGGCCCCCGGCGGTCCGTTTTGAGCCTAAGTGTCGGAAAATCCCATTTTTCGGTCGTAATTCTCTAATGGGGAGTCCTATTTGCGAACTGTCAGTTCCTACAAGTTACTCTACCCTCGAATGAAATGCTCGTGCCTGTTTCTGATTTTTTACATGGTCGTTTCCCATTCCGGGCCCCCGGCGGGCCATTTTCGAGACTAAGTGTTGGAAAATCCCATGTTATGATGGTAATAATCTAACCGGGAGTCCTATTTGCTAACCGTCAGTTCCTACAAGTTACTCTTCCCTCGAGCGAAGTGCTCGTGCCGATTTTTGATTTTTTACGTGGCCGTTTCCCATTCCGGGCCCCCGGCGGGCCGTTTCCGAGCCTAAGTGTCAGAAAACCTCATTTTTCGGTCGGAATTCTCTAACAGGGAGTCCTATTTGTGAACCGTCAATTCCTACAAGTTACTCTACCCTCGAGCGAGTAACTCGTGCCTGTTTCCGATTTTCCCTCTGCCGTTTCTTATTTTGGGCCCCCGGCGGGCCGTTTTCGAGCCTAAGTGTTGGAAAATCCCATGTTTCACTCGTAATTCTCTAACCGGGAGTCCTATTTGCGAATCGTCAGTTCCTACAAGTTACTCTACCCTCAAGCGAAGTGCTTGTGCCGGTTTTCGATTTTTTCCCACGGCTGTTTCGCATTCCGGGCCTCAGGCGGGCCGTTTTCATCCCTAAGTGTTGTAAAATCCTATGTTTCGTCCGTAAATCTCTAACCGAGAGTCGTATTTGTAAACCGTCGGTTCTTACAAGTTAGTCCACCCTCGAGATAAGTGCACGTTCCAGTTTCTAATTTTTTTCGCGGCCATTTCCCATTGCGGGCCTCCGGCGGGCCATTTTCGAGCCTAAGTGTTGTAAGATCCTAAGTTTCGCTCGTAATTCTCTAACCAGGAGTCCTATTTGTGAACCGTCAGTTCCTACAAGTTACTCTACCCTCGAACGAAGTGCTCGTGCCCGTAACCGAATTTTCCCGACCCGGGCCCCCGGCAGGCCGTTTTTTAGCCTAAGTGTCGGAAAATCCCATTTTTCGATCGTAATTCTCTAACAGGGAGTCCTATTTGCGAACCGTCAATTCCTACAAGTTACTCTACCCTCGAGCGAGTAGCTCGTGCCTGTTTTCGATTTTTCCCGCGGCCGTTTCCCATTCTGGGCCCCCGGCGGGCCGTTTTCGAGCCTAAGTGTTGGAAAATCCCATGTTTCGCTCGTAATTCTCTAACCGGGAGTCCTATTTGCGAATTGTCAGTTCCTACAAGGTACTCTACCCTCAAGCGAAGTGCTCGTGCCGGTTTTCGATTTTTCCCGTGACCGTTTCCCATTCCGGGCCTCCGACGGGCCGTTTTCATGCCTAAGTGTTGTAAGATCCAAATTTTTGCTTGTAATTCTCTAACCAGAAGTCCTATTTGTGAACCGTCAGTGCCTACAACTTACTCTACCCTCGAACGAAGTGTTCGTTCCCGTTACCGAATTTTCCCGACCCGGGCCCGCGGCGGGCCGTTTTCGAGCTTAAGTGTTGGAAAATCTCATTTTTCGGTCGCAATTCTCTAACAGAGAGCCCTATTTGCGAACCGTCGGTTCCTAAAAGTTACACTACCCTCTACCAAAGTGCTCATGCCGGTTTTCAATTTTTTACGTGGTTGTTTCCTATTGTGGGCCCCCGGCAGGCGTTTTTCGAGACTAGGTGTTGGAAAATCCCATTTTTCGATCGTAATTCTCTAACAGGGAGTCCTATTTAGGAACTGTCAATTCCTACAAGTTACTCTACCCTTGAGCGAGTAGCTCATGCCTGTTTTCGATTTTTCCCGCTGCCGTTTCCCTTTCCGGGCACCCGGCGGGCCGTTTTCGAGCCTAAGTGTCGGAAAATCTCATTTTTCGGTCGTAATTCTCAAACAGGGAGTCCTATTTGCGAACCGTCAATTCCTACAAGTTACACTACCCTCGACCAAAGTGCTCATGCCGGTTTTTGAATTTTTACGTGGCCGTTTCCCATTGCGGGCCCCCGGCGGGCCGTTTTCGAGCCTAGGTGTTGGAAAATCCCATTTTTCGATCGTAATTCTCTAATAGGGAGTCCAATTTGCGAACCGTCAATTCCTACAAGTTACTCTACCCTCGAGCGAGTAGCTCGTGCCTGTTTCTGATTTTTCCCGCTGCCGTTTCCCATTCCGGGCCCCCGGCGGGCCGTTTTCGATCCTAAGTGTTGGAAAATCCCATGTTTCGCACGTTATTCTCTAACTGGGAGTCCTATTTGCGAACCGTCGGTTCCTACAAGTTACTCTACCCTCAAGCGAAGTGCTCGTGCCGGTTTTCAATTTTTCTCGCGGCCGTTTCCCATTCCGGGCCTCCGGCGGCCGTTTTCGTGCATGAGTGTTGGAAAATCCTATGTTTCGCACGTAATTCTCTAACCGTGAGTCGTATTTACGAACGTCGGTTCTTACAAGTTAGTCCAACCTCGAGAAAAGTGCTCGTTCCAGTATCTAATTTTTCTCGCGGCCATTTCCCATTGCGGGCCTCCGGCGGGCCATTTTCGAGCCTAAGTGTTGTAAGATCCAAATTTTTGATCGTAATTCTGTAACCAGGAGTCCTATTTATGAACCGTCAGTTCCTACATGTTACTCTACCCTCGAACGAAGTGCCCATGCCCGTTACCGAATTTTCCCGACCCGAGCCCTAGGCGGGCCGTTTTCGAGCTTAAGTGTTGGAAAGTCTCATTTTTCGGTCGTAATTCTCTAACAGGGAGTCCTATTTGCGAAAGGTCGGTTCCTATAAGTTACACTACCATCGACCAAAGTGCTCATGCCGGTTTTGATTTTTTACTTGGCCGTTTCCTATTGTGGGCCCCTGCGTGCGTTTTTCGAGACTAGGTGTTGTAAAATCCCATTTTTCGATCGTAATTCTCTAACAGGGAGTCCTATTTGCGAACCGTCAATTCCTACAAGTTACTATACCCTCGAGCGAGTAGCTCGTACCTATTTTCGATTTTTCCCGCTGCCTTCCCATTCCGGGCCCCCGGCGCGCCATTTTCGAGCCTAAGTGTTGGAAATCCCATTTTTCGCTCGTAATTCTCTAACCGGGAGTCCTATTTGCGAACCGTCAGTTCCTACAAGTTACTCTACCCTCAAGCGAAGTGCTCATACCGGTTTTCGATTTTTCCCGCGGCTGTTTCCCATTCTGGGACTCCGGTGGGCCATTTTCGTGCCTAAGTGTTGGAAAATCCTTTGTTTCGCCCGTAATTCTCTAACTGAGAGTCGTATTTGCGAACCGTCGGTTCTTACAAGTTACTCTTCCCTCGAACAAAGTGCTCGTGCCCATTACCGAATTTTTTTGACCCGGGCCCCCGCGGGCCGTTTTTGAGCCTAAGTGCCGGAAAATCCCATTTTTCGATCGTAATTCTCTAACCGGGAGTCCTATTTGGGAACCGTCAGTTCCTACAAGTTACTCTACACTCGAAAGAAATGCTCGTGCCGGTTTCTGATATTTTACGTGGTCGTTTCGCATTCCGGGCCCCTGGCGGGCCGCTTTCGAGACTAAGTGTTGGAAAATCACATGTTTTGCTTGTAATAATCTAACCGAGTGTCCTATTTGCGAACCCTCTGTTCCTCCAAGTTACCCTTCCCGAGAGCGAAGTGCTCGTGCCAATTTCTCAATTTTACATGGCCGTTTCCCATTGCGGGCCCCCGGCGGGCCGTTTTCGAGCCTAGGTGTTGGAAAATCCCATTTTTCGATCGTAATTCTCTAACAGGGAGTCCTATTTGCGAACCGTCAATTCCTACAAGTTACTCTACCCTCGAGCGAGTAGCTCGTGCCTGTTTCCGATTTTTCCCGTGGCCGTTTCCCATTCCGGGCCCCCGGCGGGCCGTTTTTGAGCCTAAGTGTTGGAAAATCCCATGTTTCGCTCGTAATTCTCTAACTGGGAGTCCTATTTGCGAATTGTCAGTTCCTACAAGGTACTCTACCCTCAAGCGAAGTGCTCGTGCCGGTTTTTCGATTTTTCCCGTGACCGTTTCCCATTCCGGGCCTCCGACGGGCCGTTTTCATGCCTAAGTGTTGTAAGATCCAAATTTTAGCTCGTAATTCTCTAACCAGAAGTCCTATTTGTGATCCGTCAGTTCCTACAACTTACTCTACCCTCGAACGAAGTGTGCCCGTTACCGAATTTTCCCGACCCGGCCCGCGGCGGGCCGTTTTCGAGCTTAAGTGTTGGAAAATCTCATTTTTCGGTCGCAATTCTCTAACAGGGAGTCCTATTTGCGAACCGTCGGTTCCTACAAGTTACACTACCCTCGACCAAAGTGCTCATGCCGGTTTTTGATTTTTTACGTCGCCGTTTCCCATTGCGGGCCCCCGGCGGGCCGTTTTCGAGCCTAGGTGTTGGAAAATCCCATTTTTCGATCGTAATTCTCTAACAGGGAGTCCTATTTACGAACCGTCAATTCCTACAAGTTACTCTACCCTCGAGCGAGTAGCTCGTGCCTATTTCCGATTTTTCCCGCGGCCGTTTCCCATTCGGGCCCCCGGCGGGCCGTTTTCGAGCCCAAGTGTCGGAAAATCCCATGTTTCGGTCGTAATTCTCTAACCGGGAGTCTTATTTGCGAATTGTCAGTTCCTACAAGGTGCTCAACCCTCAAGCGAAGTGCTCGTGCCGGTTTTTCGATTTTTCCCGCGACCGTTTCCCATTCCGGGCCTCCGGTGGGCCGTTTTCATGCCTAAGTGTTGTAAGATCCAAAGTTTCACTCGTAATTCTTTATCCAGGAGTCCTATTTGTGAACCGTTAGTTCCTACAACTTACTCTACCCTCGAACGAAGTGTTCGTGCCCGTTACCGAATTTTCTCGACCCGGGCCCCCGACGGGCCGTTTTCGAGCTTAAGTGTTGGAAAATTCAATTTTTCGGTCGTAATTCTCTAACAGGGAGCCCTATTTGCGAACCGTTGGTTCCTAGAAGTTACACTACCCTCGACCAAAGTGCTCATGCCGGTTTTCAATTTTTAACGTGGCAGTTTCCTATTGTGGGCCCCCGGCGGGCATTTTTCGAGACTAGGTGTTGGAAAATCCCATTTTTCGATCGTAATTCTCTAACAGGGAGTCCTATTTGCGAACTGTTAATTCCTACAAGTTACTCTACCCTCGAGGGGGTAGCTCATGCCTGATTTCATTTTTTCTCGCTGCCGTTTCCCATTCCAGGCCCCCGGCGGGCCGTTTTCGACCCTACGTGTCGGCAATTCTCATTTTTCGGTCGTAATTCTCAAACAAGGATTCCTATTTGCGAACCGTCAGTTCCTACAAGTTACACTACCCTCGACCAAAGTGCTCATGCCGGTTTTTGATTTTTTACGTTGCCGTTTCCCATTGCGGGCCCCCGGCGGGCCGTTTTCGAGCCTAGGTGTTGGAAAATCCCATTTTTCTATCGTAATTCTCTAACAGGGAGTCCAATTTGCGAACCGTCAATTCCTACAAGTTACTCTACCCTCGAGCGAGTAGCTCGTGCCTGTTTCCGATTTTTCCCGCGGCCGTTTCCCATTCCGGGCCCCCGGCGGGCCATTTTCGAGCCTAAGTGTTGGAAAATCCCATGTTTTGCTCGTTATTCTCTAACCGGGAGTCCTATTTTTGAACCGTCAGTTCCTACAAGTTACTCAACCCTCGAGCGAAGTGCTCGCGCCGGTTTCTGATTTTTTACTTGGTCGTTTCCCATTTCGGACCCCCGGCGGGCCGTTTTCGAGACTAAGTGTTGGAAAATCCCAGGTTTCGCTCGAAATAATCTAACCGGGAGTCCTATTTGCGAACCGTTAGTTCCTACAAGTTCCTCTACCCTCAAGCGAAGTGCTCTTTCCGGTTTTCGATTTTTCCCGCGGCCGTTTCCCATTCCGCGCCTCCGGTGGGCCGTTTTCGTGCCTAAGTGTTGGAAAATCCTATGTTTCGCCCGTAATTCTCTCACCGAGAGTCGTATTTGCTAACCGTCGGTTCTTACATGTTAGTCCGCCCTCGAGGTAAGTGCTCGTTCCAGTTTCTAACTTTTTTCGCGGCCGTTTCCCATTGCGGGCCTCCGGCGGGCCATTTTCGAGCCTAAGTGTTGTAAGATCCAAAGTTTCGCTCGTAATTCTCTAACCAGGAGTCCTATTTGTGAACCGTCAGTTCCTACAAGTTACTCTACCCTCGATCGAAGTGCTCGTGCCCGTTACCGAATTTTCCCGACCCGGGCCCCCGGCGGGCCGTTTTCGTGCTTAAGAGTTGGAAAATCTCATTTTTCGGTCGTAATTCTCTAATGGGGAGTCCTATTTGCGAACCGCCGGTTCGTACAAGTTACACTACCCTCGACCAAAGTGCTCAAGCCGGTTTTCAATTTTTTACGTGGCCGTTTCCTATAGTGGGCTCCCGACGGGCGTTTTTTCGAGACTATATGTTGGAAAATCCCATTTCGATCAAAATTCTCTAACAGGGAGTCCTATTTGCGAACTGTCAATTCTTACAAGTTACTCTACCCTCGAGCGAGTAGCTCAAGCCAGTTTCCGATTTTTCCCGCTGCCGTTTCCCATTCCGGGCCCCCGGCGGGCCGTTTTCGAGCCTAAGTGTCGGAAATTCTCATTTTTCGGTCGTAATTCTCAAATAGGGAGTCCTATTTGCGAACCGTCAGTTCCTACAAGTTACACTACCCTCGATCAAAGTGCTCATGCCGGTTTTTGATTTTTTACATTGCCGTTTCCCATTGCGGGCCCCCGGCGGGCCGTTTTCGAGCCTAGGTGTTGGAAAATCCCATTTTTCGATCGTAATTCTCTAACAGGGAGTCCAATTTGCGAACCGTCAATTCCTACAAGTTACTCTACCCTCGAGCGAGTAGCTAGTGCCTGTTTCTATTTTTTCCCGTAGCCGTTTCCCATTCCGGGCCCCCGGCGGGCCGTTTTCGAGCCTAGGTGTTGGAAAATCCCATGTTTCGCTCGTTATTCTCTAACCGGGAGTCGTATTTGCGAACCGTTAGTTCCTACAAGTTGCTCTACCCTCAAGCGAAGTGCTCGTGCAGGTTTTCAGTTTTTCCCGCGGCCGTTTCCCATTCCGGGGCCTTCGGCGGGCCGTTTACGTGCCTGAGTGTTGGAAAATCCTATGTTTCGCCCGTAATTCTCTAACCGAGAGTCGTATTTGCGAACCGTCGGTTCTTACAAGTTAGTCCACCCTCGAGATAAGTGCTCATTCCAGTTTCTAATTTTTCTCGCGGCCGTTTCCCATTGCGGGCCTCCGGCGGGCCATTTTCGAGCCTAAGTATTGTAAGATCTAAAGTTTCGCTCGTAATTCTCTAACCAACAGTCCTATTTGTGAACCGTCTGTTCCTACAAGTTACTCTATCCTCGAACGAAGTGCTCGTGCCCGTTACCGAATTTTCCCGACCCGGGCCCCCGGCGGGACGTTTTCGTGCAAAAGTGTTGGAAAATCTTATTTTTGGGTCGTAATTCTCTAACAGGGAGTCCTATTTGTGAACCGTCGGTTCCTACAAGTTACACTACCATTGACCAAAGTGCTCATGCCGGTTTTCGATTTTTTACGTGGCCGTTTCCTATTGTGGGCCCCCGGCGGGCGTTTTTCGAGACTAGGTGTTGGAAAATCCTATATTTCCATCGTAATTCTCTAACAGGGAGTCCTATTTGCGAACCGTCAGTTCCTACAAGTTACTCTACACTCAAGCGAAGTGCTCGTGCTGGTTTTTTATTTTTCCCGCGGCCGTTTCCCATTCCGGGCCTCCGGTGGGCCGTTTTCGTGCTTAAGTGTTGGAAAATCCTATGTTTCGCCCGTAATTCTCTAACCGAGAGTCGTATTTGCTAACCGTCGCTTCTTACAAGTTAGTCCACCCTCGAGGTAAGTGCTCGTTCCAGTTTCTAACTTTTTTCGCGGCCGTTTCCCATTGCGGGCCTCCGGCGGGCCATTTTCGAGCCTAAGTGTTGTAAGATCCAAAGTTTCGCTCGTAATTCTCTAACCAGGAGTCCTATTTGTGAACCGTCAGTTCCTACAAGTTACTCTACCCTCGATCGAAGTACTCGTGCCCGTTACCGAATTTTCCCGACCCGGGCCCCCGGCGGGCCTTTTTCGTGCTTAAGTGTTGGAAAATCTCATTTTTCGGTCGTAATTCTCTAATGGGGAGTCCTATTTGCGAACCGTCGGTTCGTACAAGTTACACTACCCTCGACCAAAGTGCTCATGCCGGTTTTCGATTTTTTACGTGGCCGTTTCCTATAGTGGGCCCCCGGCGGGCGTTTTTCGAGACTAGGTGTTGGAAAATCCCATTTCAATCGTAATTCTCTAACAGGGAGTCCTATTTGCGAACTGTCAATTCTTACATGTTACTCTACCCTCGAGCGAGTTGCTCATGCCTGTTTTCGATTTTTCCCGCTGCCGTTTCCCATTCCGGGCCCCCGGCGGGCCGTTTTCGAGCCTAAGTGTCGGAAATTCTCATTTTTCGGTCGTAATTCTCAAATAGGGATTCCTATTTGCGAACCGTCAGTTCCTACAAGTTACACTACCCTCGACCAAAGTGTTCATGCCGGTTTTTGATTTTTTTATGTTGCCGTTTCCCATTGCGGGCCCCCGGTGGGCCGTTTTCGAGCCTAGGTGTTGGAAAATCCCATTTTTCGATCGTAATTCTCTAACAGGGAGTCCAATTTGCGAACCGTCAATTCCTACAAGTTACTCTACCCTCGAGCGAGTAGCTCGTGCCTGTTTTTGATTTTTCCCGCGGCCGTTTCCCATACCGGGACCCCGACGGGCCGTTTTCGATCCTAAGTGTTGGAAAATCCCATGTTTCGCTCGTTATTCTCTAACCGGGAGTCCTATTTGCGAACCGTCGGTTCCTACAAGTTACTCTACCCTCAAGCGAAGTGCTCGTGCCGGTTTTCGATTTTTCCCGTGGCCGTTTCCCATTCCGGGCCTCCGGCGGCCGTTTTCGTGCCTGAGTGTTGGAAAATCCTATGTTTCGCCCGTAATTCTCTAACCGAGAGTCGTATTTGCGAACCGTCGGTTGTTACAAGTTAGTCCACCCTCGAGATAAGTGGTCGTTCCGGTTTCTAATTTTTCTCGCGGCCGTTTCCCATTGCGGGCCTCCGGCGGGCCATTTTCGAGCCTAAGTATTGTAAGATCTAAAGTTTCGCTCGTAATTCTCTAACCAACAGTCCTATTTGTGAACCGTCTGTTCCTACAAGTTACTCTATCCTCGAACGAAGTGCTCGTGCCCGTTACCGAATTTTCCCGACCCGGGCCCCCGGCGGGCTGTTTTCGTGCATAAGTGTTGGAAAATCTCATTTTTCGGTCGTAATTCTCTAACAGGGAGTCCTAATTGCGAACCGTCGGTTCCTACAAGTTACACTACCCTCGACCAAAGTGCTCATGCCGGTTTTCGATTTTTTACGTGGCCGTTTCCTATTGTAGGCCCCGGCGGGCGTTTTTCGAGACTAGGTGTTGTAAAATCCCATATTTCGATCGTAATTCTCTAACAGGGAGTCCTATTTGTGAACTGTCAGTTCCTTCAAGTTACTCTACACTCAAGCGAAGTGCTCGTGCCGGTTTTTGATTTTTCCCACGGCCGTTTCCCATTCCGGGCCTCCGGCGGGCCATTTTCGAGCCTAAGTGTTGGAAAATCCTATGTTTCGCCAGTAATTCTCTAACCGAGCGTCGTATTTCTAACTGTTGGTTCTTACAAGTTAGTCCACCCTCGAGGTAAGTGCTCGTTCCAGTTTCTAAATTTTTTCGCGGACGTTTCCCATTGCGGGCGTCCGGCGGGCCATTTTCGAGCCTAAGTGTTGTAAGATCCAAAGTTTCGCTTGTAATTCTCTAACCAGGAGTCCTATTTGTGAACCGTCAGTTCCTACAAGTTACTCTACCCTCGATCGAAGTGCTCGTGCCCGTTACCAAATTTTCCTGACCCGGGCCCCCGGCGGGCCGTTTTCTTGCTTAAGTGTTGGAAAATCTCATTTTTCGGTCATAATTCTCTAATGGAGAGTCCTATTTGCGAACCGTCGGTTTATACTTGTTACTCTACCCTCGACCAAAGTGCTCATGCCGGGTTTCGATTTTTTACGTGGCCGTTTCCTATAGTGGGCCCTCGGCGGGTGTTTTTCGAGACTTGGCGTTGGAAAATCCCATTTCGATCGTAATTCTCTAACAGGGAGTCCTATTTGCGAACTGTCAATTCTTACAAGTTACTCTACCCTCGAGCGAGTAGCTCATGCCTGTTTTCAATTTTTCCCGCTGCCGTTTCCTATTCCGGGCCCCTGGGGGACCGTTTTCGAGCCTAAGTGTCGGAAATACTCATTTTTCGGTCGTAATTCTCAAATAGGGAGTCCTATTTGCGAACCGTCAGTTCCTACAAGTTACACTACCCTCGACCAAAGTGTTCATGCCGGTTTTTGATTTTTTACGTTGCCGTTTCCCATTGCGGGCCCCCGGCGGGCTGTTTTCGAGCCTAAGTGTCGGAAAATCCCATTTTATCGATCGTAATTCTCTAACAGGGAGTCCTATTTGCGAACCGTCAACTCCTACAAGTTACTCTACCCTCGAGCGAGTAGCTCGTGCCTGTTTTTGATTTTTCCCGCGGCCGTTTCCCATTCCGGGCCCCCGGCAGGCCATTTTCGAGCCTAAGTGTTGGAAAATCCCATGTTTCGCTCGTTATTCTCTAATCGGGAGTCCTATTTGCGAACCGTCAGTTCCTACAAGTTACTCTACCCTCAAGCGAAGTGCTCGTGCCGGTTTTCGATTTTTCCCGCGGCCGTTTCCCATTCCAGGCCTCCGGCGGGCCGTTTTCGTGCCTGAGTGTTGGAAAATCCTATGTTTCGCCCGTAATTCTCTAACCGAGAGTCGTATTTGCGAACCGTCAGTTCTTACAAGTTAGTCCCCCTCGAGATAAGCGCTCGTTCTAGTTTCTAATTTTTCTCATGGCCGTTTCCCATTGCGGGCCTCCGGCGGGACATTTTCGAGCCTAAGTATTGTAAGATCCAAAGTTTCACTCGTAATTCTCTAACCAGGAGTCCTATTTGTGAACCGTCAGTTCCTACAAGTTACTCTACCCTCGAACGAAGTGCTCGTGCCCGTTACCGAATTTTCCCGACCCGGGCCCCCGGCGGGCCGTTTTCGTGCTTAAGTGTTGGAAAATCTCATTTTTCGGTCGTAATTCTCTAACAGGGAGTCCTATTTGCGAACCGTCGGTTCCTACAAGTTACACTACCATCGACCAAAGTGCTCATGCCGGTTTTCGATTTTTTACGTGGCCGTTTCCTATTGTGGGCCCCCGGCGGGCGTTTTTCGAGACTAGGTGTTGTAAAATCCCATTTTTCGATCGTTATTCTCTAACAGGGAGTCTATTTGCGAACCGTCAATTCCTACAAGTTACTCTACCCATGAGCGAGTAGCTCGAGCCTGTTTCCGATTTTTCCCGCTGCCGTTTCCCATTCCGGGCCCCCGGCGCGCAGTTTTTGAGAAGTGTTGGAAAATCCCATGTTTCGCTCGTAATTCTCTAACCGAGAGTCGTATTTGCTAACCGTAGGTTCTTACAAGATAGTCCACCCTCGAGGTAAGTGCTCGTTCCAATTTTTAACTTTTTTCGCGGCCGTTTCCCATTACTGGCCCCCGGCGGGCCATTTTCGAGCCTAAGTGTTGTAAGCTCCAAAGTTTCGCTCGTAATTCTCTAACCAGGAGTCGTATTTGTGAACCGTCAATTCCTACAAGTTACTCTACCCTCGATCAAAGTGCTCGCCGTTACCGAATTTTCCTGACCCGGGCCCCCGGCGGGCCGTTTTCTTGCTTAAGTGTTGGAAAATCTCATTTTTCGGTCGTAATTCTCTAATGGGAAGTCCTATTTGCGAACTGTCGGTTCATACTAGTTACACTACTCTTGACCAAAGTGCTCATGCGGGTTTCGATTTTTTACGTGGCCGTTTCCTATAGTGGGCCCTCGGCGGGTGTTTTTCGAGACTTGGCGTTGGAAAATCCCATTTCGATCGTAATTCTCTAACAGGGAGTCCTATTTGCGAACTGTCAATTCTTACAAGTTACTCTACCCTCGAGCGAGTAGCTCATGCCTGTTTTCAATTTTTCCCGCTGCCGTTTCCTATTCCGGGCCCCTGGGGGACCGTTTTCGAGCCTAAGTGTCGGAAATTCTCATTTTTCGGTCGTAATTCTCAAATAGGGAGTCCTATTTGCGAACCGTCAGTTCCTACAAGTTACACTACCCTCGACCAAAGTGCTCATGCCGGTTTTTGATTTTTTACGTGGCCGTTTCCCATTGCGGGCCCCGGCGGGCCGTTTTCGAGCCTAGGTGTTGGAAAATCCCATTTTTCGATCGTAATTCTCTAACAGAGAGTCCAATTTGTGAACCGTCAATTCCTACAAGTTACTCTACCCTCGAGCGAGTAGCTCGTGCCTGTTTCTGATTTTTCCCGCGGCCGTTTCCCATTCCGGGCCACCGGCGGGCCTTTTTCGAGCCTAAGTGTTGGAAAATCCCATGTTTCGCTCGTTATTCTCTAACCGGGAGTCCTATTTGCGAGCCGTCAGTTCCTACAAGTTACTCTACCCTCAAGCGAAGTGCTCGTGCCGGTTTTCGATTTTTCCCGCGGCCGTTTCCCATTCCGGGCCGTTTTCGTGCCTGAGTGTTGGAAAATCCTATGTTTCGCCCGTAATTCTCTAACCGAGAGTCGTATTTGCGAACCATCTTTTCTTACAAGTTAGTCCACCCTCGAGATAAGTGTTCGTTCCAGTTTCTAATTTTTCTCGCGGCCGTTTCCCATTGCGGGCCTCCGGCGGGCCATTTTCATGCCTAAGTATTGTAATTCTCTAACCAGGAGTCCTATTTGTGAACCGTCAGTTCCTACAAGTTACTCTACCCTCAAACGAAGTGCTCGTGCCCGTTACCGAATTTTCCCGACCCGGGCCCCCGGCGGGCCGTTTTCGAGCTTAAGTGTTGGAAAATATCATTTTTCGGTCGTAATTCTCTAACAGGGAGTCCTATTTGCGAACCGTCGGTTCCTACAAGTTACACTACCATTGACCAAAGTGCTCATGCCGGTTTTTGATTTTTTACGTGGCCGTTTCCTATTGTTGGCCCCCGGCGGGCGTTTTTCGAGACTAGGTGTTGTAAAATCCCATTTTTCGATTGTAATTCTCTAACAGGGAGTCCTATTTGCGAACCGTCAATTCCTACAAGTTACTCTACCCACGAGCGAGTAGCTCGTGCCTGTTTCCGAATTTTCCCGCTGCCGTTTCCCATTCCGGGCCCCCGGCGCGCCGTTTTCGAGTCTAAGTGTTGGAAAATCCCATGTTTCGCTCGTAATTCTCTAACCGGGAGTCCTATTTGCGAACCGTCAGTTTCTACAAGTTACTCTACCCTCAAGCGAAGTGTTTGTGCCGGTTTTCGATTTTTCCCGCGGCCGTTTCCCATTCCGGGCCTCCGGCGGGCCATTTTCGTGCCTAAGTGTTGGAAAATCCTATGTTTCGCCCGTAATTCTCTATCCGAGAGTCGTACTTGCGAACCTTCGGTTCTTACAACTTACTCTACCCTCGAACGAAGTGCTCGTGCCCGTTACCGAATTTTCCTGACCCGGGCCCCCGCGGGCTGTCTTTGAGCCTTAGTGTCGGAAAATCCCATTTTTCGGTCGTAATTCTCTAACCGGGAGTCCTATTTGTGAACCGTCAGTTCCTACAAGTTACTCTACCCTCGAGCGAAATGCTCGTGCTGGTTTCTGATTTTTTACGTGGTCGTTTCCCATTCCGGACCCCCGGCGGGCCGTTTTCGAGACTAAGTGTTCGAAAATCCCAGGTTTCGCTCGTAATAATCTAACCGGGAGTCCTATTTGCGAACCGTCAGTTCCTACAAGTTACTCTACACTCAAGCGAAGTGCTCGTGCCGGTATTCGATTTTTCCCGCGGCCGTTTCCCATTCCGGGCCTCCGGTGGGCCGTTTTCGTGCTTAAGTGTTGGAAAATCCTATGTTTCGCCCGTAATTCTCTAACCGAGAGTCGTATTTGCTAACCGTCGGTTCTTACAAGTTAGTCCACCCTCGAGGTAAGTGCTCGTTCCAGTTTCTAACTTTTTTCGCGGCCGTTTCCCATTGCGGGCCTCCGGCAGGCCATTTTCGAGCCTAAGTGTTGTAAGATCCAAAGTTTCATTCGTAATTCTCTAACCAGGAGTCCTATTTGTGAACCGTCAGTTCCTACAAGTTATTCTACCCTCGATCGAAGTGCTCGTGCCCGTTACCGAATTTTCCAAACCCGTTACCGAATTTTCCAAACCAGGGCCCCCGGCGGGCCTTTTTCGTGCTTAAGTGTTGGAAAGTCTCATTTTTCGGTCGTAATTCTCTAATGGGAGTCCTATTTGTGAACCGTCGGTTCGTACAAGTTACCACTACCCTCGACCAAAGTGCTGATGCCGCTTTTCGATTTTTTACATGGCATTTTCCTATTGTGGGCCCCCGGCGGGCGTTTTTTCGAGACTAGGTGTTTTAAAATCCCATATTTTGATCGTAATTCTCTAACAGGGAGACCTATTTGCGAACCGTCAGTTCCTACATGTTACTCTACACTCAAGCAAAGTGCTCGTACCGGTTTTTGATTTTTCCCGCAGCCGTTTCCCATTCCGGGCTTTCGGTGGGCCGTTTTCGTGCTTAAGTATTGGAAAATCCTATGTTTCGCCCGTAATTCTCTAACCGAGAGTGTATTTGCTAACCGTCGGTTCTTACAAGTTAGTCCACCCTCGAGGTAAGTCCTCATTCCAGTTTCTAACTTTTTTCGCGGCCGTTTCCCATTGCGGGCCTCCGGCGGGCCATTTTCGAGCCTAAGTGTTGTAAGATCCAAAGTTTTGCTCGTAATTCTCTAACCAGGAGTCCTTTTTGTGAACCGTCAGTTCCTACAAGTTACTCTACCCTCGAACGAAGTGCTCGTGCCCGTTACCGAATTTTCCCGACCCAGGCCCCCGGCGGGCCGTTTTCGTGCTTAAGTGTTGGAAAATCTCATTTTTCGGTCGTAATTCTCTAACAGGGAGTCCTATTTGCGAACCGTCGGTTCCTACAAGTTACACTACCATTGACCAAAGTGCTCATGCCGGTTTTCGATTTTTTACGTGGCCGTTTCCTATTGTGGGCCCCCGGCAGGCGTTTTTCGAGACTAGGTGTTGTAAAATCCCATATTTTGATCGTAATTCTCTAACAGGGAGACCTATTTGCGAACCGTCAGTTCCTACAAGTTACTCTACACTCAAGCAAAGTGCTCGTACCGGTTTTTGATTTTTCCCGCGGCCGTTTCCCATTCCGGGCTTCCGGTGGGCCATTTTCGTGCTTAAGTGTTGGAAAATCCTATGTTTCGCCCGATATTCTCTAACTGAGAGTCGTATTTGCTGACCGTCGGTTCTTACAAGTTAGTCCACCCTCGAGGTAAGTCCTCATTCCAGTTTCTAACTTCTTTCGCGGCCGTTTCCCATTGCGGGCCTCCGGCGGGCCATTTTCGAGCCTAAGTGTTGTAAGATCCAAAGTTTCGCTCGTAATTCTCTAACCAGGTGTCCTATTTGTGAACCGTCAGTTCCTACAAGTTACTCTACCCTCGATCAAAGTGCGCGTGCCCGTTACCGAATTTTCCCGACCCGGGCCCCCGGCGGGCCGTTTTCGTGCTTAAGTGTTAGAAAATATCATTTTTCAGTCGTAATTCTCTAATGGGGAGTCCTATTTGCGAACCATCGATTTGTACAAGTTACACTACCCTCGACCAAAGTGCTCATGCCGGTTTTCGATTTTTTACGTGGCCGTTTCCTATAAAGGGCCCCCGGCGGGCGTTTTTCGAGACTAAGTGTTGGAAAATCCCATTTCGATCGTAATTCTCTAACAGGGAGTCCTATTTAGGAACTGTCAATTCTTACAAGTTACTCTACCCTCGAGCGAGTAGCTCATGCCTGTTTCCGATTTTTCCAGCTGCCGTTTCCCATTCCGGGCCCCAGCGGGCCATTTTCGAGCCTAAGTGTCGGAAATTCTCATTTTTCGGTCGTAATTCTCAAATACGGAGTCCTATTTGCGAACCGTCAGTTCCTTCAAGTTACACTACCCTCGACCAAAGTGCTCATGCCGGTTTTTAATTTTTTACGTTGCCGTTTCCCATTGCGGGCCCCCGGCGGGCCGTTTTCGAGCCAAGGTGTTGGAAAATCCCATTTTTCGATCGTAATTCTCTAACAGGGAGTCCAATTTGCGAACCGTCAATTCCTACAAGTTACTCTACCCTCGAGCGAGTAGCTCGTGCCTGTTTTTGATTTTTCCCGCGGCCGTTTCCCATTCCGGGCCTCCGGCGGGCCGTTTTCGTGCCTAAGTGTTGGAAAATCCTTTGTTTCGCCCGTAATTCTCTAACCGAGAGTCGTATTTGCGAACCATCGGTTCTTACAAGTTAGTCCACCCTCGAGATAAGTGCTCATTCCAGTTTCTAATTTTTATCGCGGCCATTACCCAATGCGGGCCTCCGGCGGGCCATTTTCGAGCCTAAGTATTGTAAGATCCAAAGTTTTACACGTAATTCTCTAACCAGGAGTCCTATTTGTGAACCGTCAGTTTCTACAAGTTACTCTACCCTCGAACGAAGTGCTCGTGCCCGTTACCGAATTTTCCCGACCCGGGTCCCCGGCGGGCCGTTTTCGTGCATAAGTGTTGGAAAATCTCATTTTTCGGTCGTAATTCTCTAACAGGGCGTTCTATTTGCGAACCGTCGGTTCCTACAAGTTACACTACCATTGACCAAAGTGCTCAAGCCTGTTTTTGATTTTTTAAGTGGACGTTTCCTATTGTGGGCCCCCGGCGGGCGTTTTTCGAGACTAGGTGTTGTAAAATCCAATATTTCGATCGTAATTCTGTAACAGGGAGTCCTATTTGCGAACCGTCAGTTCCTACAAATTACTCTACACTCAAGCGAAGTGCTCGTGCCGGTTTTTGATTTTTCCCGCGGCCGTTTCCCATTCCGGGCCTCCGGTGGGCCGTTTTCGTGCTTAAGTGTTGGAAAATCCTATGTTTCGCCCGTAATTCTCTAACCGAGAGTCGTATTTGCTAACCGTCGGTTCTTACAAGTTAGTCCACCCTCGAGGTAAGTGCTCGTTCAGTTTCTCACTTTTTTCGCGGCCGTTTACATTGCGGGCCTCCGGCGGGCCGTTTTCGAGCCTAAGTGTTGTAAGATCCAAAGTTCGCTCGTAATTCTCTAACCAGGAGTCCTATTTGTGAACCGTCAGTTCCTACAAGTTACTCTACCCTCGATCGAAGTGCTCATGCCCGTTACCGAATTTTCCCGACCCGGGCGCCCGGCGGCCCGTTTTCGTGCTTAAGTGTTGGAAAATCTCATTTTTCGGTAGTAATTCTCTAATGGGGAGTCCCATTTGCGAACCGTCGGTTCGTACAAGATACACTACCCTCGACCAAAGTGCTCATGCCGGTTTTCGATTTTTTACCTGGCCGTTTCCTATAGTGGGCCCCAGGCGGGCGTTTTTCGAGACAAGGTGTTGGAAAATCCCATTTCGATCGTAATTCTCTAATAGGGAGTCCTATTTGCGAACTGTCAATTCTTACAAGTTACTCTACCCTCGAGCAAGTAGCTCATGCCTGTTTCTGATTTTTCCCACTGCCGTTTCCCATTCTGGGCCCCCGGCAGGCCGTTTTCGAGCCTAAGTGTCGGAAATTCTCATTTTTCGGTCGTAATTCTCAAATAGGGAGTCCTATTTGCGAACCGTCAGTTCCTACAAGTTACACTACCCTCGACCAAAGTGCTCATGCCGGTTTTTAGTTTTTTACGTTGCCGTTTCCCATTGCGGGCCCCCGGCGGGCCGTTTTCGAGCCTAAGTGTTGGAAAAATCCCATTTTTTCGATCGTAATTCTCTAACAGAGAGTCCAATTTGCGAACCGTCAATTCCTACAAGTTACTCTACCCTCGAGCGAGTAGCTCGTGCCTGTTTCTGATTTTTCCCGTGGCCGTTTCCCATTCCGGGCCCCCGACGGGCCTTTTTCGAGCCTAAGTGTTGGAAAATCCCATGTTTCGCTCGTTATTCTCTAACCGGGAGTCCTATTTGCGAGCCGTCAGTTCCTACAAGTTACTCTACCCTCAAGCGAAGTGCTCGTGCCGGTTTTCGATTTTTCCCGTTACCGTTTCCCCATTCTGGGCCTCCGGCGGGCCGTTTTCGTGCCTGAGTGTTGGAAAATCCTATGTTTTCACCCGTAATTCTCTAACCGAGAGTCGTATTTGCGAACCCTCGGTTCTTACAAGTTAGTCCACCCTCGAGATAAGTGCTCGTTCCAGTTTCTAATTTTTCTCGCGGCCGTTTCGCATTGCGGGCCTCCGGCGGGCCATTTTTCGAGCCTAAGTAGTGTAAGATCCAAAGTTTCGCTCGTAATTCTCTAACCAGGAGTCCTATTGTGAACCGTCAGTTCCTACAAGTTACTCTACGCTCGAACGAAGTGCTCGTGCCCGTTACCCCGAATTTTCCCGAACACGGCCCCCGGCGGGCCGTTTTCCCGAGCTTAAGTGTTGGAAAATCTCGTTTTTTTCGGTCGGTGGGGAGTCCTATTTGCGAACCGTCGGTTCCTACAAGTTACACTACCCTCGACCAAAGTGCTCATGCCGGTTTTCGATTTTTTACGTGGCCATTTCCTATCGTGGGCCCCCGGCGGGCGTTTTTCGAGACTAGGTGTCGGAAAATCCCATTTCGATCGTAATTCTCTAACAGGGAGTCCTATTTGCGAACTGTCAATTCTTACAAGTTACTCTACCCTCGAGTGAGTAGCTCATGCCTGTTTCCGATTTTTCCCACTGCCGTTTCCTATTCCGGGCCCACGGCGGGCTGTTTTCGAGCCTAAGGGTCGGAAATTCTCATTTTTCGTTCGTAATTCTCAAATAGGGAGTCCTATTTGCGAACCGTCAGTTCCTACAAGTTACACTACCCTCGACCAAAGTGCTCATGCCGGTTTTTTGATTTTCACGTTGCCCTTTCCCATTGTGGGCCCCCGGCGGGCCGTTTTCGAGCCTAGGTGTTGGAAAATCTCATTTTTCGATCGTAATTCTCTAACAGGGAGTCCAATTTGCGAACCGTCAATTCCTACAAGTTTACTCTACCCCTCGAGCGAGGCCTGTTTCTGATGTTTTCCAGTGGCCGTTTTCCCATTCCGGGCCCCCGACGGGCCGTTTTCCGAGCCTAAGTGGTTGGAAAATCCATGTTTCGCTCGTTATTCTCTAACCGGGAGTCCCTATTTGCGAACCGTTAGTTCCTACAAGCTACTCTAACCCTCAAGCGAAGCGCTCGTGAAAGTTTTTCGATTTTTCCCGTCGCCGTTTCCCATTCCGGCCTCCGGCAGGCCGTTTTCGTGCGTGAGTGTTGAAGATCCTTTGTTTTGCACGTATTCTCTAACCGAGAGTCGTATTTGCGAACCGTCGGTTCTTACAAGTTAGTCCACCCTCGAGATAAGTGCTCGTTCCAGTTTCTAATTTTTCTCGCGGCCGTTTCCCATTGCGGGTCTCCGGCGGGCCATTTTCGAGCCTAAGTATTGTAAGATCCAAAGTTTCGCTCGTAATTCTTTAACCAGGACTCCTATTTGTGAACCGTCAGTTCCTACAAGTTACTCTACCCTCGAACGAAGTGCCCATGCCCGTTACCGAATTTTCCCGACCCGGGCCCCCGGCGGGCCGTTTTCGTGCATAAGTGTTGGAAAATCTCATTTTTCGGTCGTAATTCTCTAACAGGGAGTCCTATTTGCGAACCGTCGGTTCCTACAAGTTACACTACCTTTGACCAAAGTGCTCATGCTGGTTTTCGATTTTTTACGTGGCCGTTTCCTATTGTGGGCCCCCGGTGGGCGTTTTTCGAGACTAGTGTTATAAAATCCCATATTGATCGTAATTCTCTAACAGGGAGTCCTATTTGCGAACCGTTAGTTCCTATAAGTTACTCTACACTCAAGTGAAGTGCTCGTGCCGGTTTTTGATTTTTTCCGCGGCCGTTTCCATTCCGGGACTCCGATGGGCCGTTTTTTGTGCTTAAGTGTTGGAAAATCCTATGTTTCGCCCGTATTCTCTAACCGAGAGTCGTATTTGCAAACCGTCAGTTCTTACAGTTTAGTCCACCCTCGAGGTAAGTGCTCGTTCCAGTTTCTAACTTTTTTCGGGGCCGTTTCCCATTGCTGGCCTCCGGCGGGCCGTTTTTCGAGCCTAAGTGTTTGTAAAGATCCAAGTTTCGCTCGTAATTCTCTAACCAGGAGTCCTAATTTGGGAACCGTCAGTTCCAACAAAGTTTACTCTACCCTCGATTGTAGTGCTCGTGCCCGTTTACCGAATTTTCCCGACCCGGGCCCCCGGCGGACCGTTTTCGTGCTTAAGTGTTTGAAAATCTCATTTTGTCGGGTCGTAATTCTCCAATGGGGAGTCATATTTGCGAACCGTTGGTTCGTACAAGATACACTACCCTCGACCAAAGTGCTCATGCCGGTTTTCGGTTTTTTTACGTGGCCGTTTCCTATAGTGGGCCCCAGGCGGGCGTTTTTCGAGACAAGGGTGTCGGAAAATCCCACTTCGATCGTAATTCTCTAACAGGGAGTCCTATTTGCGAACTGTCAATTCTTACCAAGTTACTCTGCCCTCGAGCAAGTAGCTCAGGCCTGTTTTTCGATTTTTCCGGCTGCCGTTTCCCGTTCTGGGCCCCCGGCGGGCCGTTTTCCGAGCCTAAGTGTCGGAAATTCTCATTTTTCGGCTCGTAATTCTCAAATAGGGAGTCCTATTTGCGAACCGTCAGTTCCTACAAGGTCACACCCCTCGACAAAAGTGCTCATGGCCGGTTTTTGATTTTTTATGTTGCCGTTTCCTCCATTGCGGGCCCCGGGGGGCCGTTTTCCGAGCCTAGGTGTTGGAAAATCCAATTTTTTAATCGTAATTCTCTAACAGGGAGTCCAATTTGCGAACCGTCAATTCCTACAAGTTACTCTACCCTCGAGCGAGGCCTGTTTCTGATTTTTCCCGCGGCCGTTTCCCATTCCGGGCCCCTGGCGGGCCGTTTTCGAGCCTAAGTGTTGGAAAATCCCATGTTTCGCTCGTTATTCTCTAACCGGGAGTCCTATTTGCGAACCATCAGTTCCTACAAGTTACTCTACCCTCAAGCGAAGTGCTCGTGAAGGTTTTCGATTTTTCCCGTGGCCGTTTCCCATTCCGGGCCTCCAGCGGGCCGTTTTCATGCCTGAGTGTTGGAAAATCCTATGTTTTACACGTAATTCTCTAACCGAGAGTCGTATTTGCGAACCGTCGGTTCTTACAAGTTAGTCCACCCTCGAGATAAGTGCTCGTTCCAGTTTCTAATTTTTCTCGCGGCCGTTTCCCATTGCGGGCCTCCGGCGGGCCATTTTCGAGCCTAAGTATTGTAAGATCCAAAGTTTCGCTCGTAATTCTTTAACCAGGACTCCTATTAGAACCGTCAGTTCCTACAAGTTACTCTACCCTCGAACGAAGTGCTCGTGCCCGTTACTGAATTTTTCCGACCCGGGCCCCCGACGGGCCATTTTTCGTGCATAAGTGTTGGGAAAATCTCATTTTTCGGTCGTAATTCTCTAACAGGGAGTCCTATTTGCGAACCGTCGGTTCCTACAAGTTACACTACCATTGACCAAAGTGCTCATGCCGGTTTTCGATTTTTTACGTGGCCGTTTCCTATTGTGGGCCCCCGGCGGGCGTTTTTCGAGACTAGGTGTTGGAAAATCCCATATTTCGATCGTAATTCTCTAACAGGGAGTCCTATTTGCGAACCGTCAGTTCCTACAAGTTACTCTACACTCAAGTGAAGTGCTCGTGCCGGTTTTTGATTTTTTCCGCGGCCGTTTCCCATTCCGGGACTCCGATGGGCCGTTTCGTGCTTAAGTGTTGAAAATCCTATGTTTCGCCCGTAATTCTCTAACCGAGCGTCGTATTTGCAAACCGTCAGTTCTTACAATTTAGTCCCACCCTCGAGGTTAGTGCTCGTTCCAGTTTCTAAATTTTTTCGGGGCCGTTTCCCATTGCGGGCCTCCGGCGGGCCATTTTCATGCCTAAGTATTGTAAGATCCAAAGTTTCGCTCGTAATTCTCTAACCAGGAGTCCTATTTGTGAACCTTCAGTTCCTACAAGTTACTCTACCCTCGAACGAAGGGCTCGTGCCCGTTACCGAATTTTTCCCGACCCGGGCCCCGGCGGGCCGTTTTCGTGCATAAGTGTTGGAAAATCTCATTTTTCGGTCGTAATTCTCTAACAGGGAGTCCTATTTGCGAACCGTCGGTTCCTACAAGTTACACTACCATTGACCAAAGTGCTCATGCCGGTTTTCAATTTTTTACGTGGCCGTTTCCTATTGTGGGCCCCCGGTGGGCGTTTTTCGAGACTAGGTGTTGTAAAATCCCATATTTTGATCGTAATTCTCTAACAGGGAGTCCTATTTGCGAACCGTCAGTTCCTACAAGTTACTCTACACTCAAGTGAAGTGCTCGTGCCGGTTTTTGATTTTTTTCGCGGCCGTTTCCCATTACGGGACTCCGGTGGGCCGTTTTCGTGCTTAAGTGTTGGAAAATCCTATGTTTCGCCCGTAATTCTCTAACTGAGAGTCGTATTTGCTAACCGTCGGTTCTTACAAGTTAGTCCACCCTCGAGGTAAGTGCTCGTTCTAGTTTCTCACTTTTTCGCTGCCGTTTCCCATTGCGGGCCTCCGGCGGGCCATTTCGAGCCTAAGTGTTGTAAGATCCAAAGTTTCGCTCGTAATTCTCTAACCAGGAGTCCTATTTGTGACCCGTCAGTTCCTACAAGTTACTCTACCCTCGATCGAAGTGCTCATGTCCGTTATCGAATTTTCCCGACCCGGGCCCCCGACGGACCGTTTTCGTGCTTAAGTGTTTGAAAATCTCATTTTTCGGTCGTAATTCTCTAAAGGGGAGTCCTATTCACGAACCATCGGTTCATACAAGATACACTACCCTCGACCAAAGCGCTCATGCCGGTTTTCAATTTTTTACGTGGCCGTTTCCTATAGTGGGCCCCCGGCGAGCGTTTTTCGAGACTAAGTGTTGGAAAATCCCAATTCGTTCGTAATTCTCTAACAGGGAGTCCTATTTGCGAACTGTCAATTCTTACAAGTTACTCTACCCTCGAGCGAGTAGCTCATGCCTGTTTCCGATTTTTCCCGCTGCCGTTTCCCATTCCGGGCCCCCGGCGGGCCGTTTTCGAGCCTAAGTGTCGGAAATTCTCATTTTTCGGTCGTAATTCTCAAATAGGGAGTCCTATTTGCGAACCGTCAGTTCCTACAAGTTACACTACCCTCGACCAAAGTGCTCATGCTGGTTTTTGATTTTTTACGTTGCCGTTTCCCATTGCGGGCCCCCGGCGGGCCGTTTTCGAGCCTAGGTGTTGGAAAATCCCATTTTTCGATCTTAAATTCTCTAACAGGGAGTCCAATTTGCGAACCGTCAATTCCTACAAGTTACTCTACGCTCGAGCGAGTAGCTCGTGCCTATTTCTGATTTTTCCTGCGGGCGTTTCCCATTCCGGGCCCCCGGCGGGCCGTTTTCGAGCCTAAGTGTTGGAAAATCCCATGTTTCGCTCATTATTCTCTAACCGGGAGTCCTATTTGCGAACCGTCAGTTCCTACAAGTTACTCTACCCTCAAGCGAAGTGCTCGTGCCAGTTTTCAATTTTTCTCGCGGCCGTTTCCCTTTCTGGGCCTCCGGCGGGCCGTTTTCGTGCCTAAGTGTTGGAAAATCCCATGTTTCACGCGTAATTGTGTAACCGAGAGTCGTATTTGCACACCGTCGGTTCTTACAAGTTAGTCCACCCTCGAGATAAGTGCTCGTTCCAGTTTCTAATTTTTTTCGCGGCCGTTTCCCATTGCGGGCCTCCGGCGGGCCATTTTCCGAGCCTAAGTGTTGTAAGCTCCCAAGTTTCGCTCGTAATTCCCTAACCAGGAGTCCTATTAATGAACCGTCAGTTCCTATAAGTTACTCTACCCTCAAACGAACTGCTCATGCCCGTTACCGAATTTTCCTAACCCGGGCCCCCGCGGGCCGTTTTTGAGCCTAAGTGTCGGAAAATCCCATTTTTCGGTCGTAATTCTCTAACCGGGAGTCCTATTTGCGAACCGTCAGTTCCTACAAGTTTCTCTACCCTCGAACGAAATGCTCGTGCCGGTTTCTGATTTTTTTCGTGGTCGTTTCCCATTCCGGACCCCCGGCGGGCCGTTTTCTAGACTAAGTGTTGGAAAATCCCATGTTTCGCTCGTAATAATCTAATCGGGAGTCCTATTTGCGAACCGTCAGTTCCTACAAGTTACTCTTCCCTCCAGCGAAGTGCTCGTGCCGATTTCTGATTTTTTACGTGGACGTTTCCCATTCCGGGCCCCCGGCGGGCCGTTTTCGAGCCTAAGTGTTGGAAAATCTCATTTTTCGGTCGTCATTCTCAAACAGGGAGTCCTATTTGTGAACCGTCAGTTCCTACAAGTTACACTACCCTCGACCAAAGTGCTCATGCCGGTTTTCAATTTTTTACGTGTTCGTTTCCCATTGCGGGCCCCCGGCGGGCCGTTTTCGAGCCTAGGTGTTGGAAAATCCCATTTTTCGATCGTAATTCTCTAACAGGGAGTCCTATTTACGAACCGTCAATTCCTACAAGTTACTCTACTGTCGAGCGAGTAGCTCGTGCCTGTTTCCGATTTTTCCCGCTGCCGTTTCCCATTCGGGCCCCCGGCGGGCCCTTTTCGAGCCTAAGTGTTGGAAAATCCCAGGTTTCGCTCGTAATTCTCTAACCGGGAGTCCTATTTGCGAACCGTCAGTTCCTACAAGTTACTCTACCCTCAAGCGAAGTGGTCGTGCCGGTTTTCAATTTTTTCCGGCGGCCGTTTCCCATTCCGGACCCCCGGCGGGCCGTTTTCGAGACTAAGTGTTGGAAAATCCCAGGTTTCGCTCGTAATAATCTAACCGGGAGTCCTATTTGCAAACCGTCAGTTCCTACAAGTTACACTACCCTTAAGCAAAGTGCTCGTGCCGGTTTTCTATTTTTCCCGCGGCCGTTTTCGAGACTAAGTGTTGGAAAATCCTATGTTTCGCCCGTAATTCTCTAACTGAGAGTCGTATTACTAACCGTCGGTTCTTACAAGTTAGTCCACCCTCGAGATAAGTGCTCGTTCCAGTTTCTAATTTTTCTCGCGGCCGTTTCCCATTGGCGGGCCTCCGGCGGGCCATTTTCGAGCCTAGGTTTGTAAAATCCAAAGTTTCGGTCGTAATTCTCTAACCAGGAGTCTTATTTGTGAACCGTCAGTTCCTACCTGTTACTCTACCCTCGAATGAAGTGCTCGTGCCCGTTACCGAATTTTCCTGACCCGGGCCCCCAGCGGGCTGTTTTTGAGCCTAAGTGTCGGAAAATCCCATTTTTTGGTCGTAATTCTCTAACCGGCATTCCTATTTGTGAACCGTCAGTTCCTACAAGTTATTCTACCCTTGAACAAAATGCTCGTGCTGGTTTCTGATTTTTTCCGTGGTCGTTTCCCATTCCGGGCCCCCGGCGGGCCGTTTTCGAGACAAAGTGTTGGAAAATCCCATGTTTTGCTGGTAATAATCTAACCGGGAGTCCTATTTACGAACCGTCAGTTCCTATATGTTACTTTTCCCTCGAGCGAAGTGCTCGTGCCAATTTCTGATTTTTTACATGGACATTTCACATTCCGGGCCCCCGGCGGGCCGTTTTCGAGCCTAAGTGTTGAAAAATCCAATGTTTCGCTCGTAATTCTCTAACCGGGAGTCCTATTTGCGAACCGTCAGTTCCTACAAGTTACTCAACCCTCGAATGAAATGCTCGTGCCAGTTTCTGATTTTTTACGTGGTCATTTCCCATTCTGGACCCCCGGCGGGCCATTTTCGAGACTAAGTGTTGGAAAATCCCAGGTTTCGCTCGTAATAATCTAACTCCGTGTCTGATGGACCGCGCTCCTGCTCGAGTTCCTACCGAGGTCGGCGGACGTG
The DNA here is from genome assembly GCA_012931725.1 of Litsea cubeba. Taxonomy (NCBI): domain Eukaryota; kingdom Viridiplantae; phylum Streptophyta; class Magnoliopsida; order Laurales; family Lauraceae; genus Litsea; species Litsea cubeba. The sequence continues at coordinate 39,409,138 of CM022947.1, read as the reverse complement.
GGAGTCCGTCGGGTCCGACCCTTTCGTAACCGGGGGGGGCAGGGGCGTGCATCAACATTTTTTTTTTGTGGGTGTGCCAGATTTTCTATTTTACTTGGAATTGCAAGTGGTAATCCGAAGATCAACCTTCGCAAGTAAAAAGGAAATCAACTTCTTTCAAGTTTTCCATTGCACATATATTTAAGAAAAGAGACATTTTTCTTGATTTGCCGTGAAAGGCGATTTTTTGGCATTTATAGCCGATTTTGGCGTTTATAGCCGATTTTTGGCGTTTATAGCCGATTTTGGCGTTTATAGCCGATTTACAATCCTTATCAACAATGAAAGACAAGAATTGTGATTTTTGTCTCTTTTAAAAAAATACAAACTACAATGAAAAGCAAGAAAAGGAGGATCTAACTTCTCAGGAGATTGTGGGGGACTCGTTTAGATTGACGGTCGCAAGCCATATGTGGGCTTCGCCATCATCCATGCAGATGAGAACAGAGGATGCTATTTGATTCGCTTGGCTTGGCTATAACCTCGGGTTTTTAGAAGACAAAGACCAAAGGAAGGTCCTATGTCCAATAAAAAACCGAGTAGACGGGCTGAAAAGCCATATCTAAGCCATTGGAGGCAGGAGGAGAAGGCAAGGACCTTGGGCGGGGGGGTACCCCCCAAGGGACTTTTGTCACCTTGTTGTGGTGGCCGGTGTAGAATTTCCGCAGAGTTTTCTCTCTTTTTCCTTTCTCTGGATTTCTGACTGCTGTCTGATGTTTGTTGTGTGTTTTTTTTCCGATCTTTCTGATGTCCCTTTCTTCTGGGAGAGCCCTCCTATTTATAGGCTTTTAGGTAGCCTTTAGGTGGGTTTATGGGCTTTTAATGTCATTAAGCCGCATAATGGGAGGAGTTACAAAATTGAATTGTTTATTTTGTAACTCTTTTTTCTTGGCTTCTGATTGGCCGGAGGAGATTGAGGGCATTTAATCGCCTTTAATCGCCATGATGGGAGGAGTTTCATGGGTTAAATGCCATGAATCTCTTGACTTGTAACTCCCAAATGCTTGCTTCTGATTGGGGCCGTCCAAAGAAATGGATTAATGACTGTAATAAAGCTAGTCAATTAATCGCATTAAGTGGTCGCCGAGCAGCTGAAGAGTCGCGGGCCGTGCCACGTCTTTTGGAATTCTTCTGTCGATGATCATCGATGGATCTTCATGTAGATCGACATCAGATGACCATGTAATTTCAGGTGTTTGTTGCCAACAGCGGGTCGGTGCCATCTGTCCTGTCGATTTCTCGATCGGATCGGGTGGAAAGCACACTTTTTTGGTTGACCGGGTGGCGATCAATACTGTCTTCGATACTCTTGATGATTTACCCGTGTTTTGGACGGATGTCAGAGGACTTGGTGTCTCAAAAGCATGAATTTTGGAAAGTACCAGAGGCTGGGCTCTTCGAATCGCGAAAAAACGGCGAAAACCGGGGTTTCCGGGGCTTTCCCGGCGACCCCGGGGTCCATGGTCGCCGGCGACCCTGGCCCAGGGTCGCAGGGGCCTGCGACCTTGGGCCAGGGTCGCAGGGGCCTGCGACCCTGGGGGGGTTTTCCCCTTTTCTGGTCCCGTTTTGCGTCCGTTTTTGCTCTTTTTTTATTCTTTTTTCTTCTGTACTTTTCTTTGACATTTTGATCATTTATTGGCCTGATTTCTTTGTAGGAAACCTGATGAGAATCCTTGCATTTTATTTTGCAAAGTTTCCAATTTCCTAAGAAAGCCGAAGACTTTGTCGCGCAGAGCTGCCGATTTTCTGTCAAAAGCTGAAACTGGGTCAAACGATGTCGGAATGACCTGAAATTTTGGTGTGAAGCCTCTTGAGCAATAAATAAGACCGACCATAGGCTTTTGTTTGAGTTTTGAAGCCGTTTGGGGTCCTATCACCTGCAGACTTTCTTTTTGTCGCGATGAAGATGTCGCGGTTTGACGTGCGGTCAACCGATGTCCGATTGACTTGAAATTTGACAGGGAACCTATTGGAGTCATTTTAAGATGATCCATAGGTTCTGTCTCGGAAACCATGGTCCCGGAGAGCTTTACCGCCGAGAGGCTTGATTTGGCTGTCGGAGAAGCGAAGTTAGGCCAAATGATCTTGAAATGGCTTGAAACTTCTTGTGTACTCCTCTTTTGGCTGTCTGGATGAATCTTGCAGTTTTTGTTTGATTCTGACAAGATTTGATTTTTGGAAGCAGCATTGCCTATTTATGGCAGGTTGCGACTTCATGTAGCTCTTTGGATCTTGGAAAGGCAAAGTGACATTTTTGGTGTCAATAAATGCCCCCTCGAGGTACAGCGGCGAGTTGCTTAACTTTTGTAGTCGATGTGCCTCGAAGAGATTTTTTTGAAGGAGAGCCTGTGACTTGACCAAGAGTCTTTGAGCAGTCTTTCTTTTTGGTATTTGTAGCCTTTTGAGCTTCCAGGGGAATTTTATGGTAGTGAAAGGGATCACGTACCATCTCGAGGCAAAGTTTTGAAGATGACATCAGGGATGTGGATTTTGGGTTTTGACCTTGTGACCTAACAGGCTATATATGGCAGGTTAGGGGGTCGGGTTTGGTTTTGATCGTGTGACCCAACAAGCTGTATGTGGAATGTTGGGGGATCAATTTTGGTTTTGATCTTGTGACCTAACAGGCTGTATGTGGCAAGTTAGGGGATCAGGTTTTGGTTTTTGGTTTTGGTCTTGTGACCTAACAGGCTGTATATGGCAAGTTAGGGGACCAGGATTTGGTTTGATTTTTGTGGAATGTCAATTTCAAGATTTTGGCTCAATTTGGTAGATGAGGCTGGATGGCTTGATTTTTGGAAGCTCATGGGGCTTGGAATTTTCTTTTGTATGGTCCAATCAACTCAAAAGAGGCATGGAACCATTTTTGTATGCTCTTGGTAAGAGGGATTTCTCTTTGACTAAAAGCCCAAAATTTATTTCTTTTTTTTTTTTTTTTTTTTTGTGTGCCTAGGTGGTCAAACCTGGCTCATATGGGCTAACCCATGGGACCTTAAGCTTTTGAAATGGCTTAGATCTCATATGGTGCCATTTTTGTAAAGAATATCCAAAAATATCTCATTTGGATAGAGAATATCTAAGAATATCTTTACTTGGAGAGAATCTCTCATGATCCCTTTATTTTGGGATAGAATATCTCAAGATATCTTTCTTTTGGGAAAGAATCCGTCATAGATTGATTTTTGGGAGAAAATCTCTCAAGATCCCTTTATTTTGGGATAGGATATCTCAAGATATCTTTCTTTTGGGAAAGAATCCGTCATAGATTGATTTTTGGGAGAGAATCTCTCAAGATATCTTTCTTTTGGGAAAGAATCTTTCTAATCTCTTTCTTTTGGTAAGGTTACTAATTAGTAACACTTACCTCTTTCTTCTTTCCTTCTTTGGTTTGCTCTCCTCTATAAAAGCAAGGAGAAGGTTGGATCTCTTGCTCTTATTACTTTCTTTTGCAATAATCTCAAGAGGGCTTCAAGACCAAGAGCTTTTCTTCTTCAAGATCTTCAAGAGTTTTCTTCTTCTTCTCCATCAATGGCTTCAAGTAAGTTCTTCTTTTTTTCAAGAAAACTCCATTGTAGGAAAAAAAAATTCTTTCTTCTCTTTTTTTTTGTTTCTTTCTTTTTCTTTTCTTCTTCTTTTTTTCTTTTTTCTTTTCCACGTGTTTTCCCCTTTTTTTTTTTACACGTGTTTTTTTTTTCTTTCTTTTTTTTTTCATGTTTGTTTTTTTTTTTTTTGTGTGGGCCGTACGGACAGATCCGTACGGATCTGGCCGTACGGCCACGTGGCCTGTGGGCCACGGCCTGGGGTCCACGGCCTGTGGGCCAGCCCCTTTTTTTTTCTCTTTTTTTTTCTTTCCCTCCTTTTTTTTTTGAGAGAGTTTCGTTTCTTTTTTGTTTTCTTTCTCCTCCCCCTTTTTTTTAGAGAAAGTTTCTTTTTCTTTCCTTTTTTTTTTGTTTTCTTTCCCTTTTTTTTTTTGAGAAAGTTTCTTTTCTTTTCTTTTTTTTTGTTTACTCATCATGATAATGCATTTTTTTTTTTTCGCAAATCTAAATGTTCATGCATGCCTTTAATTTGTAAATTAAATTTGTAGCATGATGTGATTGCATACCTGAAAGTGTTTGCAAATTTGGGAACTTGGAGCTTGCAGTGATGTTGAGCCCTTCCTGATTTTGCGGAGACTTTTAGGTTTCGAAAGTTTGGAGTTTCGGAGCTCGCAGCGATGTTGAGCCCATCTTCAAGCTTTCTATTTCTTTCGGGATAGTTCCTTTTCTTCGGAATTGCCCCGTCATCATGTCAAAATTTCGCCAGATTTTTTTTAGCGAGATTCTGTCATTTTGATGTTTGATCTTTTTCTTTTCCATCCTTTTCAGGTGGTTCCTCCAGAGCGAACAAGGGTAAAGAGCCTGCTACAAGCGTACCTCGTCGATCTTCTAGATCCTCTAATCCGGCCGTTCAGCAGGCTTTCGAGGAGGTCCAGTATGTTGAGAGAAATCTGGAAGAGTGCGACTCCCTCAACAGAGATGAGATGAGGCAGCGACTGATCACTCTCAAGGGAGAGGAATTCTATAAGATCATGGTAAGCAGTCGTCCATGGCTGATGGAAGATCAGAGCATTTTGCCCAAGCCTACCTTCTTCTTTGGTGATGCAGTCCCTGACGACATTACATACCAGAGGAGATCTTTTCAGTTTTCCTTCACAGCAGATGGTGAGAAGAAGACTGTTACTACCCGGTCGATGTTTGATCGCACCGTCTCGATTCTGAGCCTTGCCCCCACGTGCCCTAAGAGGGAAGATCCTCCAAGTTGGGTGAGAAGGACAAATGTAATCAAGACCGGGGTTTTTGTCGGCGGTTCTCCTGGATATACGGAGAGGTCGCCTGTTGACATGGACTTGTTGATGCCATCCAGCGGCTACCAGGGCTCTGATTATCCGTCGGTCGATTTGAGACCGGTGGGCCTTGGTATTTTCAGTGGTGACGGCAGCAATTGGATCAAGCCTTTCCGACTTCGTGGCCGCTTCAATGCTGACTCCGAGTGGAAGTCGTGGACTGATCGCGTCCTGCTGATTGGTGGCGCCGTTTTGAAGGAAGCCGGGATTTTTGATGCGGTCCGCGCTTTTAGGGAGACCGTGATCTTTTCCGATGAGGCCTTCATGGCTATGCTGGAGTCGTTCCTCCCTCAAACCAATACCTTCGTTGTGACGAATGGTGAGATTGGTTTTTCTTTGAAGGAGTTGAGCGCCATTACCGGATTGCCCATCCTCGGCAAACTCTATGAGGAGTTTATGCCGATTGACAGCGTCCTCGAGGGGCAGTCTGAGGAGTTCAGGCTTCTATACTTTCAGCTCGTCGCCTTCTATGATTTTTTGAAGGAGAAGGGGGGTTCGAAAGTTAGATCCAGCAGCTGGAAGAGTTTTTGCTCTTCATTCCCCAACTTCTTTAATAGTAGGGAGCCTTCTGATAGCATGACCCAGGAAGCTGGAGCTCAGGATCCAAGTTCAAAGAAGATCTTGGCCATGCAAGAAGAGTTGAGAGATTTCTGTGCAAGCACAAACGCCATATGTCCTGACATTGCACTACGGAGAGATCTCGCTGTTTACCTCACTTATTGGCTTGGTGAGGCTGTATTTGCTGGAGGAGATGGAACGCACATCAGGCCGCATTGTATTTTCCCGGCTTGTCAGATGGCGTTTGGAGAGCAGCTTGCTTTGGTGCCAGCTCTTTACTCCTACCTGTGTACCGAACTGCAGGCTGCTGCTTTTCTGGTTCGGCTTGGGCTTCCCATGAATAGGGTATTTTCAGCCCATATCTTTTATTCGTGGTATGTATACCACTGTCCTGGCTTCCATCGGCTGGGTGCTGCACAGGATGATGATCCTCTGATGATTCGACTGGCTAAGGGCAAAGCCGTGTCTGAATCACTTTTGTTTGCCCGTATGAGGATCCGACGGTTCAGGGACGTCGAGATGGGGCAATCGTCAGTAAAGCTTTCTCCGGAGTTGCGGAAGAAGGCTTTTGATTTTGGTGCCTCCCGAGACTCTACCAGGGCGGGGTCGGGAAGGCATTATTCCTTGACAAATGTAGAGAGAGAGTGGCTTTTCAGCATACGTGTTGGCACGATGGTGTACCGCAGACATCTTTTCGTCAACATCCAGCCGTATGTACCCTCTCGTTTTGCTTTGCAGCTTGGCTTTTCTCAAGGCGTTGTTGGAGCGCCTTCAAGTATGGTGAAGCGCTTTGGAGGCTTACAGGACGGGAGAAATGCATGGGCTTTCTATAGTGCTGAAGACACTACAGCCATGATTTCTTATCCTGTGTTGCTGACTTCCCGTACTGCCGGCTTTGCGAAGTGGTTCGCGGAGAGCTTCTCGGCATATCGGGGACTTTCCAGGAAGGAGCTTGATGTGAAGCTGGTATCTGGAAAGGGCCTTGGAAAGTCGGATGGCATCCGGCGAGAGGAAGTTTGGGCCTTCCTTTCTGGAGAGAAGCACAAGATAGGCTTTCTCGGTGACCAGGGCGTCATCGGTTCTGAAGCTGTTCGAGAAATACCTGACGAGGCTTTGGAGCAGCTAGAACAGGAGGAAGCCGAACTTGGCGCTTGGATGCAAGCGGCGCAGAGGCAAGCTTCCGTGGAGTCTACTGGCAAGAGCAGACCATCCAGTGATGAGTCAAGTGGGAAACCTGACTCTGACAGCGGGGTAGGTTCTTCTAAGAAGCGAGCCCGCAGAGGTAAGAGGAGGAGGAGTCATCATAGCAGCAAGGAGCAGCATGAGGACTCTCCTAACTTGGAAGTTCCTCTTACCATCAATGAGGATGTGCCAGTGGATGCTGACGAGCCTCCGGAGAAGAGAAGCCGAGAAGAAGAGACCGTCGGTGAAGGTATGATTCTTCCTTTTTCTCTTTCCATTTCCTTTCATGGGACTTTTTCCATGTTATGATCTGCTTCTTGTTTCTGCTTTTCTTCTCTCTCCTTTTTTTTAGCAGAGGAAGACTTGGTGATGCCTGAGGTCCCAACCGATGAGGTGGTGATGGATCCTGTCGAGGCACCTGAAGAAGAACCGAGGGACTCTGGAGTAAATCCAGAATCTCCAATTGGTACGACTTCTTTTGCTTTCTTTTTTTTTTTTTGAGTTTGTGACTCGGTTTGCTAACACATTTTTTTTTTGTCAGCTGACTTGCCACAGGGTTCTGATGACTTTGAACCATCGATGGACGCAAATGTTGATGATGCTTCCGATGAGTTCATGGAGGAAGAAAGTGTTCCGCCAGTCGTTGAAGAAGGTATTTTGTAGTTATAACTCTGATAATGATTTTCAAACAGGGTCATATTCATACCTTTTTGTGTTTCCTTTGCAGGTTTTGAAGTGGCAGAGGAGGATCCGTCGCTTCCAGAGCAAGAGATGCCAGAGGTTGATCCAGAGGTAGAGATTCCTGGGACCAGCTCTGACAGTATTGAGGAGATTCCTCGCGCTGAGATTCCTTCCCGAGCAGGAGCAGCTTCAGCTGGAAAGAGTTCTTTTGTTACTCTTTCGACAGATGATGACATGAGTAGCCGACCAACGGAGTTGGGCGAATCCTCAGCTGGGCCATCTCTTCTTTTTGCGAAGAAGGTGGTGGTGCGAGTTGTGAGCTCTTGGATTGAGACTCTCTTTTCTGGGCACTTGGAAGTCAGATTTGGCATGATCCAGCATGTGCAGGAGATTCTCAGTGATGCTGAAGAGGCTGGTCTGGATGTCACAGGTGCCAGGGCGATCGTTGATAGGATCATTGCACTGGGTGACAAGTGGTTTGAGACCGTGAGTTTGGCTGATGACCAGTTCTTCAAGGAGATGTTCCTGGACCCTGCTGATAAGGCTAAGTCTGACCTGGATGAGGCTACAGAAAGCAGGAAGGTGGCAGTCCGAAAGAGGAATAAAGAAGAGCTAACCATCATCGGGCTGACACATGACCTTAACATCCTTGATAGGGAGGTTGATGAGGCCAGGAAACGTCTTGAGCATTTGCAGGCACAAGTTGCTGCCAAGTGGACTGCCATAATAGAAGCTCGCGACAGGGAGAGTGCCCTGATTCACCAGGTTGCAGAGGCCGAACGGGTTCTCAAAAGGAAGTCTGATGAGGATGAACAATGGCAAGCTGCTCGAGGTAAGCTTCCTGGTGTGAGAGAAGGGGTACAGCCCACTCCAGCATCTCATGGCAAGTTCCTGAAGAAGCGTGCCTTGGAATCCTTGACGGCTGAAGCTAAAAGTCTGCTTGGGGAGCTGAACTCTTGGCTGGAGACCATTTTTGATTGAGCTCCTGTATACAGAAACCATCCTTCTCTCTTTTTTTTTTTTTTTTTTTTTGTACCACTTGTATTTTTTTGGTACTTATTTTTTGTAGTGCTTGTGAACACTTTCTTTTTTTTTTGGTACCACATGTATTTTTTTTTGGTACTCTTTTTTTTGTAGTGCTTGTGAACACTTTTTTTTTTGTTATCCCTACGCTCACTTTAATCTTTTTGTGATAAAAGTAATTGCTAAATGGGATGCTCTTTTTTTGTTATCCCTACGCTCACTTGAATCTTTTTGTGATAAAAGTAATTGCTAAATGGGATGCTCTTTTTCTGTTATCCCTACGCTCACTTGAATCTTTTTGAGATAAAAGTAATTGCTAAATGGGATTTGATCAAAAGGTTGTCATTTTGTGAAAATCTTTTGTCAAGTGACTGTTTTGGCATGAAAGCCAGGTTTTTGTTTGTGGCATGGAAGCCGATTTTGGCATGAGAGCCAGCTTTTCTTGTGGCATTGATAGCCGAGTTTTTTTTTTTGTTTGTGGCATCTATAGCCAATTTTGGTGGCATTGATAGCCGGTTTGTTTTGTGGCATCTATAGCCGGTTTTTTTTTTGTTTGTGGCATCTATAGCCAATTTTGGTGGCATTGATAGCCGGTTTGTTTTGTGGCATCTATAGCCGGTTTTTGGTGGCATTGATAGCCTGTTTTGTTTTGGTGGCATTGATAGCCATTTTTTTTTTGAAATCCAAGTTTTTTGTTTGTGTGGCATTGATAGCCGGTTTTGTTTTTGGTGGCATTGATAGCCGGTTTGTGGCATTTATAGCCGGTTTGTGGCATTTATAGCCTGTTTTGATGGCATTTATAGCCGGTTTGGTTTTCAAAAAATGCAAGTATCGACTAAAAGTCGCCTCCCTGCTGAATGTTCTTGCAAGTATCGATGGAATGTCGCATCCTTGCTCATTCGGTTGCGAGTATCGATGGAATGTCGCATCCTCGCGGATTTGGGTGCAAGTATCGATGGAATGTCGCATCCTTGCTTTTCAAAAATTTTGGTTTTGCGGGTACTGACTTGATGTCGTTTCCCCACGATTTTTGAAATTTGTGGTTTTCTCGAACCTTTGGGTCATGGATATCAACTGAAATGTTGCGTCTCCACAGTTTTTTAGGTTTTTTCGAACCTTTGAAATTTGGGTTGTGGATATCAACTGAAATGTTGCGTTTCCACGGTTTTGGATTTTGCAAGTATCGACGAAATGTCGCTTCCCTGCGATTTTGGAAGTGTCGAACGTGGTTCGCTTGCTTCCGATTTGTGCGAGTATCGACTAAGCGTCGCTTCCTCGCGGTTTTTGAAAAACCATTTTTTTTTTTTTTAAAGACACGAGGGTCATAAGTTTTGACCTAAAACCATTTTGGCGGTAAAAGGCAGGGTGGACTAGGGTGGAAATCCCTGAATCCGGATTTTGTTTCAAACCATGAATTTTGGGTTCAAGGGTTGGAAATTTTGGTCAAGTTAGGGAAAGGTTCCTAAACTTGGATATATATATTTTTTTTTTGAACAATGAAACGATGAAAGTAAACATTGTTTTAGATTTCTAGAAATTTCAATATTTGACATGAAAATTCTAAAAAAAGGGTGGGTTTAGCGAGCGTGTACCTGGAAACCGGTTTTGGCCATACAGGCATTGCTTTTACCCCAGTTGGGTAAGTCTTCAAGGGTAGTACCGCTTTAAGAACTTGCCATTGATGGGCAGCATACATCTGTCACCTTCCATGTTTAGGAGTGCGTATGCGCCATTGGAGAAAACTTTGTCGATGACGTAGGGTCCCTCCCATTTTGGCTCGAATTTGCCTTTGGACTTGTGAGCGAAGACCATTGGTCTTTTTACCGCAAGAACCAAGTCATTCTTTTTGTAGGCGCGTTGTCTGACCTTTTTATCGAAAGATCCTGCCATACGTGCTTGGTAAAGTTCAATGCTTTGTTGAGCTTCGAGCCGTCTCTCATCGAGATTGTCCAGCTCATGGAGCCGCAATTTGACATTGCTTTCTTGAGTCATGTCATTTTGCAAAGATACCCTCAAGGAAGGAATTTGTACTTCCAAGGGTACGACAGCTTCGCATCCATAGACCAAGGAGAATGGTGTGCTATGGGTTGGTCCTCGAACGGTGGTTCGATAGGCCCACAAAGCTTCAGACATTTTGTCGCTCCAGTCTCTTTTGTGATTAGAGACCATTTTTTTGAGGATTTTGCAGAGTGTCTTGTTGAAAGCTTCTGCTAACCCGTTTGCTGCCGGATTGTATGGAGTCGAAGGACAGCTTTGAATTTTGTATTTGTCGCAGAACCTGTAGAATCGATGATCCCGGAACTGTGGCCCGTTATCATGGACGAATCTTTTGGGTATACCGAAACGACAAATGATGTTGGTGCGTAGGAACTGAAGGACTGATGAGGTCTTCATTTCGTTAAACGCAAATGCTTCTGACCACTTGGAGAAGTAATCCGTAGCGGCGAAGATGAAGCGATGACCTTTGCTTGAAGGGGGAGAAATAGGACCTATGATGTCCATACCCCAGGCTTCGAAAGGCCATGAGATCGCTGTAGGATGTAGCCATTCTGGAGGCATGTGAATGTAATCTCCATGAACTTGGCATTGTTGGCAGCGCTTGGCAAATTGCATTGCGTCAGCTACCATGGTAGGCCAGTAATATCCTAACCTTTTTATCTGATCATAGAGCTTAGGTCCAGCCTGATGAGCTCCACAAAGACCAGCATGAACTTCTTTGAGTGTTTCTTCAGCCTCTTGTTGTGACAAGCAGCGTAGAAGTACTCCGTTGAAGGATTTCCTGTAAAGGATTTTTGAAGGAATATCCAAATGGAAGCTTGGGGTTCGCCTTTGGATGCTTACCCGTTCTTTTGGATCTTCCGGTAGGATTCCGAACATAATGTAATCAATGAACGGATCCCTCCAGTCGCCAATTGAAGTTTGAAGGATTGAAATCCGACTTCCGACCACTTGGTGGCATTCAGCAACTGCTTGGTGTGTGTTAAGAGGAGGAAGGATTCTTCTTTCGCACACTGTGACTTGCATGTTTTCCCCTTCCTGGATTGCCATGGATGCGGCAAGTCCGGCTAGGGCATCTGCACGTATGTTTTCACCTCTACGAATGTGGGTGATGTGACAGATGTCAAACTTTTGCAGAAGTGATTGTGCCTTGTTGTAGTAGGGCAGCAAATCTGGCTTCCTGACTTCAAATTTCTGATTCATCTGGTTGACGATCAGTTGAGAGTCTCCAAAGACCTCCAGCATGGTGATACCGGATTCGATGGCGAGTTCCAATCCTAAGATCAGAGGTTGATATTCAGCTGCATTGTTTGTGCATGGTTCCAGTAGCGAGAAAGCGTGTGGAATCATGTATTTGTCGGGGCTAACAAAGAGGATGCCAACTCCTGAGATCAGCTGTCTTTTTTCATTTGTCCTGGTTGCACCGTCAAAGTACATGTCCCAGGAGGCATTTTGTGAGAAAGTCTCCACATTGTAGACTGGTTCGTCTGGGAGATCATCTCTAAGTGGAGAATCTTTAGGCAATGGATGCTCTGCGAGGAAGTCTGCTAGAGCTTGCCCTTTGATTGCTTTTCGTGGTACATACCTAATATCAAATTGTGACAGAAGGATGGACCATTTTGCCAGTCGAGCATTGAGAGAACCTGCCTTTGTGACAAGGACCTTCAAGAGGTTGACCCTCGAGACCAGGTAGACTGTGTTGGAAAGCAAGTAGTGACGCAGCTTTTGTACGGCGAACATCACTGCAAGACATTCTTTTTCGACTGGAGAGTAGCGATGCTCTGCACCTACTAGCATGCGGCTGAGGTAATATAGAGCAGCTTCTTTTCTTTGATCATTTTCTTGCGCAAGCAGAGCTCCCAGAGAGTGATCAAGGGCTCTTGTGTACAAGATGAATGGTTTTCCAGTGGTAGGAGCAGCTAACACTGGAGGTTTTGTCAGGTATGACTTGATGTCTTGGAAAGCAGCTTCACAGTCAGCATCCCAGACAAAGTTTACACCTTTTTTCATCAACCGGGAGAATGGACGGCATTTCCCCGAAAGATTGGAGATGAACCGTCTGATGTAGGCCAATCTCCCTTGAAGCCCTTTGAGTTCTCTCAAGGTTCTTGGAGAGGGCATTTCTAGAATGGCTTTGACTTTTATGGGGTCAAGCTCTATTCCAGCTTTCCGAACTAAGAATCCGAGGAACTTACCCGACGAGACGCCGAAGAAGCATTTCAATGGAAACATTCGCAGTTTGTGTTTGCGAAGCCGGAGGAAGACTTCTCGAAGGTTTTCGAGATGATCTTCTTTTCTTTTGCTTTTGACGGCGAGGTCATCAACGTAACATTCAACCGTCTTGTGCTGCATATCTTGGAATATTTTCATCATAGTCTGATATGTGGCACCAGCATTCTTCAAACCGAATGGCATGACAGTGTAGCAATACACGCCAAATGGGGTTCGAAAGGATGTATGTTTTTCATCCTCAGGATGCATCTTTATCTGATTGTAGCCAGAGAAAACCATCCATGAATGTCATTCGCTCGAATCCACAGGTATTATCAATCATTACCTCTGGTATGGGGAGCGGAAATTCATCTTTTGGGCATGCGCCATTCAGGTCTCTATAGTCAATACAGACCCTGATCTGCCCATTTTCTTTGTCACGGGGACAATGTTGGCCAACCATTCAGGATGTTGTTCCTCACGGATGAAGCCGACGCTTTTGAGTTTTTGAACTTCTTGTTCAATTTTATCCATCACATCTGGACGGAATCTTCTTTGGCCTTGCTTGACAGGCTTGATGTTTTCTTGAAGATTGAGTTTGTGAACTGCTATTTTGGGGTCTAAGCCTGGCATTTCAGCGTAAGACCATGCAAAGCAATCAACGAACTCACGAAGAAAAGCGATATACTCGGGTAACTCATAATCCTTTGTTAGATCTCGTGATCACTGAGAGGGGGGGGTGAATCAGTGATCTCTTTTAATCCAGGTCCTTGCTAACAACAATTCAAATCAAACCACACAATTGACACCAGATTTTACGTGGTTCACCAAAAGGCTACGTCCACGGTTCAATCCCGTCCGAACAACAATCCGGTACAGGTCTGAATCTTATTTAGTCGCACCGACGACAAAGAGCACCAACCCTTAAATTCAGATAGCACCAACTATCTAGGAAGCACCGACTCCCTTAGGTTTCAGATAGCACCAACTATCTAGGAAGCTACAACTCCCTTTACAATTTGTCTGCACCGACAGACAGGATCACCAAACCCCAAAACACCAAGCACCAACTTGATGATTACAGCAAAGAAGATAACTGATCTACAGCCCTTTCCCCTCTACAATTCTCTCTCTCTCAATCCCTTACAAATAGAAATCTAAAGCATAAAAGAGAGACTTATCTTATGAACGAAAATACCATCTTCATGAGGCTTCAAATTCGTCCACACTTGCTGTAGAAAACTTCAGCACATCAGCACAACAGCACCACAACAGCAACACAGCCACAAACACTCTATTCTCTCCAAACTCTCTCTTTTTCTCTCTTCTTTACCTCTTTCTGTTGTGTACATTAAAACGAGCCTAACATGCCCTTATATAGGTTTTAGCAACCCTTAAGAGTCTTCAAAATAGGCTACAATTCGTTTAGAAAGAGTCCCAAACGAAATACAAAAAGTTCCTGAATTTTCGTGCAAGTCTTCTGTTTCTGCGCAACTCTGATCCCGTGCTCGGTCGACATCATGCTTTGCTCGGTCGACATCATACACTATCTGGAAATAGTCACTTATCGAGCTCGGTCGACATCCTGAGGGCTCGGTCGACCGAAGACACACTGTGTCACGAAAATAACTGAGAGCTACCAAAATCTGTTTTCTGCAGGTTTCTTCTTGCTCGGTCGACCGCATGAAGAGCCCGGTCGACCGCGTGCTCTGCTTCAGGAATGCTGAATTCCTGAACTGTGTCAACTCTTATTTTTCTTTTTAAGCTCTATCAATTCCACTCTTTCAACACATGATTGAGACATAGTGTTGACAATAATTCCAATACAATTTGATGCTTGAGACACCAAACACACCAATGCTTCAAGATTCAACTCAATGCATCTCAAATTCCAACAATCTCCCCCTTTGGAATTGTTGGCAACACTTGGAACTTCAACACAGACACTTGGAACATGTTGACATCATAGAGCCTTTTTAGAACAATAAACTCCCCTTGGATCATGATCTTCTCATTCACTATCTTGATACCAATTTTCATTCCAATCTTCCATCTTCCTCATGTTATCATATTTCCATCTTCTTAGCATAAGACTAACTTCAACATGCATATAGTCTTTCCTTGCATAATCTTCTCAGCATAACTTGATACCAATCTCCAGATAACCTTCTCAAGATGACATGCATATCAACCTTTCCATGCATAATCTTCTCCCCCTTTGACAATAATTCCAAAGGGACCAATCTAGGAGCAAATAAGATATTCAACGAATTCATTGCTCCCCCTTTCTGGCACATCTCCTAAGGTGTAGGAGAATGAGTAACTCCTAATTTCTTTCGGAGATACTCGAAGACTTCCTTTGGCAATAGTTCCCATGTGGAGTTTTTCTCAATCTGCTCCAACTCCTCATGCATAGCTTTTAACCAGCTTTCATCTAGACTAGCTTCAGCTACTGTCTTGGGCTCAATGGTGGACACAAGTGAGTAATTGCTAACTACACTTTGTCTAGTTTTTACACCGGCCTCAGGATCTCCAATGATTTGATCCTTAGGGTGTTGCTCTACCCAAGTACTTTTCTTTCTAGGAGAAGTATCCTCTGAATCATCTTTTGCCTTTTCAGAATCAGGTTCAGCCACTTCATCATCAATCTCACTCGAGTCCTCATACACTGGACTGTCATAATGAGTTACCTTCTTTGACTCATGGTTTTCATCAATTCTAACATCAGCACTTTCAATAATTTTTCTGGTCCTTTTGTTAAGGCATCTGTAAGCTTTACTAGAGGATGAGTAACCCAGAAAAATACCTTCATCGGCTCTTTCTTCAAATTTGCCCGGATTTTGTTCGAGCCGCTTGATGTAACACTTGCTACCGAAGACTCTGAAGTGCTTGACTGTAGCTTTTCTTCCAAACCATAGCTCATAAGGTGTTTTATCTTCATGTGGCCTGATCAAGCAACGATTCTGAATATAAACAGCCGTATGAATCGCCTCTTTCCAATACTTATCAGCCATCTTACTTTCAACCAGCATGGTGCGTGCCATTTCTTGCACAGTGCGGTTCTTGCGCTCAACAACTCCATTCTGCTGTGGAGTTCTAGGGGCTGAGTATTGTCTTTGGATGCCATGATGTTCACAATACTTAGTGAATTCATCAGATGTGAATTCGCCTCCACGATCAGACCTTAGCGTCTTGATCTGCTTCCCTAGCATGTTTTCAACCTGTGCTTTAAACACTTTGAACCGATCAAGTGCTTGATGTTTATGCTTAAGAAATAATACCCATGTCATGCGAGTAAAATCATCAATGCAAAGCATAAAATACTTATCTCCATTGGTGCTTTGAGTCCGCATCGGTCCACAGAGATCAGTGTGTACCAGCTCAAGAGGTTTCTTCGTATGATGCTCCTTCGTCTTGAACATTACCCTCGTTTGCTTTCCCTTTTGACAAGAGTCACAAATGGGGTTTGAAGGCTTTTCAACTGTAGCCATACCTCTAACAGCCTTTGAATTGCAAATCTTTGACATGTTGCCAAAGTTTAGATGCCCAAGGCGTTTGTGCCACAACCAACTCTCTTCTGACCGACTCAATAAGCATGTCTTTTCAGCTCCATCTGACAAGGTGTAAAGATTTCCAGCTGTCCTTGACCCAGTAGCCACTGTTTTGCCGTTGCTACTCTTCTTGATAGCAAACCCATTCTTAGTAAAAACAATTTCGTGGCCCTTATCACAGATCTGGCTCACACTCAACAGATTGTGTCTCAATCCAGACACATATAAGACCTCTTCAGATCTGATCTTGTTTGCCATCAGCTGAACAACACCTTTTCCAACAATTTTGGCACCATCATTGTTACCAAACTTTACCGAACCACCTTCATAGTGCTGTAACTTGATGAATTTTTCTTTATCACCAGTCATATGACTCGAACAGCCACTATCAAGGACCCATGGTGCTGTCTTCTTTTGTGCATTGAAAGCGGTTTGCACAATGAGAGATTTCTTGCCTTTTTCTGCACTTTTCTTTGCCCTCCAAGTTTTGACTAACTTGGGTTTCTTTTCAACCTGAATTGGTTTAGCAGTAGGCAGCCTACAATCCCTAGCCATGTGTCCAAAATTATGACACTTGTAGCACTCAATATTGTGGCTATTTAGGATTGAGAAAGGGTTCCTTCTCACAACTGGGCTGTTTCTCACATAGAATTTACAATCTGCCCTTCTATGTCCATACCTATTGCAATGATAACAATAGCCATAAAATTTGTATCTTTTATATGGCTGGTTAGGCTTCATGTCCTTTCTCACTTGAATGGGCTCTTTTCTAGGCAGTGTGGGCTTCACAGAATTGGAAGGTGTAGTAACTTGCTTTACAAACACCGTCTCTACAGAAGGTGTAACCTTAGAAGATTCTCCATTCTCAAATCCTATTCCAAATCTGAAGTGAGGGGGTCTTTGAACTTTCAAAATTTCATTCAGCTTCAATGTACCATTGATAGCTTGAAACTCCTTGAGCTTTTGTTTCATTTGCATATTTTCAGTCCTTGCTCCAAGGATTTCATTCTCAAGTTTCATCACTTCCTCAGTTTTGGTACAGATTTGTATTTCTAGGACATCTACCATTCTTTTATACTCTTCTAATTCAGTTTTCAAAGCAATAACTGAAATTTCAGATTCATGAAGAAGTTTCAGATTTTTCTTACTTGATCTTCGCTCCTTGCTAAGCTCCTCAAGTGCAGCAATGAGCTCTTCTTCAAGATTCACTTCAGCCTCCTCTTCGTTTTCCAGCTCTTGCTCATCGTCTTCTTCAATAGTAACCATGAAGAGTGCTTCAGTCGCCTCGACTGATTCATCATCGTCCGAAGATTCAGACGTGCTGTCATTATGCTGACTGATGAAGCTCTTTGCTTTGCCCTTCTTTCTGAAATTCTTCTTCCATTTACTCTTATCAACATAAGAGTCATTATCATTGTCTTCTTTCAGCGGGCACTTCGCAGCAAAGTGGCCAACACCGCCACAATTGAAGCATTTAAAGGGTAGCTTCCCTTTATACTTGCCATTGCTTCCTTTCTTCAGCCTTCTAATAAATTGAGCCTCAAGCTCATCATCATCAGAATCATGACCAGCAATCTCTTTTGCCTTTTTCTGAACTTTGAAGGCCGCTTCTCTATCCGATGAAGACGTCTTACCTATGCGCATCTCATAGGCAGTGAGAGAACCATGCAAGCTCATCCATTGAAAACTCGTTCAGATCTTTGGCTTCTTCTATGGCTGAGACTTTAGAATCAAACCGGGGAAGGAGAGATCTTAGAACCTTTTTGACGATGACTGGTTCTTTAATCTCCTCTCCTAGTCCACGAATGTCATTCGTGACTTCATTCACCCGTTGCATGTAAGAATCAACATTCTCGTTATCCTCCATGCGAAGAGACTCAAATTGGGAGCGATGAGTTTGCAATTTCGCTTCTTTGATCTTCTCATCTCCTTCATGGATGCTTTTCAGCTTATCCCAGATTTCCTTGGCTGTCTTGCATGCTATAACTTTGATCAGCTCGCTGTCAACAAGGCCGCTAAAGAGTGCATTCTGCGCCTTAGAGTCGTTGTCTGCTAACTTCTTCGTTGCAGCATCAGTGGGTACAATGGCAGAATTGTAACCGACTCTGACAGTCTCCCAGACATCATAGCCAAGAGATTTGATGAAGGCCTGCATTCTAATCTTCCAAAAGCTGTAATTAGAACCATCAAACAACGGTGCTTTCATATTCGCTGTGCTGGTTGCCATGTGATTTGACAAAGATCACCCTTAGCGTGTTAAGCTTATCAAGGGAAACCTTACGCTCTGATACCAATTGTTAGATCTCGTGATCACTGAGAGGGGGGGGGTGAATCAGTGATCTCTTTTAAACAGGTCCTTGCTAACAACAATTCAAATCAAACCACACAATTGACACCAGATTTTACGTGGTTCACCAAAAGGCTACGTCCACGGTTCAATCCCGTCCGAACAACAATCCGGTACAGGTCTGAATCTTATTTAGTCGCACCGACGACAAAGAGCACCAACCCTTAAGTTCAGATAGCACCAACTATCTAGGAAGCACCGACTCCCTTAGGTTTCAGATAGCACCAACTATCTAGGAAGCTACAACTCCCTTTACAATTTGTCTGCACCGACAGACAGGATCACCAAACCCCAAAACACCAAGCACCAACTTGATGATTACAGCAAAGAAGATAAACTGATCTACAGCCCTTTCCCCTCTACAATTCTCTCTCTCTCAATCCCTTACAAATAGAAATCTAAAGCATAAAAGAGAGACTTATCTTATGAACGAAAATACCATCTTCATGAGGCTTCAAATTCGTCCACACTTGCTGTAGAAAACTTCAGCACATCAGCACAACAGCACCACAACAGCAACACAGCCACAACACTCTATTCTCTCCAAACTCTCTCTTTTCTCTCTTCTTTACCTCTTTCTGTTGTGTACATTAAAACGAGCCTAACATGCCCTTATATAGGTTTTAGCAACCCTTAAGAGTCTTCAAAATAGGCTACAATTCGTTTAGAAAGAGTCCCAAACGAAATACAAAAAGTTCCTGAATTTTCGTGCAAGTCTTCTGTTTCTGCGCAACTCTGATCCCGTGCTCGGTCGACATCATGCTTTGCTCGGTCGACATCATACACTATCTGGAAATAGTCACTTATCGAGCTCGGTCGACATCCTGAGGGCTCGGTCGACCGAAGACACACTGTGTCACGAAAATAACTGAGAGCTACCAAAATCTGTTTTCTGCAGGTTTCTTCTTGCTCGGTCGACCGCATGAAGAGCCCGGTCGACCGCGTGCTCTGCTTCAGGAATGCTGAATTCCTGAACTGTGTCAACTCTTATTTTTCTTTTTAAGCTCTATCAATTCCACTCTTTCAACACATGATTGAGACATAGTGTTGACAATAATTCCAATACAATTTGATGCTTGAGACACCAAACACACCAATGCTTCAAGATTCAACTCAATGCATCTCAAATTCCAACAGGACGGGGTTATCTGGTGTTCCCAAGTCTATCTTTTGAACAGGATCTTCTGTTGGAAGGTTCGAAGGTGGTTCCTCCACAATATTTTCGGAGGCTTCCAGCTCAACGAAACCTTCTGGGGTTTCAAGGGCATTTCCAGACCAAGGTTTTGCTCCTTTCCACGGGTCTTCTTGATCGGTAATTTTCCCAAGGCTTGCTATGAGATGATCCCAATCGCCTGTTGAAACCGAGTCGAAGTAGGCTACTTCTTTTGGAGATGAGGGTTCTTCTGGGTCAGAAGTCCACACGTCTGTGCCATCGGACAACTCCTCTTCATTTTCGGAGAAATCGTGCCAATTAGATGAGCTTCCTGGATCTTTGTCAGGTGACTCATCAAAGAGATATCCAGGGAGATCGATGTCTTCATGGATTTGAGATGTTGAGGCTTGGTCTGTATATTGACTTTTAAGCCTTTGTGTCAACTGTCTCAAGGGAGTGTCAGGATCATACCCTAACCCGTGTGAAGACTTTTCTACATAGCCGTAGAGTCTCCAATCTTCCAGCTGGCTTTTGGTCAAGACGGGCCCCAATGGCGTGAGAATACCGCGTCCTTCTCCCAAACCGACTGGGTTTTGAGCATCATAGCCCATTTTCTTCATGATAGCTTGTGCCACAGAACTGTATAAGGATAGTTGAGGCGTACCTTTATTTTGGAAAGGTTCAAGCATGGAGTTTGATGAAGAAGCATCCGATCTATGGAAGAAGATCGGCTTTTCCTTTGTTGAAGTTGCTGGAACAACGAAGTAAGCTGACGTAGGATCTTCTATGTCAGAAGTTGTCTCCATTGGAGTAAGAGCAGGCTGAATTTGCTGAGTGTCAGCTTGGCTTGACGATGTGTCGTCTTCTGGCTCTGAATCCGAGTTCGTGTCTTGCATGATAGACACAAAAGAGACAACAAATTTGCCCCCAGGCTTTTGTTTTGCCTTCTTCGCTTTAGTTGTGATGACCAAAGGCTTTGAAGATTTGAGGGAGATGATGAAGGGAGTTTGCATGTTCTCTTCAGATTTACCGGATGGTTTGTTTTCTTCCGGTGATTGTTGAGGAGCTTTGCCTTTATCTTTCTGGAGATTTTCGGCAAAGGGTGCTGTGTGCTTCTCCTCTTCTTCTTTTTCACCTTCATACATCTGTGAGTCTGCGAAGTGGATTTCTTTACCTTTGAAAGGTTTTCTGTCCGCAAAGACTCGATGTATCATGCCGTCGTCGCCAACAAACTTGATGCATTGATGTAGAGTTGAAGGGACAACACCATTCTCATGGATCCAAGGGCGTCCGAGAAGGATGTTGTAGCATGAAGGGGTCTTTATTGCATATACTGTGACCTCAGAGATAAGATCACCGATCTGCAACTTGAACCTGATTTTGCCGATAGGCCTTTGAGTACTCCCATCGTATCCAAAGATAGATACAGATGTGTGGCTCAGTTTGCTGGGTGGGATGCCCAACTCTTCAAGAGCCGATGTGGAGATGAGGTTGAGTGCAGAACCTGGGTCGATCTGAACTCTATGCATAGGCATTTCCTTGATATACCCTGTGAAGTACAGGGGTCGGTTATGCCTGGTTTCGCCAAGTAGGAGGTCATCCTTTGTGAAGGCGATGGTTGCACTGGCTGCTTTTTTAACCGAGAGGCATTCAATGCATGATCCCTCAGTTTTCTTCTTTTCTCCCTTTGAGGAGGCTTCTGAGTTTTTGACCCGGTAATCCATTTCAATTTGGAGGACTTGCGGGGCATGTTTGTCGACATCCTCATTCAGCTTTTGTAATTCTGAGATGAGATTATCACGAGTGTGCGGAGACATTCGCAACAAGTCTAGGATGTGCAGACGTGCAGGTATGTGCTTGAAGTGTTCAATCAAGTCATACTTGAAAGCCTCCTTAGGGCCTGCATGTTCATCATTGTTGCCACTAGGGGCGCTTACAACATCTTTTCTCGAAGGATTTACATATGTAAAGGAAGATTGGTTGTAATTTTTGTGGTAGTCCCGGCCAGAGCGGGTGCCTCTACCAACTTCGAGAGCTTCTTGAGAAGGGTCTTCGTTTGGAAGATTGTCTTCAGGATCAAGAGGCTGTCGTTTTTCATTTGCTGAGGATGCATCAGCAGCAGAGTTACCATCCTCAGTGATTGTGTTGCATGGAGCATTTTCCGGGAACAAGTCCTGAACAGCATCCAGCAATCTTTCTTCTTCGTTGACTAATTCATCGTCCCAAGCATCAATGGCTGGGAATTATTCAGTCAGGAAGGGTGTGAACTTTGAAGTCACAGTCTCAGGAGAAGAAACCTGAGAGGGTGTCATCTCAGTGAAAGTCACGTGAGATGAGGTGGCTCCAGAAGATATATTGCTAGGCGTCGCCGGAGTGTAAGTGCTCTCATCAGACGATGCTTCGGAAGAGCTATAATCCCGAACTATCACATTACAGGAAGCTCTGACGGGAGACGTTGCCTGATCGGAGTCAGACTCATCCTCGGATGTGAGAGGATCGTCTACCCAGCAATTTTCTCCATTTTCAGGAGTTAAGGGAGGATGTACCTGGTGGTCTTCAGGGACTTCAGGCTCTGGATTGCGAGGAGGCTCGTTGACGCGTTCTTGCTCTTGTTCTAGAGCGAGTCGCTGCAAGATCCTTGCATATTCTTCGAGATCAGGTATGGGAGCCGGATCTTCTTCTTCATCATCTCTTTGTGGCTCAACATTGTTGATTTCCACTGGAGTAATGAGAGGTGCTGGGTCAGCAGCATTTTCTTGTACAGCCTCTTGGTCTTCTTCATCATCAGACCAGGATCCTTGTGGCTGTAGGGGGTTATACCAGATTACTGGCATAAGATGAGACTCAGGAACCCATTCTTCATCGGAGAGATATTCTCCTGTTTCAAGGGACTCCTCCCACTCATCTGTGTAGTTGGGTTCGAATCCATCATCGGTGTCGCTGGACTCGTATCCATCAATGGAGAATCCAACTACCGAATTGCAAGAGTATGATGCCTCCTGCATGGCTTCTCTGAATTGAGGTGGCATGAAATCACTGAGAGTGAATTTCCTTACCCCCTTTGAAGTCTCTGGAAGGGATGTTTTTGTTACCTCCAGTGAAGCGGTAGAGGAAGCCTCTGCCTTTTCTTTGACCTCTAGTTTTGGCTGGGTCTTCTCTTGCCGTTTGAGCTTGAGGAGATGTTTCCTAGCCTGCCTTCGCTGTTGAGCTGTAGGTTTTATTTTCACGACCTCCCAATTTTCATCTTCCAGGAGATCGGGATGTACCCATATCGGTTGTCCGTCTGGTGTCGGATAAGGAACCAGTTCCTCGGACGCTTCGATTGAGTTTATCACCTTGAAGGAAGTAGTGATCTTCTTCTTCGGTGATCTTGATGTTTGTCCACATGTCACCATGTTGACGGAGGCAGACCCATAGTTTTTGTCAAAGGTGATGACTCCGTTTTTCCACATCTCATTTATTTTCTCTCTCACAACGAAGCATTGATTGAGAGGATGCGAGATCATCTGGTGGTATGGACAGTACCGAGGATCGTTGGTTTTGCCAACATCACCCGGTCTTTTTGGTTCAGGCAAGGTGAGCTTGCCGTTTGCCACAAGAGCCCCGAAGATTTCATCAACATCTTCATCAAACGGGTATTTCTTCTCTACTCGTTCTTTGAAGGCGTCTGAGAGTTCAGGTCTCTTACCAGCAGCTTTGTTTTCAGCTTTCTTTGGTGGCTGAGGAGCTGGCTTGGTCTGCACATTGAGGACCTCTTTTTTCTTTGGTTTAGAGGTTGCAATGGCGGTTGGCTCTTTCTTTGATGATTTCTGACTGTTGAGGTCTTTAATCACCGTTTCAGCTTCCATGGAAGCTTCTAGGAGTTCTCCCAGGTTTTTTGATTTGTTGCCGATGATCATGGAGCGGATTCTGGCTCTCATGTTGTTTCGGCAGATGTCGACTAGCGACGCTTGTGGCAATACATCAGAGCATTTGTATGCCATTGCTTTCCACTTGTGAATGAAGTCATATGTTGACTTATTCTCCCCCTGTTTTAGGGTGCACAGCTGAGCCATAGTAGTAGGATGATCCTCACCTTTGAAGTGAGTCAGGAAGCGTGTCTCTAGCATGGCCCAATTTTGGATGGAGTCCTCCGGGAGAGTGGAGTACCAATCGAAGGCCGTACCTTTTAGGGTACTTGCAAAGAGGCGGATCTTGAGTGCATCTTGATCCGCGATAGCTCCCGTCAGGATCTTGAAGTGGATGACGTGCTGTCTTGCTGATCCTTTCCTCGTATATGTTTGGAGAGTAGGATGCTTGAATTTGGTGGGGAACGGGACCGAGTCCATCCATAAGGGATATGGTGGCTTGATCCCATGCTCTTTGAGTATATCCTCTTCTTTTGCTTTGGCGAGGATACCGTCTACGTCCTTTTTGGTAAGGGCACGTGACTCATTTTCTTCTCTATTAACCTCGTCGTCTTGATGATTCGGAGGAGGTTCATTGTTCGCCTGATTTTGGAAGGCGAGGAGAAGGTTTTCCATCAGAGTTTCAATCCTCTGCTGGCCCTGTTCCAACTGCTGGATGCGGGTGATCGCATCTTCTGGAGGTGGATTGCGGGGGTGGTGGCTCAGAATTTGTAGCCAAGACATTCATCCTTCGTGATTCGAACGAAGAAACTGTCCTGGTGACTGAGCTGGGGCTCGTTCTTTTCGAAGAGGAGCTTGAGGAAGGATCACTCTGCTGTCCTTTGCTTGAAGGAGCAGGGGATTCTTCTGAATGTCTTCTTGTCCTGGAGACGCTGCGGGTCATCGGACGTCGGACATGGATTTTTGTTGCTGATTTTTGGCGCCTTCTGGTTTTTCCAACCATATGGACGGCAGCAATTGGTTGGGTCTTTCTTTTTCGACCCATTTGGGAGAGACTTGAAGTGTAGGAGGCTGGGTCCTTTGCTTCTGTAGTCTCTTTTGTCGGTACGACGCGCGGCGGCATATACGACGAGCAATTTGAGCTTCGGTCAGCTCTGACTGGGCTTTGACGATGAAGGATGTGCTCCCTCGGGCGCAGCAGCCGAGCCTGTCTTCTCTGTAGCTGGGCAAGGACAGGATGCGAACCCTGTCCTTCGCCTGTTGCAGCGAAGCTTTGAATTTTTGAAGTTCAGCCCCTGTAGATATGAAGGGTCGAACTGCAGGTTTGTAGGCCTTAGCAGGTGCTTGTGGAGGCCTTGTGATGCATGACTTGATTTTGGGCTTGTAGGAACAAGCCGGCTCATGCTGGGATGACTTGGAAGTCAGGTTGGAGATGGGTCTCTCCTCTTTCATGTAGGCAAGAGGATAGAACTGGTTCTCCTTGAGTGGGGCCAGGAATGCTGGCTTAGTGGATGTATAGGACCTTCTCTGTTTTGGTGAAGGTCTTGGGGACCAAGTCTTGGAGTAGACCTGGTTGTTTGCAGGTTGAGGCTTCGTGGGGTTGCCACGGGCTTCAGGCCTTCTAGTGCTCGCCTTTGGTGTCACAGTAGTGACACGTTGAGAGGCGAGTTTCTGCTTCTTGGAAGGAGCAGCTTGTTCCTCAGGAAGTGGGAATGGTCCCAGCGTCCCGAAGACGATAGTCCGGGGAGTCGAGGTCGACCCGGAGTTCAGAGAGTTGCCGAGGGAGTTGACACTTCGGCAGCTGATGGGGCGCTTGTAAGTGCGCGTGGTTTGCTTCTGTTGAAGCATGAGTTGGTGCTTGTTTTCATCGAAAGTAATGGTAAGCGAAGCTGCCATTGTTAGTTTTTTTCGAAAATTTCTGAAACAAGACCACATCCATTAGTAATCACAAGAATATAATGATCATAAATGGGAAGTTCTATGGTTTCGTCTTTTCAAATTGCTCGAGGTAGATGACCCAAGCAATATGAGGAAGACAAAATGCCATAGAAGGTACAATTGTTCTGATCGCAGGTATGGTAAGCCCAGAATGGGCATCCCAGTTACTGCTAGAAGCAATTGTGAACTTAAATTCGACTTATCGAGAAGCAGAGCTTGCTCGAGGTAAGAAGAATATAAAGTTGGAGTTACAAATGTGCCGGTCGCAATACAGTAGACCCTGAAAGGGCGTACTAGTACCGCTAGACACAAATGTTTTGAGACCGCATCTATGAGATGAGATTCTCTGTTTTGAAAGGTCAAGATTGGATTCATCAAAGAGAGCAGATGGTATTCCAATCTGAACACGGTCTCGGCGATTTCCGCGAGCGCCAGTGCTCAGAAAGAAATGAACCATGATTTCTCGGATCTGAATCTAAAAATGACGAGTTTTTTTTTTTTTGAAAAGCCAATATCGGGTTTATCAAAGAGAGCAAAAGGCACTCCAATCTGAACACGGTCTCGGCGATTTCCGCGAGCGCCAGTGCCCAGAAAGGAGAAGACCAAGATTTCTCCTATCTAAACCCAAAATGACGGAAGTTTTTTTTTTTTTTTTTTTTTTGAAGATTTTTTGAAGATTTTTTTTTAAAAAAAATCTTTTTTTTTTAATTTTTTTTTATTATTTTTTTTTATTTATTTTTATTTATTTTTTTTTTAATATTTTTTTTTTTGAAAATTTTTTTTTTTTTATTTTTTATTTTAAAAATTTTATTTTTGAAAAAAAAAATTTATTTAAAAGACGAGAGAGTATACATAGGCCTCCTAACCCGGTCTTATGAAATCTTGATTGATAGAATTGCCCCCAGGTAAGGGTAGGATTACTTAATGAACCCGTTTGGAGGACCCTTGCCTAGAACAGTCAAGCTGTCTCCACACTCTGGACAAGGCTTTTCTTTGAATCAACCATGATCAAAGAACACAGTTGGTTTAACCTTAATGGTCTATGTATTTTTTTTTTTATATTTTTTTTTATTTTTATTTTATGAATTCATCGAAGAGAAACCATGGCCCAAAACCTTAGTCGAACAGGCTCAACATTTCTGCAAGCGCGATGAACGATAGGAACGGATCAAGGTTTCTCAATTTTGAATCCAAATTGAGAAATCTAAAATTTTTTTTTTTATATATATATTTATATATATATTTTTTTTATTTTTAATGAACTCATCGAAGAGAAACCATGGCCCAAAACCTTAGTCGAACAGGCTCAACATTTCTGCAAGCGCGATGAACGATAGGAACGGATCAAGGTTTCTCAATTTTGAATCCAAATTGAGAAATCTGAAAAAAAAAAAAAAATTTATATATATATATATATATATTTTTTTTTTGATTTTTAATGAACTCATCGAAGAGAAACAATGGCCCAATCCCCGATCCGAACACGGTCTCGGCGATTTCCGCGAGCGCCAGTGCCCAGAAGGGAAAGGATCAAAGTTTCTCAATTTTGAATCCAAAAATGAAAAATCTGATTTTTTTTTTTTTTTGAAAAGAGAAAGAGTGGAAATAAATTCAAGAATTAAAATTTCCAAACAAAAAATCTCATCTCATTTTTTTTTTTGCGGAATTCAACATAGGCCACCAATTATAAAGTAGCCAAGGAATCGAGAAAAGAAATATAAGCATAGAGCAAAATATATGATATGCAAATATTTCATTTCTAGCATCGTGTTCTCAAATAAACGAGTCCCACCGGGTGTGCCAGCTTGATGGACCGCGCTCCTGCTCGAGTTCCTACCGAGGTCGGCGGACGTGGGAGTCCGTTTGGTCCGACCCTTTCGTAACCGGGGGGGCAGGGGCGTGCATCAACATTTCTTTTTTTGTGGGTGTGCCAGATTTTCTATTTTACTTGGAATTGCAAGTGGTAATCCGAAGATCAACCTTCGCAAGTAAAAAGGCAATCAACTTCTTTCAAGTTTTCCATTGCACATATATTTAAGAAAAGAGACATTTTTCTTGATTTGCCGTGAAAGGCGATTTTTTGGCATTTATAGCCGATTTTGGCGTTTATAGCCGATTTTTGGCGTTTATAGCCGATTTTGGCGTTTATAGCCGATTTACAATCCTTATCAACAATGAAAGACAAGAATTGTGATTTTTGTCTCTTTTAAAAAAATACAAACTACAATGAAAAGCAAGAAAAGGAGGATCTAACTTCTCAGGAGATTGTGGGGGACTCGTTTAGATTGACGGTCGCAAGCCATATGTGGGCTTCGCCATCATCCATGCAGATGAGAACAGAGGATGCTATTTGATTCGCTTGGCTTGGCTATAACCTCGGGTTTTTAGAAGACAAAGACCAAAGGAAGGTCCTATGTCCAATAAAAAACCGAGTAGACGGGCTGAAAAGCCATATCTAAGCCATTGGAGGCAGGAGGAGAAGGCAAGGACCTTGGGGGGGGTACCCCCCAAGGGACTTTTGTCACCTTGTTGCGGTGGCCGGAGTAGAACTTCCGCAGAGTTTTCTCTCTTTTTCTTTTCTCTGGATTTCTGACTGCTGTCTGATGTTTGTTGTGTGTTTTTTTCCGATCTGGATTCCTTTGGAGTGCTCTCCTATTTATAGGCTCTTGGTAGCCATTTAGGAGAGTTTATGGGCTTTTAATGTCATTAAGCCGCATAATGGGAGGAGTTACAAAATTGAATTGTTTATTTTGTAACTCCTTTTTCTTGGCTTCTGATTGGCCGGAGGAGATTGAGGGCATTTAATCGCCTTTAATCGCCATGATGGGAGGAGTTTCATGGGTTAAATGCCATGAATCTCTTGACTTGTAACTCCCAAATGCTTGCTTCTGATTGGGCCGTCCAAAGAAATGGATTAATGACTGTAATAAAGCTAGTCAATTAATCGCATTAAGTGGTCGCCGAGCAGCTGAAGAGTCGCGGGCCGTGCTACGTCTTTTGGGATTCTTCTGTCGATGATCATTGATGGATCTTCATGTAGATCGACATCAGATGACCATGTAATTTCAGGTGTTTGTTGCCAACAGCGGGTCGGTGCCATCTGTCCTGTCGATTTCTCGATCGGTCGGGTGGAAAGCACACTTTTTTTGGTTGACCGGGTGGCGATCAATACTGTCTTCGATACTCTTGATGATTTACCCGTGTTTTGGACGGATGTCAGAGGACTTGGTGTCTCAAAAGCATGAATTTTGGAAAGTACCAGAGGCTGGGCTCTTCGAATCGCGAAAAAACGGCGAAAACCGGGGTTTCCGGGGCTTTCCCGGCGACCTCGGGGTCCATGGTCGCCGGCGACCCTGCCCAGGGTCAGGGTCTGCGACCTGGGGGTTTTCCCCCTTTCTGGTCCCGTTTTGCGTCCGTTTTTGCTCTTTTTTTGATTCTTTTTTCTTCTGTACTTTTCTTTGACATTTTGATCATTTATTGGCCTGATTTCTTTGTAGGAAACCTGATGAGAATCCTTGCATTTTATTTTGCAAAGTTTCCAATTTCCTAAGAAAGCCGAAGACTTTGTCGCGCAGAGCTGCCGATTTTCTGTCAAAAGCTGAAACTGGGTCAAACGATGTCGGAATGACCTGAAATTTGGTGTGAAGCCTCTTGAGCAATAAATAAGACCGACCATAGGCTTTTGTTTGAGTTTTGAAGCCGTTTGGGGTCCTATCACCTGCAGACTTTCTTTTTGTCGCGATGAAGATGTCGCGGTTTGACGTGCGGTCAACCGATGTCCGATTGACTTGAAATTTGACAGGGAACCTATTGGAGTCATTTTAAGATGATCCATAGGTTCTGTCTCGGAAACCATGGTCCCGGAGAGCTTTACCGCCGAGAGGCTTGATTTGGCTGTCGGAGAAGCGAAGTTAGGCCAAATGATCTTGAAATGGCTTGAAACTTCTTGTGTACTCCTCTTTTGGCTGTCTGGATGAATCTTGCAGTTTTTGTTTGATTCTGACAAGATTTGATTTTTGGAAGCAGCATTGCCTATTTATGGCAGGTTGCGACTTCATGTAGCTCTTTGGATCTTGGAAAGGCAAAGTGACATTTTTGGTGTCAACAGTGTCCTATTTGCGAACCGTCAGTTCCTACAAGTTACTCTACCCTCAATCAAAGTGCTCGTGCCGGTTTTTTATTTTTCCCGCGGCCGTTTCCCATTCCGGGCCTCCGGCGGGCCGTTTTCATGCCTAAGTGTTGGAAAATCCCATTTTTCCATCGTAATTCTCTCACCGGAAGTCCTTTTTGCGAAGCGTCAGTTCCTACAAGTTACTCTACCCTCTAACGAAATGCTAGTGCCGGTTTCTGATTTTTTACGTGGTCGTTTCCCATTCCGGACCCCCGGCGGGCCGTTTTCGAGCCAAAGTGTTGGAAAATCCCATGTTTCGCTCGTAATAATCTAACCGGGAGTCCTATTTGCGAACCGTCGGTTCCTACAAGTTACTCTTCCCTCAAGACAAGTGCTCGTGCCGATTTCTGATTTTTTACGTGGTCGTTTCCCATTCCGGGCCCCCGGCGGGCCGTTTTCGAGCCTAAGTGTTGGAAAATCTCATTTTCCGGTCGTAATTCTCAAACAGGGAGTCCTATTTGTGAACCGTCAGTTCCTACAAGTTACACTACCCTCGACCAAAGTGCTCATGCCAGTTTTCGATTTTTTACGTGTTCGTTTCCCATTGCAGGCCCCCGGCGGGCCGTTTTCGAGCCTAGGTGTTGGAAAATCCAATTTTTCGATCGTAATTCTCTAACAGGGAGTCCTATTTGCGAACCGTCAGTTCCTAAAAGTTACTCTACCCTCGAGCGAGTAGCTCGTGCCTGTTTCCGATTTTTCCCGCTGCTGTTTCCCATTCCGGGCCCCCGGCGGACCTTTTTCGAGCCTAAGTGTTGGAAAATCCCATGTTTCGCTCGTAATTCTCTAACTGGGAGTCCTATTTGCGAACCGTCAGTCCTACAAGTTACTCTACTGTCAAGCGAAGTGCTCCTGCAGGTTTTCAATTTTTCTTGCGGCCGTTTCCCATTCCGGGCCTCCGGCCGGCCGTTTTTCGTGCCTAAGTGTTGGAAAATCCTATGTTTCGCCCGTAATTCTGTTTACCGAGAGTCGTATTTGCGAACCGCCGGTTCTTACAAGTTAGTCCACCCTCGAGATAAGTGCTCGTTCCAATTTCTATTATTTTTCGCGGCCGTTTTCCATTGCGGGCCTTCGGCGGGCCATTTTCGAGCCTAAGTGTTGTATGATCCCATGTTTCACTCGTAATTCTCTAACCAGGAGTCCCATTTGTGAACCGTCAGTCCCTACAAGTTACTCCACCCTCGAACGAAGTGCTCGTGCCCGTTACCGAATTTTCCCGACCCGGGCCCCCGGCAGGGCGTTTTTGAGCCTAAGTGTCGGAAAATCCCATTTTTGGTCATAATTCTCTAACCGGGAGTCCTATTTGCGAACCGTCAGTTCCTACAAGTTACTCTACCCTCGAACGAAATGCTCGTGCCGGTTTCCGATTTTTTTACGTGGTCGTTTCCCATTCCGGGCCCCCAGCGGGCCGTTTTCGAGACTAAGTGTTGGAAAATCCCATGTTTCGCTCGTAATAATCTAAACCGGGAGTCCTATTTGCGAACCGTCAGTTCCGACAAGTTACTCTTCCCTCGAGCGAAGTGTTCCTGCTGATTTTCTGATTTTTTACGTGGCCGTCTCCCATTCTGGGCCCCCGGCGGGCCATTTTCGAGCCTAAATGTTGTATGATCCCATGTTTCACTCGTAATTCTCTAACCAGGAGTCCCATTTGTGAAACCGTCAGTCCCTACAAGTTACTCCACCCTCGAACGAAGTGCTCGTGCCCGTTACCGAATTTTCCCGACCCGGGTCCCCGGCAGGGCATTTTTGAGCCTAGGTGTCGGAAAATCCCATTTTTGGTCATAATTCTCTAACCGGGAGTCCTATTTGCGAACCGTCAGTTCCTACAAGTTACTCTACCCTCGAACGAAATGCTCGTGCCGGTTTTCGATTTTTTACGTGGTCGTTTCCCATTCCGGGCCCCCGGCGGGCCGTTTTCGAGACTAAGTGTTGGAAATTCCCATGTTTCGCTCGTAATAATCTAACCGGGAGTCCTATTTGCGAACCGTCAGTTCCTACAAGTTACTCTTCCCTCGAGCGAAGTGCTCATGCTGATTTCTGATTTTTTACGTGGCCGTCTCCCATTCTGGGCCCCCGGCGGGCCATTTTCGAGCCTAAGTGTCGGAAAATCTCATTTTTCGGTCGTGATTCTCAAACAGGGAGTCCTATTTGCGAACCGTCAGTTCCTACAAGTTACACTACCCTCGACCAAAGTATTCATGCCGGTTTTTTTATTTTTTACGTTGCCGTTTCCCGTTGGGGGCCCCCGGCGGGCCGTTTTCATGCCTAGGTGTTGGAAAATCCCATTTTTCGATCGTAATTCTCTAACAGGGAGTCCAATTTGCGAACCGTCAATTCCTACAAGTTACTCTACCCTCGAGCGAGTTGCTCGTGCCCGTTTTCGATTTTTCCCGCATCTGTTTCCCATTCCGGGCCCCCGGCGGGCCGTTTTCGAGCCTAAGTGTTGGAAAATCCTAGGTTTCGCTCGTAATTCTCTAACCAGGGGTCCTATTTGCGAACCGTCTGTTCCTACAAGTTACTATGTCCTCGAGCGAGTTGCTCGTGCCCGGTTTTCGATTTTTCCCGCATCTGTTTCCCATTCCGGGCCTCCGGCGGGCCGTTTTCGAGCCTAAGTGTTAGAAAATCCTAGGTTTTGCTCATAATTCTCTAACCGGGAGTCCTATTTGCGAACCGTCAGTTCCTACAAGTTACTCTACCCTCAAGCGAAGTGCTCGTGACGGTTTTCGATTTTTCCCGCGGCCGTTTCCCATTCTGGGCCTCCGGCAGTCCGTTTTCATTCCTAAGTGTTGGAAAATCCTTTGTTTCGCCCGTAATTCTCTAACCGAGAGTCGTATTTGCGAACCGTTGGTTCTTACAAGTTAGTCCACCCTCGAGATAAGTGCTCGTTCTAGTTTCTAATTTTTTTTGTGGCCGTTTCCCATTGCGGGCCTCCGACGGGCCATTTTCGAGCCTAAGTGTTGTAAGATCCCAAGTTTCGCTCGTAATTCTCTAACCAGGGGTCCTATTTGCGAACCGTCAGTTCCTACAAGTTACTCTACCCTGAAGCGAAGTGCTCGTGCCAGTTTTTGATTTTTCTCGCGGCCGTTTCCTTTTTGGGCCTACGCCGGGCCGTTTTTGTGCCTAAGTGTTGGAAAACCCCATGTTTCATGCGTAATTGTGTAAGCGAGAGTCGTATTTGCGAACCGTCGTTCTTACAAGTTGTCCACCCTTGAGATAAGTGCTCATTCCAGTTTCTAACTTTTTTCGCGGCCGTTTCCCATTGCGGGCCTCCGGCGGGCCATTTTCGAGCCTAAGTGTTGTAAGATCCCAAGTTTCGCTCGTAATTCCCTAACCAGGAGTCCTATTAATGAACCGTCAGTTCCTATAAGTTACTCTACCCTCAAACGAACTGCTCATGCCCGTTACCGAATTTTCCTAATGTTGGATACCGCGATCACTGAGAGGGGGGGGTGAATCAGTGATTTCTAAAAACAGGTCCAATTCAACAACAAAACAAGTCAAACCACACAATGACACCAGATTTAACGTGGTTCACCGAATTGCTACGTCCACGGTTCAAAGACTGTCCGAACACCAATCCGGGATAGATCTGAATCTTATTTAGTCGCACCAACGACAAAGAGCACCAACCCTTAGTTTCAGATAGCACCAACTATCTAGGAAGCACCGACTCCCCTTACAATTTATCTGCACCCACAGATAGGATCACCAAACCCCAAACACCAAGCACCAACTTGATGTTAAAAACAGAATAGAAATAAACTCTGTCTACAGCCCTTCCCCTCTACAATTCTCTCTCTCTCAATCCCTTACAAATTGAAATCTAAAGCATAAAGAGAGACACTTAACTCATGGACGAAATCACCATCTTCAAGAGCACAATCCCGTCCATAATTGCTGTAGAAAGATGCAGCACAACAGCAACAGCAACAGCACCAGCACACAGCACACTCTTCTCTCTTCTCTTCTCTCTCTTCTCTTCTCTTCTGGTGTATTTTTAGAACGACCCATACATGCCTTTATATAGGTTATAGTAACCCTTAATTGTGTTCAAGATGGGCTACAATTCGTTTAGAAAGAGTCCCAAACAAATTAGATAAGAGTGCTGAATTTTCGTGCAAAACTTCTAATTCTGCGCAACTCTGGTTCCCGTGCTCGGTCGACATCCTGGCTTGCTCGGTCGACCGAAGACACTGACTGGAAACAGACAACTTTTGAGCTCGGTCGACATCCTGGGGTCCCGGTCGACCGAAGACACACTGTGTCACGAAAATAACTGAGAGGTGCCTGAATCTATTTTCTGCAGGTTTCTTCTTGCTCGGTCGACCTCATGAAGAGCCCGGTCGACCGCGTGCTCTGCTTCAGGAATTCTGAATTCCTGACTGTTTCACTTCTGTTTCTTCTTTTCAGCTCTATCAACACTAGCCTATTAACATCATGTTTGTGACAATGTGTTGACAAGAATTCCAACTCAAATCAATACTTGAGATGCTAACTTCTTCAATTCATCAAAAGACTTCTCAAGTCATCTCAAATTCCAACAATCTCCCCCTTTGGAATTGTTGGCAACACTATTGGAACTTCAACACTTTCAACTCCAGCTTGCAGCTCTTCCAAGTTCTTTTCAACACGCACTTGGAACCAATTCTGAAATTCTGAAATAACAATCATGCACTGTCACAATCTCCCCCTAGCTTTCATAGCACAACATCTCTCCTTGCTATCATAGCATAACATCTCTCCCCCTTTGACAACAAGTCCAAAGGGACCAAACCGAGGAGCGAATAGGATATTCAATGAATACATTGCTCCCCCTTTCAAGCACAACTCCTACGGTTTAGGAGAGTGAGTAACTCCTAACTTTTTCTGGAGATACTCGAAGACTTCCTTTGGCAGAGGTTTCGTGAAAATATCAGCCACTTGCTCAGTTGTTGGAACATATTCCAACTTGACCTCTCCATCAGCAACTTTATCTTTAAGAAAATGATAACGAATTGCTACATGCTTTGTTCGAGAGTGCTGAACAGGATTCTTAGATATATGAATTGCACTCGTGTTGTCACATAGGATCGGCGTAGGATCCGTTGTAGGAACTCCTAGATCAGAGAGCATTTGCCGCATCCATAACACTTGCGTACAACAAGTTGCCGCTGCAATATATTTCGCTTTCGCTGTCGAAAGGGATACTGAGTCTTGCTTCTTACTATGCCAAGCAACTAATCTTTCTCCAAGATAAAATGCGCCGCCGCTAGTACTCTTGCGATCATCTACGCATCCAGCCCAATCAGCATCAGAATATGCAACAAGAGTGAAGGATTTGCCTTTGGGATACCAGATACCAAGCTCCATAGTACCTTTCAGATATCGAAAGATTCTTTTCACTGCTGTAAGGTGCGTTTCAGTTGGTGCTGCTTGAAAACGTGCAACCATACATACTGCTTGTAGAAGATCTGGTCTTGTTGCAGTCAAGTAGAGCAAGCTTCCTATCATAGAGCGATAGGTGGTATGATCAACGGACGAGGCCTTATCATCTTTGCTAAGCTTCGTGTTCGTTGACATTGGTGTGCTCACTGGCTTGCTGTCTTCCATATTGAACCTTTTCAGCATTTCCTTAATGTACTTCATTTGTGATATGAAGATGCCATGTTTCAGCTGCTGCACTTGTAAACCAAGAAAGAACTTTAGTTCTCCAAGCATTGACATCTCAAATTCATTCTTCATCTCTTCAGCAAAATTCCTGCACATCTCCTCATCATTGCCACCAAAGATTATGTCATCAACATAAACAATGACAACCAGCTGTTTGCTTAACTCAGTTTTGACATACAGATTGCTATCAACCATTCCTTTTCCAAAACCGATCTTGCGGAGATAGAGATCCAGCCTTGCATACCATGCCCTTGGCGCTTGTTTCAGTCCATAAAGAGCCTTTTTCAACTTGCACACTAGATCTGAATGTTTGCTGATGAGAAAACCATCAGGTTGCTCAATGTAGACTTCTTCTTCAAGTAAACCATTCAAGAAAGCTGACTTTACGTCCATCTGAAATACCTTGAAGGTTTTGTATGCTGCCAATGCAAGAAACATACGAATAGCTTCCAGACGAGCCACCGGTGCAAAGGTCTCTTCAAAATCTATGCCTTCAACTTGAGCATAGCCTTTACAAACCAACCTTGCTTTGTTTCTAATTACTTGACCATCTTCATTCAGCTTATTCCGAAAGACCCATTTAGTACCAATAACATTCTTATCAGTAGGTCTAGGAACAAGTTCCCATGTGGAGTTCTTCTCAATTTGCTCCAACTCCTCATGCATAGCTTTCAACCAACTATCATCGAGACTGGCTTCAGCCACAGTCTTGGGTTCAATGGTGGACACAAGTGAGTAATTGCTAACTACACTTTGTCTAGTTTGAACGCCTGCCTTAGGATCTCCAATGATCTGATCCTTAGGGTGTTGCTCTACCCAAGTGCTGTGCTTCTTAGGTGAAGTATCTTCTGAGTCATCCTTTGATTTCTCAGAATCATTAGATTCAGCCATCTCATCATCAATCTCACTCGAGTCCTCATAAACTGGACTGTCATTATGAGTTGCATTCTTTGGTTCAATATTCTCATCTATTCTCACATCAGCACTTTCTATGATTTTTCTGGTTCTTTTGTTAAGACACCTATATGCCTTGCTAGTAGAGGAGTAACCCAGAAATATACCTTCGTCAGCTCTTTCTTCAAATTTGCCCGGATTTTGTTCGAGCCGCTTGATGTAACACTTGCTGCCGAAGACTCTGAAGTGCTTGACTGTTGCTTTTCTTCCAAACCATAGCTCATAGGGAGTTTTGACTTCATGTGGCCTGATCAAGCATCGATTTTGAATGTATACAGCCGTATGAATTGCCTCTTTCCAATACTTGTCAGCCATCTTGCTTTCACTTAGCATCGTACGAGCCATCTCTTGTACGGTGCGATTCTTCCGTTCCACAACTCCATTTTGCTGTGGAGTTCTAGGGGCTGAGTACTGTCTTTGAATGCCATGATGTTCACAATATTTAGTGAACTCTTCAGATGTGAACTCGCCTCCACGATCAGACCTTAAAATCTTGATACGTTTTTCCAATTGATTTTCAACCTGTGCTTTAAACACTTTAAAACGATCAAGTGCTTGATGCTTATGCTTAAGAAACAATACCCATGTCATACGAGTATAATCATCAATGCATAACATGAAATACTTATCTCCATTGGTGCTTTGAGTTCGCATCGGTCCACAGAGATCAGTGTGCACTAGCTCAAGAGGTTTCTTAGAATGATGCTCCTTTGACTTGAACATAACCCTCGTTTGCTTTCCCTTTTGGCAAGAGTCGCAAATGGGATTGGAAGGCTTTTCAACTTTAGACATGCCTCTTACAGCCTTTGAATTGCAAATCTTTGACATGTTATCAAAGCTTAGATGCCCAAGGCGTTTGTGCCACAACCAACTTTCCTCTGTCCGACTCATCAAGCAGGTCTTTTCAGCTCCATCTGACAATGTATAGAGATTTCCAGCAGTTCTTGATCCAGTTGCCACTGTTTTGCCGTTGCTACTCTTCTTGATGGCAAACCCATTCTTTGTGAAGATAACTTCATGACCCTTGTCACAGATCTGGCTCACACTAAGCAGGTTGTGTCTCAATCCAGACACATATAAGACTTCTTCCGATCTGATCTTGTTTGCCATAAGCCGAATAACACCTTTTCCGCAGATTTTGGCACCATCATTGTTGCCAAACTTCACTGAACCGCCTTCATAGTGCTGTAATTTGATGAATTTCTCTTTATCACCAGTCATATGGCTTGAACAACCACTATCAAGGACCCATGGTGCTGCCTTCTTTTGTGCATTGAATGCCATTTGCACAATGAGAGATTCTTTGGGACTTTCTTGCACTTTGCTTTGCTCTCCAAGCCTTGACTAACTTGGGTTTCTTTTCAACCTGAAATTTGTTAGCAATATGCAACCTACAATCCCTAGCCAAGTGTCCATAATTATGACACATATGGCACTCAATTTTGTGGCTGTTTAGGATTGAAAAAGGATTCCTAGTTACAAATGGGCTGTTTCTTACATAGAATTTGCAATCAGCTCTTTTATGTCCAAACATATTACAATGAAAGCAATAACCATAGAATTTGTATCTTCTTTGTGGCTGGTTAGTCTTCATTACCTTTCTAACAGGAATGGACTCCTTTCTAGGTTGAGTGGGCTTCATAGAGTTAGAAGGTGCAGTGACTTGCTTCACAAACTCTTTCTTTTCAGGAGGTGCAATCTTAGAGGATTCACCTTTCTCAAATCCTAGACCAAATCTGAAGTGGGCAGGTCTTTGAACTTTCAGTAGTTCATTGAGTTTCATAGTCCCTTCAATCGCTTGGAGCGCTTTGAGTTTTTTGCTATTTTCCAAATTTTCAGCCTTTGCTCTAGCGATCTCAGTTTCAAGTTTCATAGCCTCTTCCTTTTTGATACTTATTTGGTTTTCAAGGACTTCTACCATTCTTTTATATTCTTCTACTTGAGTTTTCAAAGCAATAATGGAACTTTCAGATTCATGGAGAAGTTTCAGATTTTTCTTACTTGATTTGCGTTCCATGCTAAGCTCCTCAAGTGCGGCTATGAGTTCCTCTTCAAGATTGACTTCAGCCTCCTCATCCTCTTCCGGATCTAGCTCTTCTTCTTCTTCAACAGTGACCATGAAGAGAGCTTCGGTTGATTCATCATCGTCTGAAGTTTCAGACGTGCTGTCATCTTGTTGACATAGAAAGTTTTTAGCTTTGCCCCTTTTTCTGAAATTTCTCTTTCCTTTACTCTTTTCAGCATAAGAGTCATTATCATTGTCTTCTTTTAGCGGACACTTCGCAGCAAAGTGACCAATACCTCCACAATTGAAGCATTTAAAGGGTAGCTTCCCTTTGTACTTGCCATTGCTTCCTTTCTTCAACTTTCTAACAAATTGAGCCTCAAGCTCATCATCATCAGAATCAACATCATGACCAGCAGTCTCTTTTGCCTTTTTCTGAACTTTGAAGGCCGCTTCTTTATCAGATGAAGACGTCTTTCCTATGCGCATCTCATAGGCAGTTAGAGAACCATGTAATTCATCCATGGAAAATGCATTCAGATCTTTGGCTTCTTCGATGGCTGAGACTTTTGAATCAAACCGGGGAAGAAGAGATCTTAGAACCTTTTTGACGATGACCGGCTCTTTAATCTCCTCCCCTAGTCCACGAATGTCATTCGTGACTTCATTCACTCGTTGCATATACGAGTCAACATTCTCGCTTTCCTCCATGCGAAGAGACTCGAATTGAGAGCGATGAGTTTGCAATTTGGCTTCTTTAATCTTCTCATCACCTTCATGTATGCTTTGCAACTTGTCCCAAATTTCCTTGGCTGTTTTGCATGCAATTACTTTGACAAGCTCGCTGTCCACAAGGCCACTAAAGAGTGCATTCTGCGCCTTGGAGTCATTGTCTGCCAACTTCTTCGATGCAGTATCATTGGGTACGGTGGCAGCATTGTAACCGGCTCTGACAGCCTCCCAACATCATAGCCAAGAGATTTGATGAAGGCTTGCATCCTAATCTTCCAAAAAGAGTAATTAGAACCATCAAACAGAGGTGCTTTCATATTCCCTGTATTGACTGCCATGTGATTTGACAAGAGATCACCCTTAGCGTATTAAACTGATCAAGGGAACCTCGCTCTGATACCAATTGTTGGATACTGCGATCACTGAGAGTGGGGGGTGAATCAGTGATTTCTAAAAACAGGTCCAATTCAACAACAAAACAAGTCAAACCACACAATGACACCAGATTTAACGTGGTTCACCGAAAGGCTACGTCCACGGTTCAAAGACTGTCCGAACACCAATCCGGGACAGATCTGAATCTTATTTAGTCGCACCAACGACAAAGAGCACCAACCCTTAGTTTCAGATAGCACCAACTATCTAGGAAGCACCGACTCCCCTTACAATTTATCTGCACCCACAGATAGGATCACCAAACCCCAAACACCAAGCACCAACTTGATGTTAAAAATAGAATAGAAATAAACTCTGTCTACAGCCCTTCCCCTCTACAATTCTATCTCTCTCAATCCCTTACAAATTGAAATCTAAAGCATAAAGAGAGACACTTAACTCATGGACGAATCACCATCTTCAAGAGCACAATCCCGTCCATAATTGCTGTAGAAAGATGCAGCACAACAGCAACAGTAACAGCACCAGCACACAGCACACTCTTCTCTCTTCTCTTCTCTCTCTTCTCTTCTCTTCTGGTGTATCTTTAGAACGACCCATACATGCCTTTATATAGGTTATAGTAACCCTTAATTGTGTTCAAGATGGGCTACAATTCGTTTAGAAAGAGTCCCAAACAAATTAGATAAGAGTGCTGAATTTTCGTGCAAAACTTCTAATTCTGCGCAACTCTGGTTCCCGTGCTCGGTCGACATCCTGGCTTGCTCGGTCGACCGAAGACACTGACTGGAAACAGACAACTTTTGAGCTCGGTCGACATCCTGGGGTCCCGGTCGACCGAAGACACACTGTGTCACGAAAATAACTGAGAGGTGCCTGAATCTATTTTCTGCAGGTTTCTTCTTGCTCGGTCGACCTCATGAAGAGCCCGGTCGACCGCGTGCTCTGCTTCAGGAATTCTGAATTCCTGACTGTTTCACTTCTGTTTCTTCTTTTCAGCTCTATCAACACTAGCCTATTAACATCATGTTTGTGACAATGTGTTGACAAGAATTCCAACTCAAATCAATACTTGAGATGCTAACTTCTTCAATTCATCAAAAGACTTCTCAAGTCATCTCAAATTCCAACACCTAACCCGGGCCCCCGCGGGCCATTTTTGAGCCTAAGTGTCGGAAAATCCCATTTTTCGGTCGTAATTCTCTAACCGGGAGTCCTATTTGCGAACCGTCAGTTCCTACAAGTTTCTCTACCCTCGAACGAAATGCTCGTGCCGGTTTCTGATTTTTTACGTGGTCGTTTCCCATTCCGGACCCCCGGCGGGCCGTTTTCTAGACTAAGTGTTGGAAAATCCCATGTTTCGCTCGTAATAATCTAATCGGGAGTCCTATTTGCGAACCGTCAGTTCCTACAAGTTACTCTTCCCTCCAGCGAAGTGCTCGTGCCGATTTCTGATTTTTTACGTGGACGTTTCCCATTCCGGGCCCCCGGCGGGCCGTTTTCGAGCCTAAGTGTTGGAAAATCCCCATTTTTTCGGTCGTCATTCTCGAACAGGGAGTCCTATTGTGAACCGTCAGTTCCTACAAGTTACACTACCCTCGACCAAAGTGCTTATGCCCGTTTTCGATTTTTTACGTGTTCGTTTCCCATTGCAGGCCCCCGGCGGGCCGTTTTTCGAGCCTAGGTGTTGGAAAATCCAATTTTTCGATCGTAATTCTCTAACAAGGAGTCCAATATGTGAACCGTCAGTTCCTACAAGTTACTCTACCCTCGAGCGAGTAGCTCGTTCCTGTTTTCGATTTTTTCCCGCTGCCGTTCCCATTCCGGGCCCCCGATAGGCCCTTTTCGAGCCTAAGTGTTGGAAAATCCCAGGTTTCGCTCGTAATTCTCTAACCGGGAGTCCTATTTGCGAACCGTCAGTTCCTACAAGTTACTCTACCCTCAAGCGAAGTGGTCGTGCCGGTTTTCAATTTTTTCAGGCGGCCGTTTCCCATTCCGGACCCCCGGCGGGCCGTTTTCGAGACTAAGTGTTGGAAAATCCCAAGTTTCGCTCGTAATAATCTAACCGGGAGTCCTATTTGCAAACCGTCAGTTCCTACAAGTTACACTACCCTTAAGCAAAGTGCTCGTGCCGGTTTTCTAATTTTTCCCCGCGGCCGTTTTCGAGGCTAAGTGTTGGAAAATCCTATGTTTCGCCCGTAATTCACTAACTGAGAGTCGTATTTGCTAACCGTCGGTTCTTACAAGTTAGTCCACCCTCGAGATAAGTGCTCGTTCCAGTTTCTAATTTTTCTCACGGCCGTTTCCCATTGCGGGCCTCCGGCGGGCCATTTTCGAGCCTAAGTGTTGTAAGATCCCAAGTCTCGCTCGTAATTCCCTAACCAGGAGTCCTATTTATGAACTGTCAGTTCCTACAAGTTACTCTTCCCTCGAATGAAGTGCTCGTGCCCGTTACCGAATTTTCCTGACCCGGGCCCCCGCGGGCCGTTTTTGAGCCTAAGTGTCGGAAAATCCCATTTTTCGGTCGTAATTCTCTAACCGGGAGTCCTATTTGCGAACCGTCAGTTCCTATAAGTTACTCTACCCTCGAACGAAATGCTCGTGCCGGTTTTTGATTTTTTACGTGGTCGTTTCCCATTCCGGGCCCCCGGCGGGCCGTTTTCGAGACTAAGTGTTGGAAAATCCCATGTTTTGCTGGTAATAATCTAACCGGGAGTCCTATTTACGAACCGTCAGTTCCTATATGTTACTCTTCCCTCGAGCCAAGTGCTCGTGCCGATTTCTGATTTTTTACATGGACATTTCACATTCCGGGCCCCCGGCGGGCCGTTTTCGAGCCTAAGTGTTGAAAAATCCAATGTTTCGCTCGTAATTCTCTAACCGGGAGTCCTATTTGCGAACCGTCAGTTCCTACAAGTTACTCAACCCTCGAATGAAATGCTCGTGCCAGTTTCTGATTTTTTACGTGGTCATTTCCCATTCTGGACCCCCGGCGGGCCATTTTCGAGACTAAGTGTTGGAAAATCCCAGGTTTCGCTCGTAATAATCTAACTCCGAGTCCTATTTGCGAACCGTCAGTTCCTACAAGTTACTCTACCCTCAATCGAAGTGCTCGTGCCGGTTTTTGATTTTTCCCGCGGCCGTTTCCCATTCCGGGCCTCCGGCGGGCCGTTTTCATGCCTAAGTGTTGGAAAATCCCATGTTTCACTCGTAATTCTCTCACCGGAAGTCCTATTTGCGAACCGTCAGTTCCTACAAGTTACTCTACCCTCTAACGAAATGCTCGTGCCGGTTTCTGATTTTTTACGTGTCGTTTCCCATTTCGGACAACCGGCGGGCCGTTTTCGAGATAAAGTGTTGGAAAATCCCATGTTTCGCTCGTAATAATCTAACCAGGAGTCCTATTTACGAACCGTCAGTTCCTACAAGTTACTCTTCCCTCAAGCCAAGTGCTCGTGCCGATTTCTGATTTTTTACGTGGCCGTTTCCCATTCCGGGCCCCCGGCGGGCCGTTTTCGAGCCTAAGTGTTGGAAAATCTCATTTTCCGGTCGTAATTCTCAAACAGGGAGTCCTATTTGTGAACCGTCAGTTCCTACAAGTTACACTACCCTCGACCAAAGTGCTCATGCCAGTTTTTGATTTTTTACGTGTTCGTTTCCCATTGCGGGCCCCCGGCGGGCCGTTTTCGAGACTAGGTGTTGGAAAATTCCAATTTTCGATCGTAATTCTCTAACAGGGAGTCCTATTTGCGAACCGTCAGTTCCTACAAGTTACTCTACCCTCGAGCGAGTAGCTCGTGCCTGTTTTCGATTTTTCCCGCTGCCGTTTCCCATTCCGGGCCCCCGGCGGACCGTTTTCGAGCCTAAGTGTTGGAAAATCCCATGTTTCGCTCGTAATTTTCTAACCGGGAGTCCTATTTACGAACCGTCAGTTCCTACATGTTTCTCAACCCTCAAGCGAAGTGCTAGTGCCGGTTTTTGATATTTCCCGCGGCCGTTTCCCATTCCGGGCCTCCGGCGGGCCATTTTCGTGCCTAAGTGTTGGAAAATCCTATGTTTCGCCCGTAATTCTCTAACCGAGAGTCGTATTTGCGAACCGCCGGTTCTTACAAGTTAGTCCACCCTCGAGATAAGTGCTCGTTCCAATTCCTAATATTTTTCGCGGCCGTTTTCCATTGCGGGCCTTCGGCGGACCATTTTCGAGCCTAAGTGTTGTATGATCCCATGTTTCACTCGTAATTCTCTAACCAGGAGTCCCATTTGTGAACCGTCAGTCCCTACAAGTTACTCCACCCTCGAACGAAGTGCTAGTGCCCGTTACCGAATTTTCCCGACCCGGGCCCCCGGCAGGCCGTTTTTGAGCCTAAGTGTCGGAAAATCCCATTTTTGGTCGTAATTCTCTAACCGGGAGTCCTATTTGCGAACCGTCAGTTCCTATAAGTTACTCTACCCTCGAACGAAATGCTCGTGCCGGTTTCCGATTTTTTACGTGGTCGTTTCCCATTCCGGGCCCCCAGCGGGCCGTTTTCGAGACTAAGTGTTGGAAATTCCCATGTTTCGCTCGTAATAATCTAACCGGGAGTCCTATTTGCGAACCGTCAGTTCCTACAAGTTACTCTTCCCTCGAGCGAAGTGCTCGTGCTGATTTCTGATTTTTTACGTGGCCGTCTCCCATTCTGGGCCCCCGGCGGGCCATTTTCGAGCCTAAGTGTCGGAAAATCTCATTTTTCGGTCGTAATTCTCAAACAGGGAGTCCTATTTGCGAACCGTCAGTTCCTACAAGTTACACTACCCGCGACCAAAGTATTCATGCCGGTTTTTTATTTTTTACGTTGCCGTTTCCCGTTGCTGGCCCCCGGCTGGCCGTTTTCGAGCCTAAGTGTCGGGAAATCCCATTTTTCGGTCGTAATTCTCTAATCGGGAGTCCTATTTGCGAACCGTCAGTTCCTACAAGTTACTATACCCTCGAGCGAGTTGCTCGTGCCCGTTTTCGATTTTTCCCACATCTGTTTCCCATTCCGGGCCCCCGGCGGGCCGTTTTCGAGCCTAAGTGTTGGAAAATCCTAGGTTTCGCTCGTAATTCTCTAACCAGGGGTCCTATTTGCGAACCGTCAGTTCCTACAAGTTACTCTACCCTCAAGCAAAGTGCTCGTGCCGGTTTTCGATTTTTCCCGCGGCCGTTTCCCATTCTGGGCCTCCGGCGGGCCGTTTTCATTCCTAAGTGTTGGAAAATCCTTTGTTTCGCCCGTAATTCTCTAACCGAGAGTCGTATTTGCGAACCGTTGGTTCTTACAAGTTAGTCCACCCTCGAGATAAGTGCTCGTTCTAGTTTCTAATTTTTTTTGTGGCCGTTTCCCATTGCGGGCCTCCGACGGGCCATTTTCGAGCCTAAGTGTTGTAAGATCCCAAGTTTCGCTCGTAATTCTCTAA
This sequence comes from Litsea cubeba, assembly GCA_012931725.1. NCBI lineage: Eukaryota > Viridiplantae > Streptophyta > Magnoliopsida > Laurales > Lauraceae > Litsea > Litsea cubeba. Next base: position 39,364,390 of record CM022947.1, on the reverse strand, counting down.
CCAGAGGTCCTATTTGGGAACCGTCAGTTCCTACAAGTTACTCTACCCTGAAGCGAAGTGCTCGTGCCAGTTTTCGATTTTTCTCGTGGCCGTTTCCCTTTCTGGGCCTCCGGCGGGCCGTTTTCATGCCTAAGTGTAGGAAAATCCCATGTTTCATGCGAAATTGTGTAAGCGAGAGTCGTATTTGCGAACCGTCGGTTCTTACAAGTTAGTCCACCCTCGAGATAAGTGCTCGTTCCAGTTTCTAATTTTTCTCGCGGCCGTTTCCCATTGCGGGCCTCCGGCGGGCCATTTTCGAGCCTAGGTGTGGTAAGATCCAAAGTTTCGCTCGTAATTCTCTAACCAGGAGTCTTATTTGTGAACCGTCAGTTCCTACATGTTACTCTACCCTCGAATGAAGTGCTCGTGCCCATTACCGAATTTTCCTGACCCGGGCCCCCGGCGGGCTGTTTTTGGGCCTAAGTGTCGGAAAATCCCATTTTTCGATCGTAATTCTCTAACCGGCAGTCCTATTTGCGAACCGTCAGTTCCTACAAGTTACTCTACCCTCTAACGAAATGCTCGTGCCGGTTTCTGATTTTTTACGTGGTCGTTCCCCATTCCGGACAACCGGCGGGCCTTTTTCGAGAGAAAGTGTTGGAAAATCCCATGTTTCGCTCGTAATAATCTAATCGGGAGTCCTATTTGCGAACCGTCAGTTCCTACAAGTTACTCTTCCCTCCAGCGAAGTGCTCGTGCTGATTTCTGATTTTTTATGTGGACGTTTCCCATTCCGGGCCCCCAGCGGTCCGTTTTCGAGCCTAAGTGTTGGAAAATCCCATTTTTCGGTCGTCATTCTCAAACAACGAGTCCTATTTGTGAACCGTTAGTTCCTACAAGTTACACTACCCTCGACCAAAGTGCTCATGCCGGTTTTCGATTTTTTACGTGTTCGTTTCCCATTGCGGGCCCCCGGCGGGCCGTTTTCGAGCCTAGGTGTTGGAAAATCCCATTTTTCGATCGTAATTCTCTAACAGGGAGTCCAATTTGCGAACCGTCAATTCCTACAAGTTACTCTACCCTCGAGCGAGTTGCTCGTGCCCGTTTTTGATTTTTCCCGCATCTGTCTCCCATTCCGAGCCCCCCGCGGGCCGTTTTCGAGCCTAAGTCCTGGAAAATCCTAGGTTTCGCTCGTAATTCTCTAACCAGGGGTCCTATTTGCGAACCGTCAGTTCCTACAAGTTACTCTACCCTCAAGCAAAGTGCTCGTGCCGGTTTTTGATTTTTCCCGCGGCCGTTTCCCATTTTGGGCTCCGGCGGGCCGTTTTCCTTCCTAAGTGTTGGAAAATCCTATGTTTCGCCCGTAATTCTCTAACCGAGAGTCGTATTTGCGAACCGTCGGTTCTTACAAGTTAGTCCACCCTCGAGATAAGTGCTCGTTCCAGTTTCTAATTTTTCTCGCGGCCGTTTCCCATTGCGGGCCTCCGGCGGGCCATTTTCGAGCCTAGGTGTTGTAAGATCCAAAGTTTCGCTCGTAATTCTCTAACCAGGAGTCTTATTTGTGAAATGTCAGTTCCTACCTGTTACTCTACCCTCGACTGAAGTGCTCGTGCCCGTTACCGAATTTTCCTGACCCGGGCCCCCGGCGGGCTGTTTTTGAGCCTAAGTGTCGGAAAATCCCATTTTCGGTCGTAATTCTCTAACCGGCAGTCCTATTTGCGAACCGTCATTTCCTACAAGTTACTCTACCCTCGAACGAAATGCTCGTGCCGGTTTCTGATTTTTTACGTGGTCGTTTCCCATTTCGGACCACCGGCGGGCCGTTTTCGAGACAAAGTGTTGGAAAATCCCATGTTTCGCTCGTAATAATCTAACCGGGAGTCCTATTTGCGAACCGTCGGTTCCTACAAGTTACTCTTCCCTCAAGCCAAGTGCTCGTGCCGATTTCTGACTTTTATGTGGCCGTTTCCCATTCCGGGCCTCCGGTGGGCCGTTTTCGAGCCTAAGTGTTGGAAAATCTCATTTTCCGGTCGTAACTCTCAAACAGGGAGTCCTATTTGTGAACCGTCAGTTCCTACAAGTTACACTACCCTCGACCAAAGTGCTCATGCCAGTTTTCGATTTTTTACGTGTTCGTTTCCCATTGCAGGCCCCCGGCGGGCCATTTTCGAGCCTAGGTGTTGGAAAATCCAATTTTTCGATCGTAATTCTCTAACAGGGAGTCCAATTTGCGAACCGTCAATTCCTACAAGTTACTCTACCCTCGAGCGAGTAGCTCGTGCCTGTTTCTGATTTTTCCCGCTGCCGTTTCCCATTCCGGGCCTCCGGCGGGCCGTTTTCGTGCCTAAGTGTTGGAAAATCCTATGTTTCGCCCGTAATTCTCTAACCGAGAGTCGTATTTGCGAACCGTCGGTTCTTACAAGTTAGTCCGCCCTCGAGATAAGTGCTCGTTCCAATTTCTAATATTTTTCGCGGCCGTTTTCCATTGCGGGCCTTCGGCGGACCATTTTCGAGCCTAAGTGTTGTATGATCCCATGTTTCACTCGTAATTCTCTAACCAGGAGTCCCATTTGTGAACCGTCAGTCCCTACAAGTTACTCCACCCTCGAAGGAAGTGCTAGTGCCCGTTACCGAATCTTTTCCCGACCAGGGCCCCCGGCAGGCCGTTTTTTGAGCTAAGTGTCGGAAAATCCCATTTTTGGTCGTAATTCTCAAACCGGGAGTCCTATTTGCGAACCGTCAGTTCCTATAAGTTACTCTACCCTCGAGCGAAATGCTCGTGCCGGTTTCCGATTTTTTACGTGGTCGTTTCCCATTCTGGGCCCCCAGCGGGCCGTTTTCGAGACTAAGTGTTGGAAATTCCTATTTTTCGCTCGAAATAATCTAATCGGGAGTCCTTTTTGCGAACCATCAGCTCCTACAAGTTACTCTTCCCTCGAGCGAAGTGCTTGTGCTGATTTTTGATTTTTTACGTGGCCGTCTCCCATTCTGGGCCCCCATCGGGCCATTTTCGAGCCTAAATGTCGGAAAATCTCATTTTTCGGTCGTAATTCTCAAACAGGGAGTCCTATTTGCGAACCGTCAGTTCCTACAAGTTACACTACCCTCGACCAAAGTATTCATGCCGGTTTTTTATTTTTTACATTGCCGTTTCCCGTTGCGGGCCCCCGGCGGGCCGTTTTCGAGCCTAGGTGTTGGAAAATCCCATTTTTCGATCGTAATTCTCTAACAGGGAGTCCAATTTGCGAACCGTCAATTCCTACAAGTTACTCTACCCTCGAGCGAGTTGCTCGTGCCCGTTTTCGATTTTTCCCGCATCTGTTTCCCATTCCGGGCCCCCGGCGGGCCGTTTTCGAGCCTAAGTGTTGGAAAATCCTAGGTTTCGCTCGTAATTCTCTAACCAGGGGTCCTATTTGCGAACCGTCAGTTCCTACAAGTTACTCTACCCTCAAGCAAAGTGCTCGTGCCGGTTTTCGATTTTTCCCGCGGCTGTTTCCCATTCTAGGCCTCCGGCGGGCCGTTTTCATTCCTAAATGTTGGAAAATCCTATGTTTCGCCCGTAATTCTCCGAGAGTCGTATTTGCGAACCGTTGGTTCTTAGAAGTTAGTCCACCCTCGAGATAAGTGCTCGTTCTAGTTTCTAATTTTTTTTGTGGCCGTTTCCCATTGATGGCCGCTCCGACGGGCCATTTTCGAGCCTAAGTGTTGTAAGATCCCAAGTTTCGCTCGTAATTCTCTAACCAGGAGTACTATTTGTGAACCGTAAGTTCGTACAAGTTACTCGACCCTCGAACGAAGTGCTCGTGCCCGTTACCCAATTTTCCCGACCCGGGCCCCCGGCGGGGCGTTTGTGAGCCTAAGTGTCGGGAAATCCCATTTTTCGGTCGTAATTCTCTAATCGGGAGTCCTATTTGCGAACCGTCAGTTCCTACAAGTTACTTTACCCTCGACCGAGTTGCTCGTGCCCGTTTTCAATTTTTCCCACATCTGTTTCCCATTCCGGGCCCCCGGCGGGCCGTTTTCGAGCCTAAGTGTTGGAAAATCCTAGGTTTCGCTCGTAATTCTCTAACCAGGGGTCCTATTTGTGAACCGTCAGTTCCTACAAGTTACTCTACCCTCAAGCAAAGTGCTCATGCCGGTTTTTTGATTTTTCCCGTGGCCGTTTCCCATTCTGGGCCTCCGGCAGTCCGTTTTCATTCCTAAGTGTTGGAAAATCCTTTGTTTCGCCCGTAATTCTCTAACCGAGAGTCGTATTTGCGAACCGTTGGTTCTTACAAGTTAGTCCACCCTCGAGATAAGTGCTCGTTCTAGTTTCTAATTTTTTTTGTGGCCGTTTCCCATTGCGGGCCTCCGACGGGCCATTTTCGAGCCTAAGTGTTGTAAGATCCCAAGTTTCGCTCGTAATTCTCTAACCAGGGGTCCTATTTGTGAACCGTCAGTTCCTACAAGTTACTCAACCCTCAAGCGAAGTGCTCGTGCCAGTTTTCAATTTTTCTCGCGGCCGTTTCCCTTTCTGGGCCTCCGGCGGGCCGTTTTCGTGCCTAAGTGTTAGAAAATCCCATGTTTCATGCGTAATTGTGTAAGCGAGAGTCGTATTTGCGAACCGTCGGTTCTTACAAGTTAGTCCACCCTCGAGATAAGTGCTCGTTCCAGTTTCTAATTTTTTTCGCGGCCGTTTCCCATTGCGGGCCTCCGGCGGGCCATTTTCGAGCCTAAGTGTTGTAAGATCCCAAGTTTCGCTCGTAATTCCCTAACCAGGAGTCCTATTAATGAACCGTCAGTTCCTATAAGTTACTCTACCCTCAAACGAACTGCTCATGCCCGTTACCGAATTTTCCTAACCCGGGCCCCCGCGTGCCGTTTTTGAGCCTAAGTGTCGGAAAATCCGATTTTTCGGTCGTAATTCTCTAACTGGGAGTCCTATTTGCGAACCGTCAGTTCCTACAAGTTTCTCTACCCTCGAACGAAATGCTCGTGCCGGTTTCTGATTTTTTACGTGGTCGTTTCCCATTCCGGACCCCCGGCGGGCCGTTTTCTAGACTAAGTGTTCGAAAATCCCATGTTTCGCTCGTAATAATCTAATCGGGAGTCCTATTTGCGAACCGTCAGTTCCTACAAGTTATTCTTCCCTCCAGCGAAGTGCTCGTGCCGATTTCTGATTTTTTACGTGGACGTTTCCCATTCCGGGCCCCCGGCGGGCCGTTCGAGCCTAGGTGTTGGAAAATCCCATTTTTCGATCGGAATTCTCTAACAAGGAGTCCTACTTGCGAACCGTCAATTCCTACAAGTTACGCTACTGTCGAGCGAGTAGCTCGTGCCTGTTTCCGATTTTCCCACTGCCGTTTCCCATCCGTCAATTCCTACAAGTTATTTGTGAACCGTCAGTTCCTACCTGTTACTCTACCCTCGAATGAAGTGCTCGTGCCCGTTACCGAATTTTCCTGACCCGGGCCCCCGGCGGGCTGTTTTTGAGCCTAAGTGTCGGAAAATCCCATTTTTCGGTCGTAATTCTCTAACCGGCAGTCCTATTTGCGAACCGTCAGTTCCTACAAGTTACTCTACCCTCTAACGAAATGCTCGTGCCGGTTTCTGATTTTTTACGTGGTCGTTTCCCATTCCGGACAACCGGCGGGCCGTTTTCGAGACAAAGTGTTGGAAAATCCCATGTTTCGCTCGTAATAATCTAACCGGGAGGCCTGTTTGCGAACCGTCAGTTCCTACAAGTTACTCTTCCCTCAAGCCAAGTGCTCGTGCCGATTTCTGATTTTTTACGTGGCCGTTTCCCATTCCGGGCCCCCGGCAGGCCGTTTTCGAGTCTAAGTGTTGGAAAATCTCATTTTCCGATCGTAACTCTCAAACAGGGAGTCCTATTTGTGAACCGTCAGTTCCTACAAGTTACACTACCCTCGACCAAAGTGCTCACGCCAGTGTTCAATTTTTTACGTGTTCGTTTCCCATTGCAGGCCCCCGGCGGGCCATTTTCGAGCCTAGGTGTTGGAAAATCCCATTTTTCGATCGTAATTCTCTAACAGGGAGTCCTATTTGCGAACTGGCAATTCCTACAAGTTACTCTACCCTCGAGCGAGTAGCCCGTGCCTGTTTCCGATTTTTCCCGCTGCCGTTTCCCATTCCGGGCCCCCGGCGGGCCGTTTTCGAGCCTAAGTGTTGGAAAATCCCATGTTTCGCTCGTAATTCTCTAACCGGGAGTCCTATTTGCGAACCGTCGATTCCTACAAGTTACTCTACCCTCAAGCAAAGTGCTCTTGCCGGTTTTCAATTTTTCTCGCGGCCGTTTCCCATTCCGGGCCTCCGGCGGGCCGTTTTCGTGCCTAAGTGTTGGAAAATCCTATGTTTCGCCCGTAATTCTCTAACCGAGAGTCGTATTTGCGAACCGCCGGTTCTTACAAGTTAGTCCACCCTCGAGATAGTGCTCGTTCCAGTTTCTAGTTTTTCTCGCGGCTGTTTCCCATTGCGGGCCTCCGGCGGGCCATTTTCGAGCCTAGGTGTTGTAAGATCCAAAGTTTCTCTCGTGATTCTCTAACCAGGAGTCTTATTTGTGAACCGTCAGTTCCTACCTGTTACTCTACCCTCGAATGAAGTGCTCGTGCCCGTTACCGAATTTTCCTGACCCGGGCCCCCGGCGGGCTGTTTTTGAGCCTAAGTGTCGGAAAATCCCATTTTTCGGTCGTAATTCTCTAACCGGCAGTCCTATTTGCGAACCGTCAGTTCCTACAAGTTACTCTACCCTCTAACGAAATGCTCGTGCCGGTTTCTGATTTTTTACGTGGTCGTTTCCCATTCCGGACAACCGGCGGGCCGTTTTCGAGACAAAGTGTTGGAAAATCCCAAGTTTCGCTCGTAATAATCTAACCGGGAGTCCTGTTTGCGAACCGTCAGTTCCTACAAGTTACTCTTCCCTCAAGACAAGTGCTCGTGCCAATTTCTGATTTTTTACGTGGCCGTTTCCCATTCCGGGCCCCCGGCTGGCCGTTTTCGAGCCTAAGTGTTGGAAAATCTCATTTTACGATCGTAACTCTCAAACAGGGAGTCCTATTTGTGAACCGTCAGTTCCTACAAGTTACACTACCCTCGACCAAAGTGCTCACGCCAGTGTTCAATTTTTTACGTGTTCGTTTCCCATTGCAGGCCTCCGGCGGGCCATTTTCGAGCCTAGGTGTTGGAAAATCCAATTTTTCGATCGTAATTCTCTAACAGGGAGTCCTATTTGCGAACCGTCAGTTCCTACAAGTTACTCTACCCTCGAGCGAGTAGCTCGTGCCTGTTTCCGATTTTTCCCGCTGCCGTTTCCCATTCCGGGCCCCCGGCGGACCGTTTTCGAGCCTAAGTGTTGGAAAATCCCATGTTTCGCTCGTAATTCTCTAACCGGGAGTCCTATTTGCGAACCGTCAGTTCCTACAAGTTACTCTACCCTCAAGCGAAGTGCTCGTGCAGGTTTTCAATTTTTCTCGTGGCCGTTTCCCATTCCGGGCCTCCGGCGGGCCGTTTCGTGCCTAAGTGTTGGAAAATCCTATCTTTCGCCCGTAATTCTCTAACCGAGAGTCGTATTTGCGAACCGCCGGTTCTTACAAGTTAGTCCACCCTCGAGATAGTGCTCGTTCTAGTTTCTAATTTTTCTCGCGGCCGTTTCCCATTGCGGGCCTCCGCGGGCCATTTTCGAGCCTAGGTGTTGTAAGAATCCAAAGTTTCGCTCGTAATTCTCTAACCAGGAGTCTTATTTGTGAACCATCAGTTCCTACATGTTACTCTATCCTCGAGCGAAGTGCTCGTGCCCGTTACCGAATTTTCCTGACCCGGGCCCCCGGCGGGCCGTTTTTGAGCCTAAGTGTCGGAAAATCCCATTTTTCGGTCGTAATTCTCTAACCGGATGTCCTATTTGCGAACCGTCAGTTCCTACAAGTTACTCTACCCTCGAACGAAATGCTCGTGCTGGTTTCTGATTTTTTACGTGGTCGTTTCCCATTCCGGACAACCGGCGGGCCGTTTTCGAGACAAAGTGTTGGAAAATCCCATGTTTCGCTCGTAATAATCTAACCGGGAGGCCTGTTTGCAAACCGTCAATTCCTACAAGTTACTCTTCCCTCAAGCCAAGTGCTCGTGCCGATTTCTGATTTTTTACATGGCCGTTTCCCATTCCGGGCCCCCGGCAGGCCGTTTTCGAGTCTAAGTGTTGGAAAATCTCATTTTCCGGTCGTAACTCTCAAACATGGAGTCCTATTTGTGCACCGTCAGTTCCTACAAGTTACACTACCCTCACCAAAGTGCTCATGCCAGTTTTCAATTTTTTACGTGTTCGTTTCCCATTGCAGGCCCCCGGCGGGCCATTTTCGAGCCTAGGTGTTGGAAAATCCAATTTTTCGATCGTAATTCTCTAACAGGGAGTCCTATTTGCGAACCGTCAGTTCCTACAAGTTACTCTACCCTCGAGCGAGTTGCTCGTGCCTGTTTCCGATTTTTCCCGCTGCCGTTTCCCATTCCGGGCCCCCGGCGGGCCGTTTTCGAGCCTAAGTGTTGGAAAATCCCATGTTTCACTCGTAATTCTCTAACCGGGAGTCCTATTTGCGAACCGTCAATTCCTACAAGTTACTCTACCCTCAAGCGAAGTGCTCGTGCAGGTTTTCAATTTTTCTCGCGGCCGTTTCCCATTCCGGGCCTCCGGCGGGCCGTTTTCGTGCCTAAGTGTTGGAAAATCCTATGTTTCGCCCGTAATTCTCTAACCGAGAGTCGTATTTGCGAACCACCGGTTCTTACAAGTTAGTCCACCCTCGAGATAGTGCTCGTTCCAGTTTCTAATTTTTTTCGCGGCCGTTTCCCTTTGCGGGCCTTCGGCGGGCCATTTTCGAGCCTAGGTGTTGTAAGATCCAAAGTTTCTCTCGTAATTCTCTAACCAGGAGTCTTATTTGTGAACCGTCAGTTCCTACCTATTACTCTACCCTCGAATGAAGTGCTCGTGCCCGTTACCCGAATTTTCCTGACCCGGGCCCCCGGCGGGCTGTTTTTGAGCCTAAGTGTCGGAAAATCCCATTTTTTCGGTTTTAATTCTCTAACCGGCAGTCCTATTTGCGAACCGTCAGTTCCTACAAGTTACTCTACCCTGTAACGAAATGCTCGTGCCGGTTTCTGATTTTTTACGTGGTCGTTTCCCATTCCGGACAACCGGCGGGCCGTTTTCGAGACAAAGTGTTGGAAAATCCCATGTTTCGCTCGTAATAATCTAACCGGGAGGCCTGTTTGCGAAACCGTCAGTTCCTACAAGTTACTCTTCCCTCAAGCCAAGTGCTCGTGCCGATTTCTGATTTTTTACGTGGCCGTTTCCCATTTCGGGCCCCCGGCAGGCCGTTTTCGAGTCTAAGTGTTGGAAAATCTCATTTTCCGGTCGTAACCCTCAAACAGGGAGTCCTATTTGTGAACCGTCATTTCCTACAAGTTACACTACCCTCGACCAAAGTGCTCACGCCAGTGTTCAATTTTTTACGTGTTCGTTTCCCATTGCAGGCCCCCGGCGGGCCATTTTCGAGCCTAGGTGTTGGAAAATCCAATTTTTCGATAGTAATTCTCTAACAGGGAGTCCTATTTGCGAACCGTCAGTTCCTACAAGTTACTCTACCCTCGAGCGAGTTGCTCGTGCCTGTTTCGATTTTTCCCGCTGCCGTTTCCCATTCCGGGCCCCCGGCGGACCGTTTTCGAGCCTAAGTGTTGGAAAATCCCATGTTTCGCTCGTAATTCTCTAACCGGGAGTCCTATTTGCGAACCGTCAATTCCTACAAGTTACTCTACCCTCAAGCGAAGTGCTCGTGCAGGTTTTCAATTTTTCTCGCGGCCGTTTCCCATTCCGGGCCTCCGGCGGGCCGTTTCGTGCCTAAGTGTTGGAAAATCCTATCTTTCGCCCGTAATTCTCTAACCGAGAATCGTATTTGCGAACCGCCGGTTCTTACAAGTTAGTCCACCCTCGAGATAGTGCTCGTTCCAGTTTCTAATTTTTCTCGTGTTCCCATTGCGGGCCTCCGGCGGGCCATTTTCGAGCCAAGGTGTTGTAAGATCCAAAGTTTCACTCGTAATTCTCTAACCAGGAGTCTTATTTGTGAATCGTCAGTTCCTACCTGTTACTCTACCCTCGAATGATGTGCTCGTGCCCGTTACCGAATTTTCCTGACCCGGGCCCCCAGCGGGCCGTTTTTGAGCCTAAGTGTCGGAAAATCCCATTTTTCGGTCGTAATTCTCTAACCGGAAGTCCTATTTGCGAACCGTCAGTTCCTACAAGTTACTCTACCCTCCAACGAAATGTTCGTGCCGGTTTCTGATTTTTTACGTGGTCGTTTCCCATTCCTGACAACCGGCGGGCCGTTTTCGAGATAAAGTGTTGGAAAATCCCATGTTTCGCTCGTAATAATCTAACCGGGAGTCCTGTTTGCGAACCGTCAGTTCCTACAAGTTACTCTTCCCTCAAGCGAAGTGCTCGTGCCGATTTCTTATTTTTTACGTGGCCGTTTTACATTCAGGGCGCCCCGCAGGCCATTTTCGAGCCTAAGTGTTGGATAATCTCATTTTTCGGTCGTAACTCTCATACAGGGAGTCCTATTTGTGAACCGTCAGTTCCTACAAGTTACACTACCCTCGACCAAAGTGCTCATGGCAGTGTTTCAATTTTTTACGTTTTCGTTTCCCATTGGAGGCCCCCGGCGGGCCATTTTCGAGCCTAGGTGTTGGAAAATCCCATTTTTCGATCTTAATTCTCTAACAGGGAGTCCTATTTGCGAACCGTCAGTTCCTACAAGTTACTCTACCCTCGAGCGAGTAGCTCGTGCCTGTTTCCGATTTTTCCCGTTGGCGTTTCCCATTCCGGGCCCCCGGCGGACCGTTTTCGAGCCTAAGTGTTGGAAAATCCCATGTTTCGCTCGTAATTCTCTAATCGGGAGTCCTATTTGCGAACCGTCAGTTCCTACAAGTTACTCTACCCTCAAGCAAAGTGCTCGTGCAGGTTTTCAATTTTTCTCGCGGCCGTTTCCCATTCCGGGCCTCCGGCGGGCCGTTTTCGTGCCTAAGTGTTGGAAAATCCTATGTTTCGCCCGTAATTCTCTAACCGAGAGTCGTATTTGCGAACCGCCGGTTCTTACAAGTTAGTCCGCCCTCGAGATAGTGCTCGTTCTAGTTTCTAATTCTTCTCGCGGCCGTTTCCCATTGCGTGCCTCCGGCGGGCCATTTTCGAGACTACGTGTTGTAAGATCCAAAGCTTCGCTCGTAATTATCTAACCAGGAGTCCTATTTGTGAACCGTCAGTTCCTTCCAGTTACTCTTCCCTCGAATGATGTGCTCGTGCCCGTTACCGAATTTTCCTGACCCGGGCCCCTGGCGGGCCGTTTTTGAGCCTAAGTGTCGGAAAATCCCATTTTTCGGTCGTAATTCTCTAACCGGCAGTCCTATTTGCGAACCGTCAGTTCCTACAAGTTACTCTACCCTCTAACGAAATGCTCGTGCCGGTTTCTGATTTTTTACGTGGTCGTTTCCCATTCCGGACAACCGGCGGGCCGTTTTCGAGACAAAGTGTTGGAAAATCCCATGTTTCGCTCGTAATAATCTAACCGGGAGTCCTATTTGCGAACCGTCAGTTCCTACAAGTTACTCTTCCCTCAAGCCAAGTGCTCGTGCCGATTTCTGATTTTTTACGTGGCCGCTTCCCGTTCCGGGCCCCCGACGGGCCATTTTCGAGCCTAAGTGTTGGAAAATCTCATTTTTCGGTCGTAACTCTCAAACAGGGAGTCCTATTTGTGAACCGTCAGTTCCTATAAGTTACTCTACCCTCGACCAAAGTGCTCATGCCAGTTTTTGATTTTTTACGTGTTCGTTTCCCATTGCAGGCCCCCGGCGGGACATTTTCGAGCCTAGGTGTTGGAAAATCCAATTTTTCGATCGTAATTCTCTAACAGGGAGTCCTATTTGCGAACCGTCAATTCCTACAAGTTACTCTACTGTCGAGCGAGTAGCTCGTGCCTGTTTCTGATTTTTCCCGCATCTGTTTCCCATTCCGGGCCACCGGCGGCCGTTTTCGAGCCTAAGTGTTGGAAAATCCCATGTTTCGCTCGTAATTCTCTAACCGGGAGTCCTATTTGCGAACTGTCAGTTCCTACAAGTTACTCTACCCTCAAGCGAAGTGCTCGTGCTGGTTTCCAATTTTTCACGAGGCTGTTTCCCATTCCGGGCCTCCGGCGACCGTTTTCGTGCCTAAGTGTTGGAAAATCATATGTTTCGCCCGTAATTCTCTAACCGAGAGTCGTATTTGCGAACCGCCGGTTCTTACAAGTTAGTCCACCCTTGAGATAGTGCTCGTTCCAGTTTCTAGTTTTTCTCGCGGCCGTTTCCCATTGCGGGCCTCCGGCGGGCCATTTTCGAGCCAAGGTGTTGTAAGATCCAAAGTTTCGCTCGTAATTCTCTAACCAGGAGTCTTATTTGTGAACCGTCAGTTCCTACCTGTTACTCTACCCTCGAATGAAGTGCTCGTGCCCGTTACCGAATTTTCCTGACCCGGGCCCCCGGCGGGCTGTTTTTGAGCCTAAGTGTCGGAAAATCCCATTTTTCGGTCGTAATTCTCTAACCGGCAGTCCTATTTGCGAACCGTCAGTTCCTACAAGTTACTCTACCCTCTAACGAAATGCTCGTGCCGGTTTCTGATTTTTTACTTGGTCGTTTCCCATTCCGGACAACCGGCGGGCCGTTTTCGAGACAAAGTGTTGGAAAATCCCATGTTTCGCTCGTAATAATCTAACCGGGAGTCCTATTTGCGAACCGTCAGTTCCTACAAGTTACTCTTCCCTCAAGCCAAGTGCTCGTGCCGATTTCTGTTTTATTACGTGGCCGTTTCCCATTTCGGGCCCCCGGCGGGCCGTTGTCGAGCCTAAGCGTTGGAAAATCTCATTTTCCGGTCGTAACTCTCATACAGGGAGTCCTATTTGTGAACCGTCAGTTCCTACAGGTTACACTACCCTCGACAAAAGTGTTCATGCCAGTGTTCGATTTTTTACGTATTCGTTTCCCATTGCAGGCCCCCGGCGGGCCATTTTCGAGCCTAGGTGTTGGAAAATCCAATTTTTCGATCGTAATTCTCTAACAGGGAGTCCTATTTGCGAACCGTCAGTTCCTACAAGTTACTCTACCCTCGAGCGAGTAGCTCGTGCCTGTTTCCGATTTTTCCCGCTGCCGTTTCCCATTCTGGGCCCCCGGCGGGCCGTTTTCGAGCCTAAGTGTTGGAAAATCCCATGTTTCGCTTGTAATTCTCTAACCGGGAGTCCTATTTGCGAACCGTCAGTTCCTACAAGTTACTCTACCCTCAAGCGAAGTGCTCGTGCAGGTTTTCAATTTTTCTCGCGGCCGTTTCCCATTCCGGGCCTCCGGCGGGCCGTTTTCGTGCCTAAGTGTTGGAAAATCCTATGTTTCGCCCGTAATTCTCTAACCGAGAGTCGTATTTGCGAACCGCCGGTTCTTACAAGTTAGTCCACCCTCGAGATAAGTGCTCGTTCCAGTTTCTAATTTTTCTCGCGGCCGTTTCCCATTGCGGGCCTCCGGCGGGCCATTTTCGAGCCTAGGTGTTGTAAGATCCAAAGTTTTGCTCGTAATTCTCTAACCAGGAGTCTGTTAGGTTTTTGTTTATTGCAATTTGATGGATGCATCATTCATTTTATTCATCATTGAATTCACATACTTGCATTATTTTAGAAAACATTGAAATCTTATTTTATCCATGCATTGTTTTTAAATATGGTAAAACTCATGTTTTATGCATGAATTGGTTTTAATTGTGGATGCAATTGATTTTGTAAAAAGAATTTCAAAATTCAAGCTTAGCCTAAGTTTTAAAGTTTCAAATGATTTGTGGCTTTTTATGATTCATGATTTTAAAAAATACTTAGATTGATTTAAATCATGTTTCAAGCTTGATTTAATGGCCCCAACAAGTCCCACATCAAAAATCTTTGAAAATTGCAAAAGTATGCAAAATGGGAAAAGTGACCCAGGGCCCAGTGTACCCGGTCGACCGGGTACACATCCCGGTCGACCGCGTACACTGCGGGTCGACTGGGCATAGAGCCGTTTGGCTCTCCAACGGTCATTTTTCTGACCGTTAAGGGTCGGTCGACCGGGCCTGTCATGGGGTCGACCGGGGACACACAGAAACTCTGTTTTCTGTGTATAAAAAGGCTTCATCCCCTTTGGAAAAAGTGAGGAAGTTGTTGAACATTTTAGACCTTCCAAGCCATCTTTGAGGAGTTTGGAGTCAAGGAAAAAGGGGATGAACTAAGAAAGACCAAGAGGGTCATTAGTAAAGCTAAAGCTTGGATCATTAAGTTAAATCATCAAGTAAGCTTTACTTTTGTTAATCATATGTTTTATGCTTTGACTAAAATATTGGTAAATGATTATTAGCATATAAACTATGATGTGTTAAATCCATTACCTTCATTCAATCTTTGTTTTAGATTGTGATGGATTTCTCACTTTGATTCAAACCAAGTTTTGTGTTAAAACTTTATAAATCATGTTTTGTTAAAACCTTTGATTTGTTTTATAAACGTGTTTCATTAACTTGTTTGAATCATCTTTGTTGTTTTCATTCATTTGAATCTTAAGTTAAACCTTTGTTTTTGAAAACAACATAGCATAGCACATGCATCACTTGATTAGGCTTAAACATTCAAATTGTGATCTTTTGATTTTCACATCATTAACAAGTTTGTAGTTGTTCAAGTGATTTGCATATAACTTCAATCAAATCTTTGTGTGCCTTAACTTTCAAATGCTTCTAGCATATATTGATTAAGCCTTCTTTTTAAACTTGATTGAAGTTTTCCACACACACATATCACAAGCATTCATCTTTGCATTTCATTGTGTTGTGTGAGTTAGATTTTCATTTTCTTATCCGCCTACTTAGAGGCAATTTTTATTGAGCTTAAATTGTAATCTCATAAGAGTGTTTTGTGAAGACACTTTCTTTGAGAGAAATATTTACTTGTAAGGTTATTGCTTAGCCATTTAAAAGCATTGTGTAAAGGTTGTTGTTTAGCCTAGAAAAACAACATTGTAAGGTTATTGCTTATCCTTGGAAAGCATAATTGTAGAGGTTATTGCTTAGCCTTTTGAAAAGCATAATAGTGGAAATCCGGTGGGGTGTTGGATCACAAGCCGGTAGTGGATGTAGGCACGTTGGCCGAACCACTATAAATATTGTGTTGTGGTGCATGCTCTTGTGGTGATTGTATGTATTTAGCTTCCGCATTGTGCTTGTCATCATCACTAGTGACTAGTTAAATTAAAGAAGTTAAAATTGTTCATAATTAGTCATTAAGTGTAGCTCACCCTATTCACCCCCCCTCTAGGGTTAGGATCCCAAGGACTAACAGAGTCTTATTTAAAAACCGTCAGTTCCTACAAGTTACTCTACCCTCGAATGAAGTGCTCGTGCCCGTTACCGAATTTTCCTGACCCGGGCCCCCGGCGGGCCGTTTTTTAGCCTAAGTGTCGGAAAATCCCATTTTTCGGTCGTAATTCTCTAACCGGGAGTCCTATTTGCGAACCGTCAGTTCCTACAAGTTACTCTACCCTCTAACGAAATGCTCGTGCCGGTTTCTGATTTTTTACGTGGTCGTTTCCCATTCCGGACAACCGGCGGGCCGTTTTCAAGACAAAGTGTTGGAAAATCCCATGTTTCGCTCGTAATAATCTAACCGGGAGTCCTATTTGCGAACCGTCAGTTCCTACAAGTTACACTTCCCTCAAGCCAAGTGCTCGTGCCGATTTCTGATTTTTTACGTGGCCGTTTCCCATTCTGGGCCCCCGGCAGGCCGTTTTCGAGCCTAAGTGTTGGAAAATCTCATTTTCCGGTCGTAACTCTCAAACAGGGAGTCCTATTGTGAACCGTCAGTTCCTACAAGTTACACTACCCTCGACCAAAGTGCTCACGCCAGTGTTCAATTTTTTACGTGTTCGTTTCCCATTGCAGGCCCCCGGCGGGCCATTTTCGAGCCTAGGTGTTGGAAAATCCAATTTTTCGATCGTAATTCTCTAACAGGGAGTCCTATTTGCGAACCGTCAGTTCCTACAAGTTACTCTACCCTCGAGCGAGTTGCTCGTGCCGGTTTCCGATTTTTCCCGCTGCCGTTTCCCATTTCGGGCCCCCGGCGGGCCGTTTTCGAGCCTAAGTGTTGGAAAATCCCATGTTTCGCTCGTAATTCTCTAACCGGGAGTCCTATTTGCGAACCGTCGATTCCTACAAGTTACTCTACCCTCGAGCGAAGTGCTCGTGCAGGTTTTCAATTTTTCCCGCGGCCGTTTCCCATTCCGGGCCTCCGGCGGGCCGTTTTCGTGCCTAAGTGTTGGAAAATCCTATGTTTCGCCCGTAATTCACTAACCGAGAGCCGTATTTGCGAACCGCCGGTTATTACAAGTTAGTCCACCCTCGAGATAGTGCTCGTTCCAGTTTCTAATTTTTCTCGTGGCCGTTTCGCATTGCGGTCCTCCGGCGGGCCATTTTCGAGCCTAGGTGTTCTAAGATCCAAAGTTTCGCTCGTAATTCTCTAACCAGGAGTCTTATTTGTGAACAGTCAGTTCCGACCGATTACTCTACCCTCGAATGAAGTGCTCGTGCCCGTTACCGAATTTTCCTGACCCGGGCCCCCGGCGGGCTGTTTTTGAGCCTAAGTGTCGGAAAATCCCATTTTTTCGGTTTTAATTCTCTAACCGGCAGTCCTATTTGCGAACCGTCAGTTCCTACAAGTTACTCTACCCTCTAACGAAATGCTCGTGCCGGTTTCTGATTTTTCACGTGGTCGTTTCCCATTCCGGACAACCGGCGGGCCGTTTTCGAGACAAAGTGTTGGAAAATCCCATGTTTCGCTCGTAATAATCTAACCGGGAGGCCTGTTTGCGAACCGTCAGTTCCTACAAGTTACTCTTCCCTCAAGCCAAGTGCTCGTGCCGATTTCTGATTTTTTACGTGGCCGTTTCCCATTTCGGGCCCCCGGCAGGCCGTTTTCGAGTCTAAGTGTTGGAAAATCTCATTTTCCGGTCGTAACCCTCAAACAGGGAGTCCTATTTGTGAACCGTCAGTTCCTACAAGTTACACTACCCTCGACCAAAGTGCTCATGGCAGTGTTCAATTTTTTACGTTTTCGTTTCCCATTGGAGGCCCCCGGCGGGCCATTTTCGAGCCTAGGTGTTGGAAAATCCAATTTTTCGATCGTAATTCTCTAACAGGGAGTCCTATTTGCGAACCGTCAGTTCCTACAAGTTACTCTACCCTCGAGCGAGTAGCTCGTGCCTGTTTCCGATT
Source organism: Litsea cubeba (assembly GCA_012931725.1). Taxonomy (NCBI): domain Eukaryota; kingdom Viridiplantae; phylum Streptophyta; class Magnoliopsida; order Laurales; family Lauraceae; genus Litsea; species Litsea cubeba. The sequence goes on along the minus strand of CM022947.1, from coordinate 39,347,073 downwards.
TTTTCCCGTTGGCGTTTCCCATTCCGGGCCCCCGGCGGGCCGTTTTCGAGCCTAAGTGTTGGAAAATCCCATGTTTCGCTCGTAATTCTCTAATCGGGAGTCCTATTTGCGAACCGTCAGTTCCTACAAGTTACTCTACCCTCAAGCAAAGTGCTCGTGCAGGTTTTCAATTTTTCTCGCGGCCGTTTCCCATTCCGGGCCTCCGGCGGGCCGTTTTCGTGCCTAAGTGTTGGAAAACCCTATGTTTCGCCCGTAATTCTCTAACCGAGAGTCCTATTTGCGAACCGCCGGCTCTTACAAGTTAGTCCACCCTCGAGATAGTGCTCGTTCCAGTTTCTAATTTTTCTCGCGAACGTTTCCCATTGCGGGCCTCCGGCGGGCCATTTTCGAGCCTAGGTGTTGTAAGATCCAAAGTTTCGCTCGTAATTCTCTAACCAGGAGTCTTATTTGTGAACCGTCAGTTCCTACCTGTTACTCTACCCTCGAATGAAGTGCTCGTGCCCGTTACCGAATTTTCCTGACCCGGGCCCCCGGCGGGCTGTTTTTGAGCCTAAGTGTCGGAAAATCCCATTTTTCGGTCGTAATTCTCTAACCGGCAGTCCTATTTGCGAACCGTCGGTTCCTACAAGTTACTCTACACTCTAACGAAATGCTCGTGCCGGTTTCTGATTTTTTACGTGGTCGTTTCCCATTCCGGACAACCGGCGGGCCGTTTTCGAGACAAAGTGTTGGAAAATCCCATGTTTCGCTCGTAATAATCTAACCGGGAGTCCTGTTAGCGAACCGTCAGTTCCTACAAGTTACACTTCCCTCAGGCCAAGTGCTCGTGCCGATTTCTGATTTTTTACGTGGCCGTTTCCCATTCCGGGCCCCCGGCAGGCCGTTTTTCGAGCCTAAGTGTTGGAAAATCTCATTTTCCGGTCGTAACTCTCAAACAGGGAGTCCTATTTATGAACCGTCAGTTCCTACAAGTTACACTACCCTCGACCAAAGTGCTCACGCCAATGTTCAATTTTTTACGTGTTCGTTTCCCATTGCAGGCCCCCGGCGGGCCATTTTCGAGCCTAGGTGTTGGAAAATCCAATTTTTCGATCGTAATTCTCTAACACGGAGTCCTATTTGCGAACCGTCAATTCCTATAAGTTACCCTACCGTCGAGCGAGTAGCTCATCCCTGTTTTTGATTTTTCCCGCAGCGGTTACCCACTACGGGCCCTCGACGGACCGTTTTCGAGCCTAAGTGTTGGAATTTCCTAGGTTTCGCTCGTAATTTTCTAACCGGGAGTCCTATTTACGAACCGTCAGTTCTTACATGTTTCTCAACCCTCAAGCGAAGTGCTCGTGCAGGTTTTCAATTTTTCTCGCGGCGGTTTCCCATTCCGGGCCTCCGGCGGGCCGTTTTCGTGCCTAAGTGTTGGAAAATCCTATGTTTCGCCCGTAATTCACTAACCGAGAGCCGTATTTGCGAACCGCCGGTTCTTACAAGTTAGTCCACCCTCGAGATAGTGCTCGTTCCAGTTTTCTAATTTTTCTCGTGGCCGTTTCCCATTGCGGGCCTCCGGCGGGCCATTTTCGAGCCTAGGTGTTGTAAGATCCAAAGTTTCGCTCGTAATTCTCTAACCAGGAGTCTTATTTGTGAACCGTCAGTTCCTACCTATTACTCTACCCTCGAATGAAGTGCTCGTGCCCGTTACCGAATTTTCCTGACCCGGGCCCCCGGCGGGCTGTTTTTGAGCCTAAGTGTCGGAAAATCCCATTTTTCGGTTTTAATTCTCTAACCGGCAGTCCTATTTGCGAACCGTCAGTTCCTACAAGTTACTCCACCCTTAAACGAAATGCTCGTGCCGGTTCCGATTTTTTATGTGGTCGTTTCCCATTCCGGACAACCGGCGGGCCGTTTTCGAGACAAAGTGTTGGAAAATCCCATGTTTCGCTCGTAATAATCTAACCGGGAGGCCTGTTTGCGAACCGTCAGTTCCTACAAGTTACTCTTCCCTCAAGCCAAGTGCTCGTGCCGATTTCTGATTTTTTACGTGGCCGTTTCCCATTTCGGGCCCCCGGCAGGCCGTTTTCGAGTCTAAGTGTTGGAAAATCTCATTTTCCGGTCGTAACCCTCAAACAGGGAGTCCTATTTGTGAACCGTCAGTTCCTACAAGTTACACTACCCTCGACCAAAGTGCTCATGGCAGTGTTCAATTTTTTACGTTTTCGTTTCCCATTGGAGGCCCCCGGCGGGCCATTTTCGAGCCTAGGTGTTGGAAAATCCAATTTTTCGATCGTAATTCTCTAACAGGGAGTCCTATTTGCGAACCGTCAGTTCCTACAAGTTACTCTACCCTCGAGCGAGTAGCTCGTGCCTGTTTCCGATTTTTCCCGTTGGCGTTTCCCATTCCGGGCCCCCGGCGGACCGTTTTCCGAGCCTAAGTGTTGGAAAATCCCATGTTTCGCTCGTAATTCTCTAATCGGGAGTCCTATTTGCGAACCGTCAGTTCCTACAAGTTACTCTACCCTCAAGCAAAGTGCTCGTGCAGGTTTTCAATTTTTCTCGCGGCCGTTTCCCATTCCGGGCCTCCGGCGGGCCGTTTTCGTGCCTAAGTGTTGGAAAATCCTATCTTTCGCCCGTAATTCTCTAACCGAGAATCGTATTTGCGAACCGCCGGTTCTTACAAGTTAGTCCACCCTCGAGATAGTGCTCGTTCCAGTTTCTAATTTTCTCGCGGCCGTTTCCCATTGCGGGCCTCCGGCGGGCCATTTTCGAGCCTAGGTGTTGTAAGATCCAAAGTTTCGCTCGTAATTATCTAACCAGGAGTCCTATTTGTGAACCGTCAGTTCCTTCCAGTTACTCTTCCCTCGAATGAAGTGCTCGTGCCCGTTACCGAATTTTCCTGACCCGGGCCCCCGGCGGGCTGTTTTTGAGCCTAAGTGTCGGAAAATCCCATTTTTCGGTCGTAATTCTCTAACCGGCAGTCCTATTTGCGAACCGTCGGTTCCTACAAGTTACTCTACACTCTAACGAAATGCTCGTGCCGGTTTCTGATTTTTTACGTGGTCGTTTCCCATTCCGGACAACCGGCGGGCCGTTTTCGAGACAAAGTGTTGGAAAATCCCATGTTTCGCTCGTAATAATCTAACCGGGAGTCCTGTTAGCGAACCGTCAGTTCCTACAAGTTACACTTCCCTCAGGCCAAGTGCTCGTGCCGATTTCTGATTTTTTACGTGGCCGTTTCCCATTCCGGGCCCCCGGCAGGCCGTTTTCGAGCCTAAGTGTTGGAAAATCTCATTTTCCGGTCGTAACTCTCAAACAGGGAGTCCTATTTATGAACCGTCAGTTCCTACAAGTTACACTACCCTCGACCAAAGTGCTCACGCCAGTGTTCAATTTTTTACGTGTTCGTTTCCCATTGCAGGCCCCCGGCGGGCCATTTTCGAGCCTAGGTGTTGGAAAATCCAGTTTTTCGATCGTAATTCTCTAACAGGGAGTCCTATTTGCGAACCGTCAGTTCCTACAAGTTACTCTACCCTCGAGCGAAATGCTCGTGCCGGTTTCCGATTTTTCCCGCTGCCGTTTCCCATTCCAGGCCCCCGGCGGACCGTTTTTCGAGCCTAAGTGTTGGAAAATCCCATGTTTCGCTCGTAATTCTCTAACCGGGAGTCCTATTTGCAAACCGTCAGTTCCTACAAGTTACTCTACCCTCGAGCGAAGTACTCGTGCAGGTTTTCAATTTTTCTCGAGGCTGTTTCCCATTCCGGGCCTCCGGCGGCCGTTTTCGTGCCAAAGTGTTGGAAAATCCTATGTTTCGCCCGTAATTCTCTAACCGAGAGTCGTATTTGCGAACCGCCGGTTCTTACAAGTGAGTCCACCCTTGAGATAGTGCTCGTTCCAGTTTCTAGTTTTTCTCGTGTTCCCATTGCGGGCCTCCGGCGGGCCATTTTCGAGCCAAGGTGTTGTAAGATCCAAAGTTTTCACTCGTAATTCTCTAACCAGGAGTCCTATTTGTGAACCGTCAGTTCCTACCAGTTACTCTACCCTCGAATGATGTGCTCGTGCCCGTTACCGAATTTTCCTGACCCGGGCCCCCGGCGGGCCGTTTTTGAGCCTAAGTGTCGGAAAATCCCATTTTTCGGTCGTAATTCTCTAACCGGGAGTCCTATTTGTGAACCGTCAGTTCCTACAAGTTACTCTACCCTCGAACGAAATGCTCGTGCTGGTTTCTGATTTTTTACGTGGTCGTTTCCCATTCCTGACAACCGGCGGGCCGTTTTCGAGATAAAGTGTTGGAAAATCCCATGTTTCGCTCGTAATAATCTAACCGGGAGTCCTGTTTGCGAACCGTCAGTTCCTACAAGTAACTCTTCCCTCAAGCCAAGTGCTCGTGCCGATTTCTGATTTTTTACGTGGCCGTTTCCCATTCCGGGCCCCCGGCTGGCCGTTTTCGAGCCTAAGTGTTGGAAAATCTCATTTTCCGGTCGTAACTCTCAAACAGGGAGTCCTATTTGTGAACCGTCAGTTCCTACAAGTTACACTACCCTCGACCAAAGTGCTCATGGCAGTGTTCAATTTTTTACGTTTTCGTTTCCCATTGGAGGCCCCCGGCGGGCCATTTTCGAGCCTAGGTGTCGGAAAATCCAATTTTTCGATCGTAATTCTCTAACAGGGAGTCCTATTTGCGAACCGTCAGTTCCTACAAGTTACTCTACCCTCGAGCGAGTAGCTCGCGCCTGTTTCCGATTTTTCCCGTGGCCGTTTCCCATTCCGGGCCCCCGGCGGGCCGTTTTCGAGCCTAAGTGTTGGAAAATCCCATGTTTCGCTCGTAATTCTCTAATCGGGAGTCCTATTTGCGAACCGTCAGTTCCTACAAGTTACTCTACCCTCAAGCAAAGTGCTCGTGCCGGTTTTCGATTTTTCCCGTGGCCGTTTCCCATTCCGGGCCTCCGGCGGGCCGTTTTCGTTTCTAAGTGTTGGAAAATCCTATCTTTCGCCCGTAATTCTCTAACCGAGAGTCGTATTTGCGAACCGCCGGTTCTTACAAGTTAGTCCGCCCTCGAGATAGTGCTCGTTCCAGTTTCTAATTCTTCTCGCGGCCGTTTCCCATTGCGGGCCTCCGGCGGGCCATTTTCGAGCCTAGGTGTGGTAAGATCCAAAGTTTCGCTCGTTATTCTCTAACCAGGAGTCTTATTTGTGAACCGTCAATTCCTACCTGTTACTCTACACTCGAATGAAGTGCTCGTGCCCGTTACCGAATTTTCCTGACCCGGGCCCCCGCGGGCCGTTTTTGAGCCTAAGTGTCGGAAAATCCCATTTTTCGGTCGTAATTCTCTAACCGGCAGTCCTATTTGCGAACCGTCAGTTCCTACAAGTTACTCTACCCTCTAACGAAATGCTCGTGCCGGTTTCTGATTTTTTACGTGGTCGTTTCCCATTCCGGACAACCGGCGGGCCGTTTTCGAGACAAAGTGTTGGAAAATCCCATGTTTCGCTCGTAATAATCTAACCGGGAGTCCTATTTGCGAACCGTCAGTTCCTACAAGTTACTCTTCCCTCAATCGAAGTGCTCGTGCCGATTTCTGATTTTTTACGTGGCCGCTTCCCGTTCCGGGCCCCCGACGGGCCATTTTCGAGCCTAAGTGTTGGAAAATCTCATTTTCGGGTCGTAACTCTCAAACAGGGAGTCCTATTTGTGAACCGTCAGTTCCTACAAGTTACACTACCCTCGACCAAAGTGCTCATGCCAGTGTTCGATTTTTTACGTGTTCGTTTCCCATTGCAGGCCCCCGGCGGGACATTTTCGAGCCTAGGTGTTGGAAAATCCAATTTTTCGATCGTAATTCTCTAACAGGGAGTCCTATTTGCGAACCGTCAGTTCCTACAAGTTACTCTACCCTCGGGCGAGTAGCTCGTGCCTGTTTCCGATTTTTCCCGCTGTTGTTTCCTATTCCGGGCCCCCCGGCGGACCGTTTTCCAGCCTAAGTGTTGGAAAATCCCATGTTTCGGTCGTAATTCTCTAACCGGGAGTCCTATTTGCGAACCGTCAGTTCCTACAAGTTACTCTACCCTCAAGCGAAGTGCTCGTGCTGGTTTTCAATTTTTCCCGTGGCTGTTTCCCATTCCGGGCCTCCGGCAGGCCGTTTTCGTGCCTAAGTGTTGGAAAATCCTATGTTTCGCCCGTAATTCTGTAACCAAGAGTCGTATTTGCGAACCGCCGGTTCTTACAAGTTAGTCCACCCTTGAGATAGTGCTCGTTCCAGTTTTCTAGTTTTTCTCGCGGCCGTTTCCCATTGCGGGCCTCCGGCGGGCCATTTTCGAGCCAAGGTGTTGTAAGATCCAAAGTTTCGCTCGTAATTCTCTAACCAGGAGTCTTATTTGTGAACCGTCAGTTCCTACCTGTTACTCTACCCTCGAATGAAGTGCTCGTGCCCGTTACCGAATTTTCCTGACCCGGGCCCCCGGCGGGCTGTTTTTGAGCCTAAGTGTCGGAAAATCCCATTTTTCGGTCGTAATTCTCTAACCGGCAGTCCTATTTGCGAACCGTCAGTTCCTACAAGTTACTCTACCCTCGAACGAAATGCTCGTGCCGGTTTCTGATTTTTTACTTGGTCGTTTCCCATTCCGGACAACCGGCGGGCCGTTTTCGAGACAAAGTGTTGGAAAATCCCATGTTTCGCTCGTAATAATCTAACCGGGTGTCCTATTTGCGAACCGTCAGTTCCTACAAGTTACTCTTCCCTCAAGCCAAGTGCTCGTGCCGATTTCTGTTTTATTACGTGGCCGTTTCCCATTCCGGGCCCCCGGCGGGCCGTTTTCGAGCCTAAGCGTTGGAAAATCTCATTTTCCGGTCGTAACTCTCAATACAGGGAGTCCTATTTGTGAACCGTCAGTTCCTACAGGTTACACTACCCTCGACAAAAGTGCTCATGCCAGTGTTCGATTTTTTACGTATTCGTTTCCCATTGCAGGCCCCCGGCGGGCCTATTTTCGAGCCTAGGTGTTGGAAAATCCAATTTTTCGATCGTAATTCTCTAACAGGGAGTCCTATTTGCGAACCGTCAGTTCCTACAAGTTACTCTACCCTCGGGCGAGTAGCTCGTGCCTGTTTCCGATTTTTCCCGTGGCTGTTTCCCATTCCGGGCCCCCGGCGGACCGTTTTTGAGCCTAAGTGTTGGAAAATCCCATGTTTCGCTCGTAATTCTCTAACCGGGAGTCCTATTTGCGAACCGTCAGTTCCTACAAGTTACTCTACCCTCAAGCGAAGTGCTCGTGCAGGTTTTCAATTTTTCTCGCGGCCGTTTCCCATTCCAGGCCTCCGGCGGGCCGTTTTCGTGCCTAAGTGTTGGAAAATCCTATGTTTCGCCCGTAATTCTCTAACCGAGAGTCGTATTTGCGAACCGTCGGTTCTTACAAGTTAGTCCACCCTCGAGATAAGGTGCTCGTTCCAGTTTCTAATTTTTCTCGCGGCCGTTTCCCATTGCGGGCCTCCGGCGGGCCATTTTCGAGCCTAGGTGTTGTAAGATCCAAAGTTTTGCTCGTAATTCTCTAACCAGGAGTCTTATTTAAAAAACCGTCAGTTCCTACCTGTTACTCTACCCTCGAATGAAGTGCTCGTGCCCGTTACCGAATTTTCCTGACCCGGGCCCCCGGCGGGCTGTTTTTTAGCCTAAGTGTCGGAAAATCCCATTTTTCGGTCGTAATTCTCTAACCGGCAGTCCTATTTGCGAACCGTCAGTTCCTACAAGTTACTCTACCCTCTAACGAAATGCTCGTGCCGGTTTCTGATTTTTACGTGGTCGTTTCCCATTCCGGACAACCGGCGGGCCGTTTTCAAGATAAAGTGTTGGAAAATCCCATGTTTCGCTCGTAATAATCTAACCGGGAGTCCTATTAGCGAACCGTCAGTTCCTACAAGTTACACTTCCCTCAAGCCAAGTGCTCGTGCCGATTTCTGATTTTTTACGTGGCCGTTTCCCATTCTGGGCCCCCGGCAGGCCGTTTTTCGAGCCTAAGTGTTGGAAAATCTCATTTTCCGGTCGTAACTCTCAAACAGGGAGTCCTATTGTGAACCGTCAGTTCCTACAAGTTACACTACCCTCGACCAAAGTGCTCACGCCAGTGTTCAATTTTTTACGTGTTCGTTTCCCATTGCAGGCCCCGGCGGGCCATTTTCGAGCCTAGGTGTTGGAAAATCCAATTTTTCGATCGTAATTCTCTAACAGGGAGTCCTATTTGCGAACCGTCAGTTCCTACAAGTTACTCTACCCTCGAGCGAGTTGCTCGTGCCTGTTTCCGATTTTTCCCGCTGCCGTTTCCCATTTCGGGCCCCCGGCGGGCCGTTTTCGAGCCTAAGTGTTGGAAAATCCCATGTTTCGCTCGTAATTCTCTAACCGGGAGTCCCTATTTGCGAACCGTCGATTCCTACAAGTTACTCTACCCTCAAGCGAAGTGCTCGTGCAGGTTTTCAATTTTTCTCGCGGCGGTTTCCCATTCCGGGCCTCCGGCGGGCCGTTTTCGTGCCTAAGTGTTGGAAAATCCTATGTTTCGCCCGTAATTCACTAACCGAGAGCCGTATTTGCGAAACCGCCGGTTCTGACAAGTTAGTCCACCCTCGAGATAGTGCTCGTTCCAGTTTCTAATTTTTCTCGCGGCCGTTTCCCATTGCGGGCCTCCGGCGGGCCATTTTCGAGCCTAGGTGTTGTAAGATCCAAAGTTTCGCTCGTAATTCTCTAACCAGGAGTCTTATTTGTGAACCGTCAGTTCCTACCTATTACTCTACCCTCGAATGAAGTGCTCGTGCCCGTTACCGAATTTTCCTGACCCGGGCCCCCGGCGGGCTGTTTTTGAGCCTAAGTGTCGGAAAATCCCATTTTTCGGTCGTAATTCTCTAACCGGCAGTCCTATTTGCGAACCGTCAGTTCCTACAAGTTACTCTACCCTCTAACGAAATGCTCGTGCCGGTTTCTGATTTTTTACGTGGTCGTTTCCCATTCCGGACAACCGGCGGGCCGTTTTCGAGACAAAGTGTTGGAAAATCCCATGTTTCGCTCGTAATAATCTAACCGGGAGTCCTATTTGCGAACCGTCAGTTCCTACAAGTTACTCTTCCCTCAAGCCAAGTGCTCGTGCCGATTTCTGATTTTTTTCGTGGCCGTTTCCCATTCCGGGCCCCCGGCGGGCCGTTTTCGAGCCTAAGTGTTGGAAAATCTCATTTTCCGGTCGTAACTCTCAAACAGGGAGTCCTATTTGTGAACCGTCAGTTCCTACAAGTTACACTACCCTCGACCAAAGTGCTCATGCCAGTTTTCAATTTTTTACGTGTTCGTTTTCCATTGCAGGCCCCCGACGGGCCGTTTTCGAGCCTAGGTGTTGGAAAATCCAATTTTTCGATCGTAATTCTCTAACAGGGAGTCCTATTTGCAAACCGTCAGTTCCTACAAGTTACTCTACCCTCGAGCGAGTAGCTCGTGCCTGTTTCCGATTTTTTCCCGCTGCCGTTTCCCATTCCGGGCCCCCGGCGGACCGTTTTCGAGCCTAAGTGTTGGAAAATCCCATGTTTCGCTCGTAATTCTCTAACCGGGAGTCCTATTTGCGAACCGTCAGTTCCTACAAGTTACTCTACCCTCAAGCGAAGTGCTCGTGCAGGTTTTCAATTTTTCTCGTGGCCTGTTTCCCATTCCGGGCCTCCGGCGGGCCGTTTTCGTGCCTAAGTGTTGGAAAATCCTATGTTTCGCCCGTAATTCTCTAACCGAGAGTCGTATTTGCGAACCGTCGGTTCTTACAAGTTAGTCCACCCTCGAGATAAGTGCTCGTTCCAGTTTCTAATTTTTCTCGCGGCCGTTTCCCATTGTGGTCCTCCAGCGGGTCATTTTCGAGCCTAGGTGTTGTAAGATCCAAAGTTTCGCTCGTAATTCTCTAACCAGGAGTCTTATTTGTGAACCGTCAGTTCCTACCTGTTACTCTACCCTCGAATAAAGTGCTCGTGCCCGTTACCGAATTTTCCTGACCCGGGCCCCCGGCGGGCTGTTTTTGAGCCTAAGTGTCGGAAAATCCCATTTTTCGGTCGTAATTCTCTAACCGGCAGTCCTATTTGCGAACCGTCAGTTCCTACAAGTTACTCTACCCTCTAACGAAATGCTCGTGCCGGTTTCTGATTTTTTACGTGGTCGTTTCCCATTCCGGACAACCGGCGGGCCGTTTTCGAGACAAAGTGTTGGAAAATCCCATGTTTCGCTCGTAATAATCTAACCGGGAGTCCTATTTGCGAACCGTCAGTTCCTACAAGTTACTCTTCCCTCAAGCCAAGTGCTCGTGCCGATTTCTGATTTTTTTCGTGGCCGTTTCCCATTCCGGGCCCCCGGCGGGCCGTTTTCGAGCCTAAGTGTTGGAAAATCCTATGTTTCGCCCGTAATTCTCTAACCGAGAGTCGTATTTGCGAACCGCCGGTTCTTACAAGTTAGTCCACCCTCGAGATAAGTGCTCGTTCCAGTTTCTAATTTTTCTCGCGGCCGTTTCCCATTACGGGCCTCCGGCGGGCCAATTTCGAGCCTAAGTGTTGTAAGATCCTAAGTTTCGCTCGTAATTCTCTAACCAGGAGTCTTATTTGTGAACCGTCAGTTCCTACCTATTCTCTACCCTCGAATGAAGTGCTCGTGCCCGTTACCGAATTTTCCTGACCCGGGCCCCCGGCGGGTCGTTTTTGAGCCTAAGTGTCGGAAAATCCCATTTTTCGGTCGTAATTCTCTAACCGGGAGTCCTATTTGCAAACCGTCAGTTCCTACAAGTAAATCTACCCATAAACGAAATGATGGTGCCGGTTTTTGATTTTTTACGTGGTCGTTTCCCATTCCGGACAACCGGCGGGCCGTTTTCGAGACAAAGTGTTGGAAAATCCCATGTTTCGCTCGTAATAATCTAACCGGGAGTCCTGTTTGCGAACCGTCAGTTCCTACAAGTTACCCTTCCCCCAAGCGAAGTGCTCGTGCCGATTTCTGATTTTTTAAGTGGCCGCTTCCCATTCCGGGCCCCCGACGGGCCGTTTTCGAGCCTAAGTGTTGGAAAATCTCATTTTCCGGTCGTAACTCTCAAACAGGGAGTCCTATTTGTGAACCGTCAGTTCCTACAGTTACACTACCCTCGACCAAAGTGCTCATGCTAGTGTTTGATTTTTTACGTGTTCGTTCCCATTGCAGGCCCCGGCGGGTCCATTTTCGAGCCTAGGTGTTGGAAAATCCAATTTTCGATCCTAATTCTCTAACAGGGAGTCCTATTTGCGAACCGTCAATTCCTACAAGTTACTCTACCCTCGAACGAGTAGCTCGTGCCTGTTTCCGATTTTTCCCGCTGCCGTTTCCCATTCCGGGCCCCGGCGGGCCGTTTTCGAGCCTAAGTGTTGGAAAATCCCATGTTTCGCTCGTAATTCTCTAACCGGGAGTCCTATTTGCGAACCGTCAGTTCCTACAAGTTACTCTACCCTCAAGCGAAGTGCTCGTGCTGAGTTTTCAATTTTTCCCGCGGCCGTTTCCCATTCCGGGCCTCCGGCGGGCCGTTTTCGTGCCTTAAGTGTTGGAAAATCCTATCTTTCGCCCGTAATTCTCTAACCGAGAGTCGTATTTGCGAACCGCCGGTTCTTACAAGTTAGTCACCCTCGAGATAGTGCTCGTTCCAGTTTCTAATTTTTCTCGCGGCCGTTTCCCATTGCGGGCCTCCGGCGGGCCAATTTCGAGCCTAAGGTGTTGTAAGATCCAAAGTTTCGCTCGTAATTCTCTAACCAGGAGTCTTATTTGTGAACCGTCAGTTCCTACCTATTACTCTACCCTCGAATGAAGTGCTCGTGCCCGTTACCGAATTTTCCTGACCCGGGCCCCCGGCGGGCTGTTTTTGAGCCTAAGTGTCGGAAGATCCCATTTTTCGGTCGTAATTCACTAACCGGCAGTCCTATTTGCGAACCGTCAGTTCCTACAAGTTACTCTACCCTCTAACGAAATGCTCGTGCCGGTTTTTGATTTTTTACTTGGTCGTTTCCCATTCCGGACAACCGGCGGGCCGTTTTCGAGACAAAGTGTTGGAAAATCCCATGTTTCGCTCGTAATAATCTAACCGGGAGTCCTATTTGCGAACCGTCAGTTCCTACAAGTTACTCTTCCCTCAAGCCAAGTGCTCGTGCCGATTTCTGATTTTATTACGTGGCCGTTTCCCATTCCGGGCCCCCGGCGGGCCGTTTTCGAGCCTAAGCTGTTGGAAAATCTCATTTTCCGGTCGTAACTCTCATACAGGGAGTCCTATTTGTGAACCGTCAGTTCCTACAGGTTACACTACCCTCGACAAAGTGCTCATGCCAGTGTTCGATTTTTTACGTGTTCGTTTCCCATTGCAGGCCCCCGGCGGGCCATTTTCGAGCCTAGGTGTTGGAAAATCCAATTTTTCGATCGTAATTCTCTAACAGGGAGTCCTATTTGCGAACCGTCAGTTCCTACAAGTTACTCTACCCTCGAGCGAGTAGCTCGTGCCTGTTTCCGATTTTTCCCGCTGCGTTTCCCTATTCCGGGCCCCCGGCGGACCGTTTTCCAGCCTAAGTATTGGAAAATCCCATGTTTCGCTCGTAATTCTCTAACCGGGAGTCCTATTTGCGAACCGTCAGTTCCTACAAGTTACTCTACCCTCAAGCGAAGTGCTCGTGCAGGTTTTCAATTTTTCTCACGGCCGTTTCCCATTCCGGGCCTCCGGCGGGCCGTTTTCATGCCTAAGTGTTGGAAAATCCTATGTTTCGCCCGTAATTCTCTAACCTGAGAGTCGTATTTACGAAACGCCGGTTCTTACAAGTTAGTCCACCCTCGAGATAGTGCTCGTTCCAGTTTCCTAATTTTTCTCGCGGCCGTTTTCCATTGCGGGCCTTCCGGCGGGCCATTTTCGAGCCTAGGTGTTGTAAGATCCAAAGTTTCGCTCGTAATTCTCTAACCAGGAGTCCTATTTGTGAACCGTCAGTTCCCTACAAGTACTCTACCCTCGAATGAAGTGCTCTGTGCCCGTTACCGAATTTTCCCTGACCCGGGCCCCCGGCAGGCCCGTTTTTGAGCCTAAGTGTCGGAAAATCCCATTTTTCGGTCGTAATTCTCTAACCGGCAGTCCTATTTGCGAACCGTCAGTTCCTACAAGTTACTCTACCCTCTAACGAAATGTTCGTGCCGGTTTCTGATTTTTTACGTGGTCGTTTCCCATTCCGGACAACCGGCGGGCCGTTTTCGAGACAAAGTGTTTAGAAAATCCCATGTTTCGCCCGTAATAATCTAACCGGGAGTCCTGTTTGCGAACTGTCAGTTCCTACAAGTTACTCTTCCCTCAAGCCAAGTGCTTGTGCCGATTTCTGATTTTTTACGTGGCCGTTTCCCATTCTGAGCCCCCGGCGGGCCGTTTTCGAGCCTAGGTGTTGGAAAATCCCATTTTCTGGTCGTAACTCTCAAACAGGGAGTCCTATTTGTGAACCGTCAGTTCCTACAAGTTACACTACCCTCGACCAAAGTGCTCATGCCAGTGTTCGATTTTTTACGTGTTCGTTTCCCATTGCAGGCCCCCGGCGGGCCATTTTCGAGCCTAAGTGTTTGAAAATCCAATTTTTCGATCGTAATTCTCTAACAGGGAGTCCTATTTGCGAACCGTCAGTTCCTACAAGTTTACTCTACCCTCGAACGAGTAGCTCGTTGCCTGTTTCCGATTTTTCCCGCTGCCGTTTCCCATTCCGGGCCCCCGGCGGACCGTTTTTCGAGCCTAAGTGTTGGAAAATCCCATGTTTCGCTCGTAATCTCTAACCGGGAGTCCTATTTGCGAACCGTCAGTTCCTACAAGTTACTCTACCCCTCAAGCGAGGTGCTCGTGCAGGTTTTCAATTTTTCTCGCAATCGTTTCGCATTCCGGGCCTCCGGCGGGCCGTTTTCGTGCCTAAGTGTTGGAAAATCCTATCTTTCGCCCGTAATTCTCTAACCGAGAGTCGTATTTGCGAACCGCCGGTTCTTACAAGTTAGTCCACCCTCGAGATAGTGCTCGTTCCAGTTTCTAATTTTTTCTCGCGGCCGTTTCCCATTGCGGGCCTCCGGCGGGCCATTTTCGAGCCTAGGTGTTGTAAGATCCAACAGTTTCGCTCGTAATTCTCTAACCAGGAGTCTTATTTGTGAACCGTCAGTCCTACCTATTACTCTACCCTCGAATGAAGTGCTCGTGCCCGTTACCGAATTTTCCTGACCCGGGCCACCGGCGGGCTGTTTTTGAGCCTAAATGTCGGAAAAATCCCATTTTTCGGTCGTAATTCTCTAACCGGCAGTCCTGTTTGAGAACCGTCAGTTCCTACAAGTTACTCTTCCTCAAGCCAAGTGCTCGTGCCGATTTCTGATTTTTACGTGG